>BSBN01000445.1:1200000-1800000 GCA_027924645.1 Cunninghamia lanceolata
CCCCATCACCAACCCTGAATGGTGCCAAGCTCCACCCTTCTTTTCAACAAATGTCCAAGGCCTTCCACAAGAAGCAGAAAAAGATACGGAGAAAGAGGATCCCCTTGGCGCAAACCCCTTGAGGCACCAAAAAGTTCAGAATGATCTCCATTTATCAAAACTGAGAAGGAAACAGACATGACACAGCTCATGACCCATTATATCCACTCCTCCCCAAAACCAAAAGAAATAAGGATCTTCTACAAAAAAGACCATCTAACCCTGTCATAAGCCTTAGCCATATCCAGCTTAATGAACATAGCCTTCTCGTGGGAGTTGTCCATGGTGTGGATGGTCTCCGTAGCAATGACAACCCCATCAAGAATCTGTTGACCCGCCACAAATCCACTCTGTTCCTTTGAAATCAGCACTTTAAGCCACTTCTTCAATCTCTCAGCCAATAACTTAGAAATGATTTTGTAAGCCACATTGCAAAGAGAGATAGGTCGGAACTGAGATAACCTATCAGCCCCTTCACACTTGGGTATGAGAGCAAGGAAGGTGGAATTCATAGCAAGAAGCATCTGCTTATTCCTCTGGGACTCAAGGACAACCGCCAGAAGATCCAACTTTATGATATCCCAGAATTCTTGAAAAAACTCAATCGAGAAACCATCGGGACCAGGAGCTTTACCCTTCTTCATCTGAAACACAATCCCCTCCAGCTCATCAAGAGAGATATCTTTCATCAGATACTCATTCGCCTCCCTGGAGACCAATTGAGGAATATAAGAAAGAACCTATGCTTCCTCAACAGAGCCCCCTCATGAATCCTCCCTAAATAAAGTAGCAAAATACTGCGATGCCTCAGCAGAGATTTCCTGAAACGAGGCAAGACGTTCACCCCTATCATTCACCAGAAAAGGAATGGAATTACCATGCCTCCTGTCCTTCACAGAATTGAAGAAGAAGGCAGTGTTTTTATCACCTTCCTGTAACCATTCAACCTGGGCCTTTTGCTTCCAATAGATTTCTTCCCGTAATTCAAATTCCTCAACCACTTTCAAAGTCTTAGCCTCCTCCCTTAGAAGATCCTCAGAGGCCCCATTCTCACGAATCAACTACGTAATATTATTCAACTCCTCCTGGGCAGCAACCTTAGCATGAAAGATATTACCAAAACATCGTCGATTCCACCTTTTAAGCTGATATTTGACAAACTGAAGAAGCTTGGAGAATGTGTACATTGCCATACCAAAAGTTGGTCTACCAATCTGCCACCACTCAGCCACATGTTCATGAAGAGTAGGATCCCGTAACCACATAATCTGTAACTTGAATGAGGGAGAACGAGGCCCCCAAGCAGAGATAATACTAAGCTTAATAGGCCAATGATCAGAACCTCTCCAATCAAGAATTTTAGATCGAGTGGACCATAAGTCTCCAACCCAATAACAGGAAACCAAGAATCGATCAAGCCTCTCAACAACACAACTCTCACCAATTCTCCTATTATTCCAAGTGAAGCGACCATTACTTGGCAAAACATCAATAAGATTTAATTCAGAAATGCTATCTCTAAATAACAGAGCAGAAGGCTCCAACCTAGGAATACCACCTCTTTTCTCAGACAACTCCATAATAGCATTAAAATCGCCAGCCATAACCCACGGATGGTAAGGAGCTAAGCTACGAACAAAATGAAGATGGGACCATAGAAGTTGTTTACCCAGAAACTCAACAGGAGCATACACATTAGAGAGGAGAATACACTCACCAGTCTCATACCAAGAGGTGACTAGGGATATAGAGGATCTAGAGGACATCCACCAGAGAGGGAAAATCTTCCGAGGGTTCCAAAAGCAAGCCACCCCTCCAGAAGCACCAAGAGCCCCCATACACTGGCATTCACCATATTTCCACTACTTAGGAGCCATGGCCAACAGATTATCTACAGATAATTTAGTCTCCTGAAGAAAAAGAACATCCAGAGAATGATTCCTAACCAAATCACGAACAACTTTTTGTCGAGGGCCACTATTCAAGCCCCTTACATTCCATGAGAGAACAATCATTTCTGGGGGCATGAAAAATGTGAATCCAGAGTCTTGACTGACCCTGACTCCACCAAAGTTTCCCCAGTTAATTTAATCTTCTCCATATCCTTCTTCCTTCCTAGCTTGGAAGTCCTGTCACCAACCCCTTTCTTCAGTTCAATTTGCTGAATACCCAAATGAGAGGAGGCCAAAGAGCTCTTCCCCACATTCTTGCCTCCTTTTAGGCGCAATGGGGAACCACCTCCACCACTCTTCGAAGCTCCAATAGAAGATTCTTGTTCAGTCTAGACAATCAATTGTTGATCCGTATCCATCTGCCCAACCCCAATCTCTTGCACAACCTACATGGCCTCCAATGGTGGCCCATCTTGTCCTGTACCCAAAGTTCCCTGATCCAAGTTCAGCAACCCCAGATTCACTTCCCCCTGGCTGAGATCATCCAGCACCTCAAACCTATTAAAAGTTTCATCAACCTACCTCTCCCTCAAGGTCCGCTTCTGGCCCCGATTCCTATTACGAGCCTTGACAGGGACATAGCCATCATCTCCATTACCATCACCTTGAATAGGCTCCTTACCATTATCAGCCCTAGGTGGATTACGAGAAGGCTGAGAAGGTTGGGGCACTACAGGCTTAGCCCTAGGGCACCTATGCTGCAAGTGACCATATTCATGACAAAGACGACACCGAAAAGGTAGGGTTTCATAATCTAGCTATTGCACCCAAGTATATGATCCAGCACTCACTTCAATAGAATCTGGCAGTGGCTTGCTTAAATCAATTTCTACACAGATACGAGCAAAAGTCATTACCTTTTTATACT
Organism: Cunninghamia lanceolata; assembly: GCA_027924645.1. Taxonomy (NCBI): domain Eukaryota; kingdom Viridiplantae; phylum Streptophyta; class Pinopsida; order Cupressales; family Cupressaceae; genus Cunninghamia; species Cunninghamia lanceolata. Next base: position 1,202,860 of record BSBN01000445.1, read on the forward strand.
GCGTCTGTTGTGAAGACCCAATAGGTTTACCAAGCATTGAAGCCACCAAATGCAACACATCATCCCGCCAACACTCAACTAGAAACCACGGCAACCGAACCCAAACTGGGATCCGACTTGGTATTGCCTCAGTTGAGTTGAAGCCAACATGCCATGGCTTGATAAACAAACCCACCTGGTTATAAAAATAGGGGCTTGATAATCTAATAATACAATCTCTATCTAAGCTTCTTTTTTTCGTATACAGAAATTTAATATATCTATAGACAAGATTAGACTTGTCTATTTGAACAAAACTATTGAACAATAAATACCATAAATGTCCATTATCCAACAGTGTAGGAAGTGTTGGCAAGAGACCCTATGTGGCTTCATGAGTGTTTTCATTGATGGCAACAAAGTCTATCCCACACATCCGCAGTACATAGTATGCCCATACCAGAAGTCAGATTGAAGATTGTTTTGATCTGGTGAACAAGAATAGAGTATGTAACAAGGTCCGACAATCAAGTCCGGATCTCTTAGATGGTGTAACTCAACAAGTTGTAGACTTGGATAAGTCAAGAGGAGTATCATGACTACTATATTCCAGAGATTTAGCCTCCGGTGATAAAGCATGAAAAATATATCAGCATCTGAGTGTTGGGTTCTAGACAAGCATAGCAGACAGAGAAAGAACTGACCGATAAACCATTAGACTTCAATCCAGATGAGTAAAAGGTGTTGATCAAGCTTTTGGGGGATTATACATTGTTGGCCGACATGATTAATGACTTCTATGCCTATGCTATTAGTACGCATCACAAATCAAGCATGGATTCAGGTGACAGATCAGTAACTTGTAAATATCTTGAGTGTTCTTGTTGCCGACTAGAAAGTTGATGAAATCCTTGATGCGGATATATATACCAAATGGATTCCAGTATGTAGAAGTGTGAAAAAATATAAGTGATGAAATAAAGTGTGAAGAAAAGCAGGGACAAGTGTGAAAGCAACAAATCAAGTCCGGTATGTGACACAGCAACAATATTAAAACAGAGGAAGAATGAAGTGCATCAAATCAGTGTATTGTTCCTAACCGGAACTGAACCCTTGCATTTGTAGATGCTTCTCATCAGTTCAAACATCTGATTACCTTCTGTAAGTTCTTGTAGGTAGTGTGCCTCTTGTGAGCAGTGTGCTCGGGCAGTGAGCCCTAATTGGCAAGTGCCATTTTATACTCCTTTATTCTTTTAACAGAGAATACAATCTTGGGTTAGTCATCCCATGGTTTTCCCTTAACAGGGTTTTCCACGTAAAAATCCTTGTGTTATGTGTGTTGATTTTATTTTTGTTCTTATGATCACATATGCTTATATGATTTGATGCTACACTGATTATTAAGATAACAAAATAAAAGAAAACTAAGGAAATTTTGAGATAACTGATTCACCCCCCCTCTCAGTTATCTGCCTTGTTTCCAACAATTGGTATCAAAGCTAAGTTCCTCTGAACAAAGCCTAACAGCTTGAGGAAGATTTGGGAATCTCAATGGATATATATGGTATGAAGGAACAACTTCAGTCTGCCTTAGATGAGCTTGAACAATCCCATTCTGAAGTTAATAATTTGAGAGAAAGACTCAAACAAGCTGATGATTTCATAAATGAGCTAAAAGAAAAACTTAGTATCTCTATGAAAAAGAGAAAGGAACTACTTCAAAAATTAGCCAATCAGAGTGATGACAATGATACTAATGAAGATCTGAATGAGAAAAATAAGCTATGTGAGAAGCTATCAAAAGAGGTCATTCTGGTAAGGCATGAAATGGAATCAGGGGTTATGAGATTCACCCAAGAAATTGAAGATAATCTAAAACAATCCCTTAAGGAGAAGACAGAAATGGACAGAATAATCAGGCATCTTGAATATGATCTTGAAGAAGCTAGAGATAATGAAGAACAACTTGAGAATCAGATAGACACTCTTAAACAAGATCTTCAAACAACAAATGATAACAAAGAGAAATTCAAGATAAGCTCAGCCCAACTTGAAGTTCTTCTTGAAAGCCAAAAGAGGGTAGATGATAAGCATGGCTTGGGATATGAGAAAGGTGAAAGCTCTAGATCCAGTCAGAAGAACTTTGGATTAGGAAATCAAAGAAACAAGCCTAGAAGACCTCCGGTAAGGCAACCAAATGCTCAAAGATATCCATCCTTCAATGGATACTACTTCAATTGCAACAATTTCGGTCATAAAGCAACTCAGTACAGAAGGAGAATGAATCATACTAATCCATCCTTCTCCAAACAATGTTTCAACTACAAAAGGTATGGTCACAAATCTCATGAATGCAGAAATATGCAAATAAATAATTCATTCAATGGTAGATGCTTTGCATGCAATAGAATGGGACATATGGCTAATCAATGTAGATCAAGAGGATATCAATCAAATATGCAAAGAAATGTTATTTGTTACAATTGCAATAGATCTGGTCATATTGCCAAATTTTGCAAAAGTAAAAATCAGGATAAAAAGGGTCCAGTGCAACATAATCAAAAACAAGATAAGGGTAAAGGTAAAGTGAATGTGGATGAAGTTCAAAAGGAGATGATCAAGATTTGGGTGAAGAAGAGTACATAAAATATTGAGGATGGATCCGCACTGGAATCTGGTGCTGATATTCCTTCCGAAAACTAAACAGATGAGCTCTGGCTCAGGGGGAGTCACAGAGAAAAATAAATTTCCCTAGCCAGTCAACTAGTGCCTAAATTTGGCACATGGAATGTTGTAGATTAAATGGTTCTGAGAAAAACATCTACATAACCTTCAGTAGAATTATGAAAGATCCACATGGAGTTTTGCAAGAGTTTAACCGCTCAAGTTAATCCAGTTCCGACAGCGCTCCGGTAAAGTAGGATTTTCACAGACAGATCCAGTATGATTCAAAATTGAAATACTTTGATCTGCTGACCCATGGCATGATTGAAGAAAAGAAGATACATTGTCAATCCTCACTGACAATGATTCTAAGTTCAACACAGTGATTCGAGAAGATTTCTCTCAAAACAAGGCAACTGGATAACTTATGTTGTGCATTTATTACAAAAGGAATTTAGGGTTTGTGCAAGGATAAAAGGGTTCATTCACTCATTATTTGCACATTTTCATTTGAGAAGAAGAAAAGAAGAGCTCTGCAACAAAGTTTCTACAATTCACTCAAGATCAACTGGAAAATCGAATTCAACCAGTGATTTGTTCCGGCTCCTATTTCAAACCCTAAAAGCGTAAAAAGGTATTTCCATTCTGAAAATCTCTCTTTGAATCTTTTGCAAGATGGCTACTCCAATGGTTGTAAAGATCACTGATAGGCCGCATCCTAAATTCAAGAAACACCCCTATAAATCTCTAGAAGTTGATCCTTTAGGTGCATTTTCTAGCATTCCGCATGGGGTATTGCACGTAGAAGATGTTAGGGTCTATATCCATGCCAACATTGAGGAATTTGGAGACTCAAAATTGATGGGCATCTATCACAAATATCTAATAGATGAGAGTTTTGAACTCAAACCTCAATACAAGGCCTTCTGGGATAAACACTTCAGACATTGCATACACTTTCCCTATTTTGCAGAAGATGATTGGGTCCAGTATGTCCTAAGCAGGATGCATGATAATTTCATGTGGTTAATGAGGCCCTTCAAGATAACAAAAGATGCCATTAGGGCAGTGATTGGACTGCATTCTTCTGGTGGGTTACCTGCACTTAAATATGTCAAGAACTAGACAGTAACTGAAGCCACCAGATCTAAGTTTGACAAAAGAACAATGACCATAGATGACATCATAGATCTGGATGTCAAGTTTGCCTCAATGATAATTGGGTATAAGATCTATCATTCTAGCACGAAGAATTCTGTGTCTGGGACAACAATCTATGCAGCATATCAGATGTTGAGGGAAGATGCAGATTATGACCTATGTGAACTTCTAAATCAACTGTTACAAAACCTGCAGAAGATCAAAAAGGATAAGAGGAATTCCTTTAAATATGGTTGTCTAATACTGTGTCTATTCTTCTATTACATGAATGAGCTACCCGGATCAAGCGGTTGGGTTTGGCAAAATGATAAACCGGTTGCAATCTAGATTAGAGATTATATGTATGGGCTTGGTAATGCTAAAGCTCAAAACATAGCTCTCTAGGGTTACTTTAAAAACTTCCAAAGCATGATGCAAGCCAGAGAGAGAATACCTCAATCCATAGTTGAGAAATACAAGGATACAGTGTGCTTCATGGTTGACACTAATCAATGCCTAATGGAGGTAGTTGAGCCTAGAACAGTGTGGATAATGCCTATGGGATACGAGGTCGATGAGAAAATCTTGGAGCTACATATTCAACACCTATTGACCCAGCCTAAGGACCCTGAGGCAGAAAGGTTTGGAACCTTTCAAGAACTAAGTGTAAATATACATGTTGAGTTAAGACAACCGGAGATAAAGAGGAAAGTAATAAGGGAAGTTGAGGAAATTGCCAAAAGATTTGGCCTATCAAAAGAGGTAGTAGATGCAAACAGAGAGAAAATGGAGAAGGATAAGAAAGAGAAACAAGAAGAAAAGAAAGGATATGTTTCGGTACAAGCCTCCTCCCAGACTAGATCCTCCAAGAGCTCTGCACCTGCCACTCCTAAAAGCTCAAGGGCCACCAAACTAGAAGTCAAGACATCTGGAAAAGGAGAAAAGAGGATGAAGACCAAAGCCACAAGGTCATATACAAGCCTCAAAGATGATGAAGAAACATAATCTGATGAAGAAATCAAGAAAATGAAGAAGAAGAAAACATCCGGGGAATTCTCTGCTAGTAAAAAGAAGGAAGAAAAGGCAGAAGAATTTGTTGAAAAGCCCACTCTTTCCCTTGATGACATCATCAAGGCAGGTACTGTGGATGGGAACTTGTAGCCAGTAACATAATTCTATGATGAATATAGTGATACTGACAAGAGAATTTTGAAAGAAGCTACTATCAGGTACCTAAATATTTACAATAAAGCTTTCATTGAAATTATATCATTAATTCCCAAGAGTTTAGAAAAGGTACTTGAACTAAGAAAAGAGAATGCAAAGGCAAAAGACCTAGAGATTTGGGAACAAATAATGATTCAACTTTATCCTTCTATCACTCCAAGACAAATGGACATGATTTTTAAAGATTGTAAGGATGAGTTCTGGAGTAAGGCAAGAATGAATAAACTTATGCTTGAAGAAACTAACCAAGTAGAAAGTGAGACAAAAGATATCCTCTGGAATACTTTGAAAAGATTCAATCTTCCTGTTATAGAGAAATCAGTTGAAGAACCTTCTACCATGGATGTTGAAAGATTAAATGCAACCAATGAAAAATCTTCTGATGTGGAAGGATCAAAAGAGATAGATGAAGAGAAGTCTAAGGACTTGGATTCCTCTGTTCTGGAAGAGGAAGTTCATGAAGCAGTAAACATAGGTGACATCTCTCCTCTGGATCCCATTGTAGACATTCCAGATTCTGAAGTTGAAGGAGAAGGAAGAAAAGAGGAGAAAGTGAGTCAAGAAGAGGAGGTTAAGGGAAAAGAAGAAGAACAAGCAGAGAAGACTAATGATGACTGTTCTAATATCCCAAAAGAAAAGAAGACTAAGTCACCGGCAAGAGACACTGCAGACGCAATAAAGAACTTCTTAAACAAAGAAATGATGGAGATAGATGAAACTGAGCTATTTTAAGGGCCACTAAATTTTGACTCTCTCTCTCTGGTTTAGACAATGAAAATAGCATCTTTTGCTCAAGCCAAAGAAAAAGAAAAACTCCTGAAATCTCCCATGGAAGACTGTGAACTGCTGGAAATTGCATCCGAGATGCTGGAGAAGATCATGCCATCATTCCAAAAGGATCCTTTAGCCTCACCATCCAGCAACCTGAAATCTTTGGTAAATTCTGTTAGCACTCACTTTGAATCTCTAGAAAAATCAGAAGAAGCAAAGGTCCAGAAGGATTTTTTGGGAAAAAGATTGATTGAAGTACATGGACTCATTGCTAATGATAGGAGGACCCTAGACATTGGAATAAAGAGCCTTGAAAATGCTTTTAAAGATGGTGGGGACATGTACAAATTTTGTCTATCTTGACCCAAAGTGACAGAGCGTATTGAAAAGAAGGTGAAAGAACAAGAAGGTAAACTGTCAAGTTTATCTCAGAATTTTGATCCCCTTACTACCTCTTTAATGAATCAAGAATGCCAGGCCACTGTCATCATAAATGAAATAAAGAGGCTGAATAAAGAAAAGAAGGATATAATAAACAGAATGAGTGAAATCAGAGGGATAATTATCCCTAAGTTAGAGGCAATGCATGAAGCCTTGACAGATGCTCAAACCACAACCCGGACTAGTGATCCGACAGATTTAAGAAGGGAAGAAGCATATGCATTTTTGTTGAGTGGTCACATCTCCATTTTGGATAGGATGAAGCAGAGCTGGGCCACAAAATTTGTACAGTTAAAAGCCACTTTTGCAGATATACTTAAGTATATGTAAGTATAACACACACACACACACACACACACACACACACACACACACACACACACACACATATATATATATATATACTTATGTGGCCATGTATAGGTTAATTTTTGCAAAATTTTGTTATGCGGAATCCACCCTTTGCCATTGATGTCAAAGGGGGAGTGAGGAGTAGTGAAAAATGTGGAATCCAGCTAAGGGAGAGCTCCAATAAAATAGTGCAAAAGACAGAGCATCAGCCAAGGGGGAGTTACTATGACAGCCATTTTTCACTAAGTGTTGCCATCAATGCCAAAGGGAGAGATTGTTGGCAAGAGACACTGTGTGGCTTCATGAGTGTTGTCATTAATGGCAACAAAGTCTATCCCACACATCCACAGTACATAGTATGCCCATACCGAAAGTCAGATTGAAGATTGTTTTGATCCAGTGAACAAGAACAGAGTATGTAACAACGTTCGACAATTAGGTTTGAATCTCTCAGATGGTGTAACTCAACAAGTTGTGGACTTGGATAAGTCAAGAGGGGTATCATGACTACTATATTCCAGAGATTTAACCTCTGGTGATAAAGCATGAAAAAGATATCAGCATTTGAGTGTTGGGTTCTAGATAGGTAGAGCAGATAGAGAAAGAACTGACTAGTAGAGCATTAGACTTCAATCCAGATGAGTAAAAGGTGTTGATCAAGCTATTTGGGGGATTATACATTGTTGGCTGACATGATTAATGACTTCTATGCCTATTCTGTCAATACGCATCACAAATCAAGAATGGATTCAGCTGACAGATCAGTAACTTGTAAATATCTTGAGTGTTCTTGTTGCCAACTAGAAAGTTGATGAAATCCTTGATGCGAATATATATACCAAATAGATTCCAGTATGTAGAAGTGTGAAAAAATATAAGTGATGAAATATAGTGTGAAGAAAAGCAGGGACAAGTGTGAAAGTAGCAAATCAAGTCTGGTATGTGACAGAGCAACAATATTAAAATAGAGGAAGAATGAAGTGCATCAAATCAGTGTATTGTGCCTAACCGGAACTGAACCCTTGCATTTGTAGATGCTTCTCATCAGTTCAAACATCTGATTACCTTCTGTAAGTTCTTGTAGGCAGTGTGCCTCTTGTGAGTAGTGTGCTCAGGCAGTGAGCCCTAATTGGCAAGTGCCATTTTGTACTCCTTTATTCTTTTAACAGAGAATACAATCTTGGGTTAGTCATCCCATGGTTTTTCCCTTAATAGGGTTTTCCACGTAAAAATCCTTGTGTTATGTGTGTTGATTTTATTTCTGTTCTTATGATCACATATGCTTATATGATTTGATGCTGCACTAATTATTGAGATAACAAAAGAAAAGAAAATTAAGGAAATTTTGAGATAACTAATTCACCTTCCCTCTTAGTTATCTGCCTTATTTCCAATAGGAATAATACTTTATTACAAAGAAAACTAGGAATAAGAAACTAAATTGTCATGAAGGTAATATAGATGGCACAATCCTACTATAACTCTCTCTAGTCTTTATGAAGAATAGTCAAGACTAGAAACAGAACATGGAGCATGATCTAAGATTCCTTCATTATTCATGACTGCATCGACTGTCAAAGGATAACCATCAAAGAGTGGAGAGTTATGGATAACTCATTCCAATCAATTCAGGGTCGTCTTACTTTGGCTACAGGTGCTTGTACTATCTACTATGGATATCAACACCTCCTTTGCTATGGGTTGCCCAGTGGTCTTCATGAAATGTAGCTAGATTCTTGTTGCATGGGAGGTTAGTCCATCACATGATATCTATACATCACAATTACTAAAATTAACATAAAGTACCATCATATTTCATGAGCAATCATCAATTCACACATAATTAATTAACCACATATTATATACCCATCTTCATGCTTTCAATGTCTTAAGGATGATTATAGACATAGTTAATATATATAAAAGTTTGGGAATGTCTCAAGAAACATGTACTTAAAGCAAGAGAAATAAGACAAAACATGGCCTTATCAATCCCCCCAACTAAACATGTTGATGGTCCTCCAGCAACCAAGGTCTCTGATTGAATTGAAGAGCCATCTCCTTGTAATCTGTAGGTTCTACTCCTCTGTCATGTTTGAGATAGAAGCCCTTCTACTCTACCAACCTGTTCCACCTAGCCTGTTCTACTACCTAATTCATCCTATGCCCCATTGAATGTGGAATAGGATAAAGAAGTAGGGGAGGATGGAATACTAATGGCAGCCAGGTTATTCAATGTTCATTGGCTAATCTTATGTATCTTTGTGCCCTATTGATTGCTGTTGAGAGGTTGAATACTGAATGGTGCTCTTTCCTTTGCAATGCTGGTGTCAACTCTTTTCACCTACCCTATGAGAAACCCAAAGCTTCCTTACCAATCCCTTCGGTCAATTCCTTGAATTTACTGTAATCCATGGCTCTACATTCTAGGAGTTTGGTTTCTACCTCTAGATGTTCAATTAGATCAATCCATTCCTCCACTATCTTTTTAGGATTTTGGGATTTTCTCGAGTTAGAGAGGGAGTGATTTCTCTCTCTCATTATACTACTACTATAACACTCCTCTCCTATGCTCATTTTGAATGATGAGGTTAGTGTTGGAGTTCAAGACACACTGAGAGGGGGGATGAATCAGTGTTGTATAAATTTTGAAACCTTTTTGCAAACTTTAACTTTCAAGACACAAAAAAAGAAGCATATCATGAATTTGTTACACACATGTGCACATGACTAAGAATGAAGGAAGAGAATAAAACCTCATGAGCAAAGTATTAACGTACACACATATAGATGAAAACAATATAAGTCATAACACAAATTTGCACAAGTGGAAAACCATCCACAGGTAGAAAAACCACTCCAAAACTGCCTCACTGGCTTATTCTTTGAAAAACTTCTTTACAAGGCCTCATTGGCTGATATATGTCTCATTGACCACAAGCCTCACTAGCATAAGAAGGTCTCACTAACCACAAGCTTCACTGGCATACATTGTGCCTCACTGGCATACACTTGTACCTCACTGGTAAATACAAATTCCATTATCAAATATAATGTGTAATAAGTGATTGCAACTCAATCTGATTTGCACCATTCAAATCAAATCATCTGCAACATATAATCTATCATTTCTTTCAATCCTCTGACAATTCATCCTTGGAATCACCTGATTCTTTACAAAATGTATAAAATTATCTTCATCATTGCATGTTGATCTGCACAACAACACTCCACCTGCATATTTATAAGATTTCAAAAGACCTTTGATCTTCCAGCTTGTTTGCATTTTCATCATTTTCAAATTTTCATTCACTTGAAGAAAGATAATTTGTATTTGCATCTGAAACAAAAATCACATCATTTCATCTTCCTTAATATGTAAAAATAAGAGTCATCATAAACTGACATTTTATTTTTGCACAAATAATGTCTTTTTCATCTGCAAAAATTCTTTCATATTCTTCTTCAAGAAAATCATCTCCTGCAATAAAATATTTTCATATTCCTCTGTGCATATTCAATACTTCAATAACCCCTTCAAATTCTTCTTTTTCACTCTGCAAATATCTTCAATCTAAAAAAAAAACTTTATCTTCCATAATTACAAAAAAAAATTACTTTACAATAAAACTTCCATCTTATATCAGTGATCTTTAAATCTTCTACTCCTGAAAAATTTCAATATTAATAACATCCTCTGTTTACAAACAAAAAACAATCTTTTCAATTTGGTCTCTTATTAAAAAATAATCTTCTTCATAATCCTTCTTGAAAAGAATAATATCTTTAAAAAGAAACTTGCCCTCCTTTTGGTCTTTTATGACACAAGAATATTCTTTAAAAATATAAATATATCTCCATAGAAATTCCCTTAAAAGTCTCACAAAAAGTCTACAAAATATAGCCTTCAAAAAAAGGCACATCTTCCTCCTTTAAAGATTTCATTTTCCATGAAGTGGAGTCAAAAAATAGTTTAAAAAATTCTTTCCTTTTAAAATCCTCAAAAAGCTGCCTTGAAACCTCCTTAAAAAACTCCAATTAAAAATGCAATTTTTTTGACTTTCTTTATGTCATAAAGAGATGACATTTAGGAGGCCACCAAAATAGGGGTAAAAACAAATTTTTAAATTTAAAAACAAAGCCTATTGATATGGCTTATTCGGGCTCCACACACGTTAAAAATAATCTTTCTTTTGGCTTTTTCACACTCAAAGCATATAAAGCTTTTATGATGTCATAAACATATGACATTAAGGGACCCATAAACTAGGAGATAGAAATAAAGTTTTTAAGATTAAAAACTAAGACTTATTTAATATCATCTCCACTTTCTTCGAATGATTTTTGCTTTATAAACTATACTCCCCTATGAATATGATATTCGATGCTTTTTATAAAAAGCAAACTCTCCACAATTATTAAATATGGGTCTTCAAATAAATATTCATGCTCCCCTAAAGTTATTCGATGCCATTTTTTTTATGAGAAACATGTTCCCTCATAAAGTGTCTAATGTTAATTAAATGAGCTCCCCTTGGAAGTCAAGCTCCCCATAATTAAATACAAACCTTTGATGAACATAACACATATTTCAATGGCAATTTATCTTCATATGATGATGACGTTCAAAGACAACCTCCCAAGACATCATAGCAACCTAATTCCAGTCTTATGAAGATGAACTTCTGCAATATGATGAATTCAATACAGATATCATAGATGTCCATACTTGCAAGTCAATATCAATACACTGATATCCAACTATCATCATCCCAAATGAATTTCATCAAGCATCCTAAATGAATTCCATCAAGCATCCTGTGAAGCAATCCCATGATGAAGACAACCAAATGGACATGTGAACAATATCTGCATCATATCCTAATTGATGATCAAATAAAAAACATAACATCATGATCAAATATGAACCAATACGAATCAAGAACATTAGTATCCTTCTTGATCAAATGAGAGCATCTCTTATATCTAACCACTGATCTTGATGACATGAACAACTCATGTCAATACCTTTTTGACATCAATGACAATCTATTTTCATCAATCTCCCCCTTTGTCATTGATGGCAAAACTTCATGATGCATTTTCTCTCTCTCCCCCTTTTTGACATCTGATGACAAAGGCTCAAATCTATTTTCTCCCCCTATGTTGAAGTACACAAACAAATCAGCAATCATTGACAAGAATAACCATCACTGACCACTGTCCTAAGAGAATGAAACATGTACCATGTATGTCAACAAAATACCACTTCTTAACACAACACCAAGATGAAAAATGAAGATGAAAAAACTGACATATCTCTGCTTAACCAAATATCAACTCTTTTGATATGAACTCTATGAAAATATGTCAAACACATCAATACACTTGATGAACCACATTGCAGGCAAAAATCATGAAGACTCCTCAACACACAATTCAAAACATAAGATGATATGATGACCACTTTTGATAAGACCTTTTCAAATCTTCCATGAAGCCACACCACCAACTAGTACTTAAACAATACAATTATCATCTGCCATTACTGATTCAAGAAACACCTTTAACTGCCTCTGATCTGATTAAAGAACTTGATGAAATACAAGGCACCTCTTGATTGTCATAACTTGAAGCACATACTGAAACCACTTCAAAACTGGAATCACACAATTTGCATATACATCCCTAAAAAATATTAATGATGAGAACCATCAAAGAAACATGTCAAATTATCACATCACACTTCCGAATGACTTGACAGTCCACCATCTTCTTTTGGTACTTTCTCCAATTCACCTAAAAACTCCAAAACTCATGCAAGACACATAGCTCAAAAACACATGAACAAAATACATGAAGATTAACATCAATAACATTGGAATTGCAATATTACAACTCAATCTTTATGACTACCAACATGATATAAATAGGATAAGATATTCAACCTCATCAATCTCTTTGTGCATCGAACCCTTTAACAACTTATGAACACCTTGTATGCACCAAGAACCACTAAACTGTCACTTATCATGAACACAGAAACTTCATTTCAAACATTATCAGGCAAGCATGATAAATAAAACAAGATCATATTGATAAACATCAACTGATCTCCTCTTGTAACTTCTTGGGGATAAATGATAGGACAAGAACAACTCCCCCTCACATCATGCTATCTATTATTCAACTAATGATGTAACTTGTGCAAGATGCACAAGTTTAGGATTTGTCTTCTCATGCCTTTGTTTCTGCTTCCACACTTTTACAGGTTCTTTCTTTCTCCAAACCTTTATGCCTTCTTTTCTTTTCAACTTTTTCAAATCATGTGATGTTTTCCTGCAACTATGTGCTTTATGACCAAGAGAGTTGAAATTATAACAAATTATGTTACAATCATAATCAAATGACTGATAGTACCTTTTTGACATCCCTTGAGCATTTATGTTATGCTTCCATGCAAGATCATATCTTCCATTCATTTTGTAGTTTCTTTGTATGTGACCAATATTATTGCACTTGTAACAAACAATATCAGTATTCCTTCTGCAATCAATTGCTTTGTGTCCAAAATGATTACAAGTATAACAATAACCATTAAATGAATAGTTATACCTGTACATGTATGCTTGATTTACTGGAGCAGTTCTTCTCAAATTTCTTCTTCTTTGATTATACATTTTACCTTCAGGAGCAACAGTATGATAATTCAAATCAATTTTCTTTCTGGGAGTCTCTCTAACTTTAGAACACTCTCCTTCAAAACCAAGTCCAGTAGTGTCTCCATATAGTTTTTGTTTACCAAGCATCTCATGTAGCTTGCTTGTGCTTTCTTCATACTCCTTATACTTCTTAGATAAAGCATTGAGACCATCATACTCTTTTCTCAGATTGATAATATCACCCTCTAATTTTAGATTCTCAATCCTTCTAACTTCAAGTTCAGATTTTGAAACAACTGCTATCCTCTTAGCTTCCTCAACCTCTATCTTCAGACTGATAATCAAATTGTCTGAGTTATCAATTTGTGTCCTTAAATTTGTAATCTAAATACTTGCCTCTTCAAGATCATAGAGTGCTTTGTCTTTGAAGTCTCTTTCTTGTTGTAGCTACAACATTAATTTTTGGTTCTCCTTCTAATAATTCTTGAGTTCACTCAAAGCACATATGAGCTCTCCTTCTATGTCAATTTCACAATCTTGTTCATCATATTCCTGATCATCATCACTTATGATGTTGGCTTCTTCTGAAAGAGATTGGACCTCAACTTCTTCATGTGAATGTCTTTCATCGTTGTTATTCTTCTGAGATAACAAGTTATCATGTTCTTTCTCATCACCTTGATAAATTCTTTTTAATTCTCTCCATATATCCTGAGCTGTAACACAATTCATAACTTTACAAGAGATATCATTAGATAAAGTAGATAATATAGCCTTCTTTGCAATATTATTACATTCAAGAGCTTCTTTGTTATTTGCAGTAACACAATCCCCATTCTCAACTGACATTAAAACACCATATCCTAAAGAAGATAATTAAATCTGCATTCTCATACACCAAACTGAAAAATCTGAGCCATCAAAGAAAAGAGCTTCTGAAATCTTTTCTTCTAAAACAATACTTGACTCAACTTGAGGAACATTTCTATCAACAAGTTCTATATCAATTTTTGAATTTGATAAACATGGAGTCATTTGACCAGCCTGAGACTTGACAATATTCTTTTCTCTATTTATTTTGCTCTTACCCACGGTACTCCACTCACAGGATCTACCCAAGCTGATTAAGCTATAACAGGGAACCTAGGCTCTAATACGAATTGTTGGAGTTTAGGACACACTGAGAGGGGGGGTAAATCAGTGTTGTATAAATTTTGAAACCTTTTTGCAAACTTTAACTTTCAAGACACAAAGAAAGAAGGATATCATTGATTTGTTACACACATTTGCACATGACTGAGAATGAAGGAAGAGAATAAAACCTCATGAGCAAAGTATTAACATACACACATATAGATGAAAACAATATAAGTCATAACACAAATTTGCACGAGTGGAAAACTCTCCAGGGGTAGAAAAACCACTCCAAAACTGCCTCACTGACTTATTCTTTGAAAAACTTCTTTACAAGGTCTCACTGGCTGATATATGTCTCATTGACCACAAGCCTCACTGGCATAAGAAGGTCTCACTGACCACAAGCCTCACTGGCATACATTGTGCCTCACTGGCATACACTTGTACCTCACTGGTATAATTTTACCTCACTGGTAAATACAAACTCCATTATGAAATATAATGTGCAATAAGTGATTGCAACTCAATCTAATTTGCACCATTCAAATCAAATCATCTGCAACATATAATCTATCATTTCTTTCAATCCTCTGACAATTCATCCTTGGAATCACCTGATTCTTTACAGAATGCATAAAATTATCTTCATCATTGCATGTTGATCTGCACAACACTCCACCTGCATATTTATAAGATTTCAAAAGACCTTTGATCTTCCAGCTTGTTTGCATTTTCATCATTTTCAAATTTTCATTCACTTGAAGAAAGATAATTTGTCCTTACATTTGAAACAAAAATCACATCATTTCATCTTCCTTAATATGTAAAAATAAGAGTCATCATAAAATGACATTTTATTTTTGCACAAATAATGTCTCTTTTATGTGCAAAAACTCTTTCATATTCTTCTTCAAGAAAACCATCTCCTACAATAAAATCTTTTCATATTCCTCTGTGCATATTCAATACTTCAATAACCCCTTCAAATTCTTCTTTTTCACTCTATAAATATCTTCAATCTAAAAAAAAAACTTTATCTTCCATAATTACAAAAAAAAATTACTTTACAATAAAACTTCCATCTTATATCAATGATCTTTAAATCTTCTACTCCTGAAAAATTTCAATAATAATAACATCCTCTGTTTACAAACAAAAAACAATCTTTTCAATTTGGTCTCTTATTAAAAAATAATCTTCTTCATTATCCTTCTTAAAAAGAATAATATCTTTAAAAAGAAACTTGCCCTCCTTTTGGTCTTTTATGACACAAGAATATTCTTTAAAAATAGAAATATATCTCCATAGAAATTTCCTTAAAAGACTCACCAAAAATATGCAAAATATAGCCTTTAAAAAAAGGCACATCTTCCTCCTTTAAAGATTTCATTTTCCACGACGTGGAGTCAAAAAATAGTTTAAAAAATTCTTTCCTTTTAAAATCCTCAAAAAGCTGCCTTGAAACCTCCTTAAAAAACTCCTATTAAAAATGCAATTTTTTTGACTTTCTTTATGTCATAAAGAGATGACATTTAGGAGGCCACCAAAATAGTGCTAAAAACAAATTTTTAAATTTAAAAATAAAGCCTATTGATATGGCTTATTCGGGCTCCACACACATAAGACATATAAAGCTTTTTCACGCTCAAAGCATATAAAGCTTTTATGATGTCATAAACATATGACATTAAGGGACCCATAAACTAGGAGATAGAAATAAAGTTTTTAAGATTAAAAAATAAGACTTATTTAATATCATCTCCACTTTCTCTAAATGATTTTTGCTTTATAAACTATACTCCCCTATGAATATGATATTCAATGCTTTTTATAAAAAGTAAACTCTCCACAATTATTAAATATGGGTCTTCAAATAAATATTCATGCTCCCCTAAAGTCATTCGATGCCCATTTTTTTATGAGAAACATGTTCCCTCATAAAGTGTCTGATGGTAATTAAATGAGCTCACCTTGGAAGTCAAGCTCCCCATAATTAAATACAAACCTTTGATGAACATAACACATATTTCAATGACAATTTATCTTTGTATGATGATGACGTTCAAAAACAACCTCCCAAGACATCATAGCAACTTAATTCTAGTCTTGTGAAGATGAACTTCTACAATATGATGAATTCAATATAGATATCATAGATGTCCATACTTGCAAGTCAATATCAATACACTGATATCCAATTGTCATCATCCCAAATGAATTCCATCAAGCATCCTAAATGAATTCCATCAAGCATCCTATGAAGCAATCCCATGATGAAGACAACCAAATGGACAACCTGTGAACAATATCTGCATCATATCCTGATTGATGATCAACTCAAAAACATAACATCATGATCAAATATGAACCAATATGAATCAAGAACATTAGTATCCTTCTTGATCAAATGAGAGCATCTCTTATATCTAAACACTAATCCTGATGACATGAACAACTCATGTCAATACCTTTTTGACATCAATGACAATCTATTTTCATTAGTTAGGGCCTTTAATTGCACATGCCTAATAACAACTAGGTGATTCCAGTGAGTGTCATATGGAATTGCAAGTTCATGCAGTTAGAATTCACACAGTTAATTTTGCATTTCAAGGGTAGCTTTTTGGTAGGATGATAGAAATAAGGCAAGTGTAAAAAGTGAAATAAGGGCATCACTGTAAATTTAGCTAAACTAAAAGCTCAAATATTGCTCCTGTAGATAGAGGGCATAAACCCTTGCAGGTGGTTGGCACCTCACCAATTGGACAGTCATGTCTGCCATTCTATCTATTTTGAATTTCAGTCTTTTTATTTTTGTTTTCTTCACCTCTATCTCCTTGCTATGCTTCTCCTTTAGGTCACCTTGTTCTTTTACCAATTCATCTATCTTATTCCATAGTTACAAGGTAACTGTAAATAAAGTTGATGGAGCAGGTTCCACTAGTTGTTCTTTTGATTGTACAGGCTCTAGATTCCTTCATTTGATTTCTATAATGGCCAATTGGGCCAAATGTTATAGTCCTGACCTTTGTTTCTAGAAAACATATAGCTGATCCTCTAACTTCTTAACCTGTTCATTTAACCTTGTCTCTTTTTGTTGGTAATCCCTCAACTACTTCCCCAATTCTACAATTTTCTACAGGGCTATCTACAATTCATTCTTCTCTCTGTTGTATCTTTAGAGTCCAACAACAATTCCTCTTCCTGAGTTTCATTTGGAGAGGTTGAGAAGTCTAGGTTTTCAGTTTTAGGGAGAGGTTGATGCTTTTTCCTGAGCCCCTGGTTTCAAGGCCCGGTGCCCAAGTTGCAACCTAGTCCTGCAGGGCTTTATTTAAGAGGGCAGCGCCTTAAGCACCTACCACCACTTTTTTTGTTAAGTTCCACTACCCGAGCAACCTGCAGATTATGTCTTATGCCTACTGCCAAGATCTACCATTTGAGTAGCTATAAGACTCCATCGACGCCGCCTATACTTCACAAATCCAATGTCTTTCACCAAGATCTCCTCTGCTCTACCTAGTCGCCACCAGATCCAACCTTAGCCACTAGCAATACCACCTAGATCTACATCACATCTATTGCTTAGCCGACCGTCTCAGCCCATGCACCACTGCCGGGCCGCCTCTACACCACTAGGGGCCAATTTGTCCCTCTTGTGCCCTGAAAGAGGAGTTTTCTTCTTTTTTGCATAACTTGGGCTAACGGGGTCATTATTTTGCAAACAAGATATCATTGAAAAGATGATTCAGTTTACGTTGCAGTGGTATTAGTTGTTTTTTCATATTTTGCTTTTTGGCCTTAGTTTTTGTAGCTTGAAGTCAAATCTTCTATTTCGGCCTCTGAGCTCACAACTCCTTGCCATGATCTCCAAATTTCATGATTCTTGTGGCATTGGAAAGGTATTGAGGAGATATACAAATCCATCCATGCACTTTTTTCATATTCAGCCCCATGAATATCTTATTCAGTTTGTTAGTTTTTGACTTCTGATTGGTAACTTGGACATCATGACACTTGGAGAAGTGAAACTTATATTGGGAGGCTTCATTTGTTGTATTGATTCATTTGGGAAACAAATATTTTAGTGGCCTATCTCTTTTAAGAGAGTTTTGTAATTTTCCCAAATTTGGTCCTTTGAGGACACATTGTAAACACACTAAGTATAAAGTGCCACACAAATTGGAGGGTTCTCTTGCATAGTAAAGGGTGTTTTGTGTTGTTGTTTGCTTTCCTTTTGATCATGGATGTGTCTAAATTTCCTATTCTAACTCCATATAATTACCATGAATGGAAGAAAGAAATGGAATACCTCTTGTATAAATTAAGGTTGCATAGGATAACTTTAGGCATAGATCCAGAAGTCACAGGTGCTACTGAGAGAAGGAAATGGCTTGATAGGAAAGATGAGGCCTATGGTGATGGTAGTTGTTTGTCATTGATGTCAAAAGGTGTTGCAGGTTCACAAGGTGTTGATATTGATCATACAGGAGTTCACATGTATGTTCTTGTTCAAGAAATGATGATGTAGGATTGTTGTTATAAATCAGGAGATCTTCTTTGTACACATTGCAGATTGATAGGAGCAGTTTGTTTATTCACACTCAAGATATATTGTTATGTTCTTTGGGATGTCATTGTTCTTGCAGATAATTGGATGGTTGGTGACAATGGTTGTTTCATGGTGTGAATGTTTCACTTCAGGTTGTTGAGGTTAAAAAAGTGTTGTCACATAAATATTCTATGTTCATTGATTGACTTGCTTCGTTTAGGTGTTTCAGGTTCTTCATGTGTTCACATGCATTCATGGGTTCAAGTTGATAGGTTCAAAGGCATATTGATTAGTGATGGTAATAATCAGGTGATGATGGGTTCATAGTCTTATGATTCCAGGATGTCTTCTCAATAGTCTTGTTCAAGATAAGAGGTAAGTGACATGGTGATAATGATCACCAAAGTAAGAAGCAAAGTGTTGAAGGTTCTGTGTGCTTTGATCTATTTCTCAACTGACACATATAATAATTGCATTGTCATAAGATGTTGTTGTTATAAATCAAAGTATCTCATGTTCAAGTTCAAGAAGTTACAATCTCAGAAGGATCTCATGAGATAGGAGAAATGCAAAAGAATCATTAGATGGTCCATTGATGTCAAGGCATGTGATATGATTTGGTCTTGCAAAGAAATATGTGGCAGAGTCATCAAATTTGTGATGAAGTTCATCATGATCTTTGTGGTTATGTCAACAGTCATCATATGAGCTCATAGAAATCAAAGGCTATTGAGGAATGCGAATAAACCATCATTAGATTTGCTTTTTAATTTAAAAAAACTTTGTTTTTATGTCATATCTTTATGACATTTAAAAAAAAAGAGGAGTTTTTGAATGTTGAAGAAAGAAATAAAAGATTTTTTTTAGACTAATTTTAGTCTTTAAAAAAAAAAGAAGGATTTTAAGCTAATTTTTAGCTTCTTTCATAAAGGGCAGATTTTCATAAGTTTTAAAAGATTTTATTCTTTTTAAAAAAAGGAACTCTCCATCGTGGAAATTAGAGGAAGTGGGAGAGCCTTTTAAAAGGCTATTAGTAGTATGTTTTTGATGGTAGCAAGTGGGATTTTTAAAGCATATCTTCTTGGAGATTCTATAGACTATTTTTCTAAAAGATTTATTCTATTTTCATATCATGGAGAACTTTAAGAAGATTTTTTAAAAGGCAGATTTTGTGAGTTTTTTTTTTATGGAAATTTTTTTGTGGAATTATTAAGGCAATTTTTTATGGGAAGATTTTATTTTTTTAAACTTTCCTTAGCAGAGAGAATATTTAGGAGGAAGTTATTTTGAGAGATATTTCTTTTGATAAGAAGTTTTTGTAGATGGATTTTTGGAAGAAGAAAATGAAAAGAAGCTTGAAAGTTTTTTTGAAGATGATTTTATTTTGTAGATTGAAGGTTTTTAATGTAGGGGAAGATGAAGTTTGAAAGGGCAGATTGGACAAATTTTTTTAATATGAAAGGATTTTTGCAGAGACATTATTTGTGCCAAAATAAATGTCTTTTTATGATATCTATCTCCTAATTTTTGGAGACTGAGGAAGGTGAAAATAATGTGATTTTTGTTTCAGATGCAAGGATAAATTATTTTGAAAATGATGAAAATGCAAACAAAATGGAAGATCAAAAGTCTTTTGAAATCTTATAACTATGCAGGTGGTGTGTTGTTGTGAAGATCAATATGCAATGGTTAAGATAATTTTATGATTCTCTTAAAAAGAAAATACAGATGAATGTGTGAAAATTTGCCGTGAAAAAGGCACATTTTTGTGAAATATTATTGATGGAAGATCAGGTGATTTCAAGGATGAATTGTTCACAGGATTGAAAGAAATGATAAGATATGCATCTATCAGAAATGTAAAAGAGATGAATGAGGGTATGTAATGGTGCAAATCAAATTGAGTTGCAATTATTTCTTGCACACAAGATTTTATATGTTAATCATGGTGATTGTATTTTGCCAGTGAGGCTTGTGATCAGTGAGACCTTCTTATGCTAGTGAGGCTTGTGGTAAAGCTAGTGAAGCTTCTTTGGTCAGTGAGCCCTTCATGTAACCAGTGAGGCAACTTTGAGTGGTTTTTCTACCCCGAGAGGGTTTTCCACTCCAGAAATTTCTGTGTTATAATTTGTCTCTATGTGTGCATATTTGTGTTTTGCTTATAATTTTTTAGTTCACATCTTTCACTATCATTCTTGTGCATATGAGCTCAACAAATCACTAATGTCTTCCTTTCTATTTGTCTTGTAAAGTTTGCAAAAAGTTAAGAATTTACACAACACTGATTCACCCCCCCTCTCAGTGTTGCCATTAACTCCTACAATTGGTATCAGAGCCTAGGTTCCCTTTTTGAAGTCTAATAGGCTCGGGTAGGTCCTGGTAGTGGAATAAAATGGGTAAGAAGAATAGAATTAAGATCTCAAATAGAGAAATGAAAGATGCTGATGAAAAGATGGTAAAACAAGCCTCAGTTGTGCCCAACAATGATTTGTTGCATATGTCACCCTTGATAATTGATACAAAGAATGGTCATGTAGTTGAGAATGTTGATAAAAAGGAAGAAATCATTGTGAATAAAGGAAAACAAGAATTTAATGAAAGAAAAGATGTCTTTGCTATTGAGACTAATGATGAAGATGAACAAGAGTTTAATGAAGATATTTGTGAGGTTGATGTTGAAGGAGAGCTTATATTGGCTTTGAGTGAACTCAAGAGATATAAAAAGGAGAACCAGAAATTAGAATTGCAGATGCAACAAGAAAGAGACTTAAAAGATAAAGCTCTTACAGACCTTGAAGATGCTAGAAACCTGATTGTAGACTTGAAGATTCAAGCAGGTGAATCAGACAAATTGATTGTTAGTTTGAAGACAGAGGTTGAGAAAGCTAAGAAGATAGCTGATGAAACAAAATCTAAGTTGGAGGCTAAAAAGGTTGAATGTCAAAAGCTAGAAAAAGGAATAATTTCTTTAAGTAAAGAAATTTAGGATGTTAGAAAGCAGTTGGAAAAGAATCTCAAATTTGATGAAAAGGGAGAATGTTAAAAAATCAGAGACTCCTAAAAGGAAGATTGATTTAAATTATCATACTACTGCCTCTGAAGACAAAATGCATAATCAAAGGAGAAAAATCAGAAGAAATACCCCTGTAAGACAAGCATACATGTACAGGTATAACTATTCATTTAATGGTTATTGTTATACTTGTAATCATTTTGGACACAAAGCAATTGATTGCAGAAGGAATACTGATATTGTTTGTTACAAGTGCAATAATGTTGGTCACACACAAAGAAATTGCAAAATGAATAGAAGGTATGATCCTACATGGAAGCATATCATAAATGATCAAAATATGTCAAAAAGGTATTATCAATCATTTGATTATGATCACAACATAATTTGTTATAATTGCAACACTCTTGGACACAAAGCACAGAGTTGCAGAATGTATGCTTCACCTGATTTGAAAAAGTTGAAAATAAAAGAAGGTATAAAGGTTTGGAGAAAGAAAGAACCTGTAAAAGTGTGGAAGCAAAAACAAAGTCATGGGAAGGAAAATCCTAAACTTGTGCATCTTGCACAAGTTACATCATCAGTTGAATAATAGATAGCATGATGTAAGGGGGAGTTATTCATGTTCTATCAAGTATCCCCAAAAGGTTTCAGGAAGAAGATCATTTGATGTTTATCAATTTGATGATCTTGTTTTGTTGGTTTTGGATTCATCTTTGATAATGTTTGACAATGATATAGGTGATCAGTGGTTTGTCATATTGCAGATAATATGTTCAAGGGTTCAAAGCACAAAGAGTTTGATAGTGATGAGAGATTTGGTTTATAAATGATCCTATTTATATTTTGTTCATACCATGTTGATACTGACAAAGGTTGAGTTGTTATGATGTTACAGTTCAATGGGTTCTTGTTATTGAAAAGTATTGGTTGTCATGGCAAAGAGCTTTAGTTGTTTCAAAGAGCTCTTATTAGATATTTGCCTGTGTTGGCTAAATGAAAGAAGTCAATTCATAACACTTTTCTCTGCATTTGGTTTTGCAAAGTGGTGTTACAGGAAGTACTTGATGGTGAAATTAGTTTGTTGATGAATAGTCTTGATGGGCTGATTTGTATTATAAAGTCAAGAGGCATTAGTTCATGTTGATTGCAATATATATCAGAATTGACATTGTTGCAAAGTGTTGTTACAGGAAGAGCTTGATGGCGAAGGTTGTGCAATCTTGATAGGCTGATTTGTATAATGGATCTTGGGTATTCTCAAGAAGTTCTCTTCAGATGTTAGCATGTGTTAGTTGAGGAAGTTGCAAATGAAAGAAGTCAATTGATTTGTTTTTGCAAAGGTATTGATAAAGGTTTTATCAGATTTGACATGGTGTTGTAAATAGTGTCTTGATACAAAACAGGAGGATGGTACTCATCAAATAGTCTTCATTTCTTCAGATGGTCTTCATTCGTTTTCATTCTTTCATGGAATCCTTTGGCAAGGACATCTCTTGTGTGATATTCATGTCATCATGGATTGTGATTTGTGTGATATATATATTCTTCATGCTGATTTTTATTGGTGGAAAGTGTAGTCTTTGCATGAAATTAAGTTCATATAATTCATATCAAAGGAGTCAATTTGATGATCATATCTATTACTTTGTTGAGTTATGTTTTATGGTATGTGGCTTGCATAAGTATTGGATCTTTTAGGTGGTTTGAAGATAGTGTCAAAAGAAGATGATAAACTAAATATTAAGGAGTTTTTGGTGTGATAATTTTCATATGTTTCATTGATGATATTCCTCACTAATATGTTTCAGACATAGTTCTTCAAGCTATGACATTGATGGTGATATCTTGTATTTCATCAGAGGAAGTTAAAAGTATGTCTTGAATCAGCAATAGCAGATGATAATGTTCAACAAGGTTTGTCATATGCTGGCTTTAGGATTGTTATCATCATAAATCATTACTTGTTTAAAGGTTAACATGAGTTTATGTCTTCAAAGTACTCATAATACAATGTGATTATAATTTTTATGATCATGCTATATCATCTTTCAGTGGAGTTGTTCTTAGGGGGAGTTATTTTAGTCTTTGTCATCAGATGTCAAAAAGGGGGAGAAAGTAAGAATGTATTATGGAGTTTTGCCATCAAAGACAAAGGGGGAGATTGATGGTAGTTGTTTGTCATTGATGTCAAAAGGTGTTGCAGGTTCACAAGGTGTTGATATTGATCATACAGGAGTTCACATGTATCTTCTTGTTCAAGAAATGATGATGTAGGATTGTTGTTATAAATCAGGAGATCTTCTTTGTACACATTGCAGATTGATAGGAGCAGTTTGTTTATTCACACTCAAGATATATTGTTATGTTCTTTGGGATGTCATTGTTCTTGCAGATAATTGGATGGTTGGTGACAATGGTTGTTTCATGGTGTGAATGTTTCACTTTAGGTTGTTGAGGTTAAAAAAGTGTTGTCACAGAAATATTCTATGTTCATTGATTGACTTGCTTTGTTCAGGTGTTTCAGGTTCTTCATGTGTTCACATGCATTCATGGGTTCAATTTGATAGGTTCAAAGCCATATTGATTAGTGATGGTAATAATTAGGGATGATGGGTTCACAGTCTTATGATTTTAGGATGTCTTCTCAATAGTCTTGTTCAAGATAAGAGGTAAGTGACATGGTGATAATGATCACCAAAGTAAGAAGAAAAGTGTTGAAGGTTCTATGTGCTTTGATCTATTTCTCAACTGACACATATAATAATTGCATTGTCATAAGAGGTTGTTGTTATAAATCAAAGTATCTCATGTTCAGGTTTAAGAAGTTACAATCTTAGAAGGATCTCATGAGATAGGAGAAATGCAAAAGAATCATTAGATGGTCCATTGATGTCAAGGCATGTGTATGATTTGGTCTTCCAAAGAAATATGTGGCAGAGTCATCAAATTTGTGATGAAGTTCATCATGATATTTGTGGTTATGTCAACAGTCATCATATGAGCTCATAGAAATCAAAGGCTATGTGAGGCTGATTATTTTTCCTTCCTTATTTTGATCGTTATGCATTTCAGTTGATGACATTATCAGACTTTTAGAGACTATGGTTTCATTTTGCAGATTTGATTATATCTCCTGATTTTGATATGACATTGATTAAACATATGGTGATTCAATTTGATCATATTTTGATGCTATTTTGTGATTCGACATACGAGATATATTAGATGATGTTTTGTGATGTGATTTCTAGTTATTTATGTGATGATGATTATTTGACATGTGAGAAAAATGTAGTTTAATTAGGATTTATGTTATAGTTGATTATTGTTGTATTCGATGGCTTGAATTTAATTCTAGTTGCTTTGGCTATGATTATTCATGATGTGATTGACACTTGATCGAGATGTGTAGGTTTTACATTCCCAAGCCACGAGAAATTGGAGGTAGAATTCACACAAATGTTATTCCCTATGAAACCAATCCATTCCCAAGAGGGATAAGGATCACGTTTGAAATTGAATGTTGATTTAAGTGCTTGATTTAATTTTATCATTTTAGGCCTAGTACCCTTTGTTTAAATTAATTAATATTAAGTGTTGTATAATTTTTATTGACTTACACCGCTTGGTATTTGTTTTATTTTTTGAGGCCATTTAAAGTGGATTTATGACCCCCTTGGTGAACCTTAGTGTCCCAAAATCTACCCTAGGTGTTTACCCATGGGTCTAGGGTCAATTTTGACTAACTAACCCTTGGATTAACTCACTTTTGGTCACTCTAAACTATGGTCTAGTCAAAGTGACGAAAATTAAAATTAGATAAGATGGGAGATGAGTCATGCTTTGAGAAAGACTCATCTCCCTTCCCAATGTTTGGGAATCCCTTCCCTAGGAGGACTTGGGAGGTCTCCAAGACTACCAAGTGTGTGGGATCTTCCTCTAAGACTCTCACACACATGTGAGAGCATCTTGGAGGGAGATGGCTCTCTTAGAGAATAAGAGGATGCCATATGGCATCCCTTATCCTCTTGGAGGTTTGAATGGGAATGCCACCTCACCACTTGTTCTCTCACACATGTGTGAGAGCACAACTGGATAAGGTGAGGATTAAGTGGCAACGGAGGAGGAAGGAGAAGGTGACAAGTGTCACCTTCTCATTTCTCAAGGCCAAAATTGATGGCCTATATTACCTCCTCTTGTTGAGGAGTGTGGGGTTCTTGCATTTTGGAGTTTTCTTCTATTTTTGAGAAATTTTGGGAAAGTTAGAGGAATTCTTGGAGGTTGGAAGGCTTGGAGAAGCTTGGAGCTCATCACCAAATGTGCTTCCATTATAGGGCTTTGAAGGTAAGCCTCATGAACTATGTGCTTCACCCTTTCTTATTTATTGTGATGTGTTTGTGTTTTTTGTTGGTTGTTGTTTCATTATTTTGTGTGGGATGGGAGTATGGTGAGAGCACCTCCATTTGGAGGTAAGCCTCAACTTGTTTGGGGTAGGGGAAAGGAACCTCCTTGAGGTCACTCCCATATGGTGTTATTTATGCCTTGAGGGCTTCTTACTTGTGATGGAGAATATTTGAATGGCAAGAGTGCCATGGGAGTATATTTTGAGATATTTGAGGATTGTGTATATGGAGGTTTTGGCTTGAGGCTATGAGATTGGTATTTTAGTATTTTTAGGTGGCCTTTGAAGTAGAGGGGTCCATTCCCTACCCCCATAAAACTTATTTTCATGAGTTGAGTTAGGTGTTTATCTTTGGGGCTGATTTTGTGTTGATGTTGTTTGATACTTGTTGTTGAGTGTTTGCACCCGTGTGAATCCCTACTGTTGGTTTTTCTTCTAAATCAGCATTAGGGTTTGCCAGTTCTAATGCACAGGCAGATTCAACCAACTAAATACAGGAGGTTGTGTGAGCTCCTCCCCTTCACTTCTGGTTCTATCGCACCAAGGGGTGTCCCTATTTAATAAAAGTATGACCTTGACTAGCTCAATGACAAAAGGATTTAACTTGACAGCAACAGGTAGAATACTCTCATGTATGGACCAAGATTTGTGTAACAAATCACAAGGTTGGCAACATTCTTGGACATAATGTCTGGTTAGGTATGAGAGCATGCAGGGGTTTCCTTCTCCTAATCTTACAACTAACAGGTGAAAGGATGAAGTGGTTTGAAATGATGTTTGGAGTTATGGGACTTTCCTAGACCCATTGAACAGACAGATTCCCAAACCGGTGCCTTATCTGGGCAGCAGAGTCATATCTAAGAATGTAAATGTCTCCCTATGACAGCATAAATTCATATCCAGAGGACCTGAGAAGAATGCTACTGCCTAACAACATGTCCAAGAAAGAGTATTACTAATGATCATACTTAACAGATCCTATGATGCAATCTATTTTCCTTTGTATCTGATCAAAAGCCTATTTAACCACTCCTTGAGCAGACGCAATAAATTAGACACACAATATGCAAATACTAAAAAACTTGGAAGCCCTTGACAACCTTGTTTGAAAGGAAAACAAATGACATACAGGAGACAATTAGAAACAATACACACACAGGTGTTTTTCATTTAAAATCAATCTGCATAGAAAGTCATCATAGAGAAAATCATCATTTACAAGCCAAAATAGATTAGTACACCAGACTAAGGACTGAGTCTGTACCAAAAAATGCCTTTCAAAATGTGAACACCTTATGTTCAGAGCCAGAGCCGAAAGCCCAAAAACATCCAACCTCTAAAATGAGTAACACTTCCCGCTTAAAAACAGCCAGAGGGAAGTGTACTCAACATTAATTACATAGCCAGAAGTCAAAAATCCGCTAGATACATCCATCAGAAAGAATGGCGCTCAAAAGTCATCAATGCAGCAGACAAGGGAGGCCTTGAGCCCTGCGCCGTCATCTGGAAGTCCTCACGCCAAAAATCAGGTACATGATTGTTCAACAACTCGCCCACGCCTCAGCATAGTCGCCATTGATGGCTCAACCACCCGCAGCCACCGAGAAAATAGTCATAGCGTTCAAAATGGAGCTTCTCGCCAAAACGTGTTTCGCTTCAAAGTTCAAATTATGTAGGAAAATTAGTCCCACATGCATAGTGCGGAGACCACATTAGCACTTTATAAACATAGCCGCATGTATAATAGGTGTCAAGTGCTTTGCCGCGCTCGACACACGACCCTTCGCCAAAAGCCTATCGCCAAGACCCAAGCCATCGGCACACCCCACAATTCTCCTGCCAATCTCAATAGTCTCGCCGACAACACCTTCGCCATTGGCCAGACCAACACCGTCGGCCAAACATTTCACACTTCCACCGATGAACAAAGTCACACCGACAACGCTTTCACTCTCTACTTCGTCGGTGAGACTAACACCATCAGCTTGCCCAAACAAACTCTCACCAATCCCAACGGTCTCTCCGATGGCCAGCCTAGAAGACCATCAACATCCCATCGGCCAGAGATAGACTATCGGCCAGGCATTCTAGACTTTCACCAATCTACCAAGTCTCTCTGATGGCCAAGCAAAACACACCTGTCGCCAAGACAAAGGCCATCGGCACAACAAAAATGACGCTCACCGAAACCAAAATCACAAAGCTCTGAACTGTTGAACCATTGAACATTTGAGAAAAGGGTTCAAGCGGATGGTTCAAACGAGAGGTTCAACCGAGAAGTCCAACGCTGATACCTACTCCGTCGGCAACACAAATGTAACCCCATGAACCCATTGAACCGATGAACTGGTTCAACCCAATGGTTCAATGGCGAGGTTCAAACATCAAAACAATACTCCATCGGGTTGACTCTCGTCTATCGGCGCCACAAAAAAAACCCCTCGGTTGACAATACTACTCTCGCCGATAGACATCCATCGGCCAAACATATGCCAACTCATTCCGATGGAGAAAACAAGAAGACCACCTCCTCAAAAAGATGAATGTGGATGCTGAAAAACAATAAAGGGGCCCCAAAACTTAGAAACTTTTTGGATTTTTTGGGAAGGTGCCTGCATGAAAATTGCTCAAAAACTGACAGTCAATTCAGGCACCAACACCTACCTCCCTAGCTTGGGGGTGACCCACTTGGGGGTCTACGGTAGGGAGGAGGGCATTTCAAAGTGGCTGGGCTTTTCCTTGTTGTTGTGTATTATTTGCAGGTGTTTAAATGAAGAAATGGAGTTAGAGAGAAGACCAGTTTTGTGTTTCTATAGTTTATATTGTTGGCTATTTGAGCCATGGCCCTTATGGCCCTATTGTATTTATTTTGGCAAAGTTTTATGCCCTTGGCGTTGGCTGTGATAAATATTGTAATGTAAACATTCCTTTTAGTTTATTTAAAAGTTGTTTATTCCCTATATTTGAGGTGTTGGTATGTTTGAAAAATGCATTGAACTCAAGTATATATATTTTCTGCCATTGTTCTTTTCAAAAAAAAAATGTACATTAGTTGTTATATAAATTTTATTGTATCCAAAGAAAGGAAGATAGAAATTTGAGAGTTATTTTCTACTAAGATTGCTTGAAATGTTATGTTAATAAGTTGCTGTCCAAGATTGTATGTTATTGAATATTTAGTGGAAGTTGCAATATTTTTCCTTACAAGCTCAAAAGAAAAAAAAAAAAGAAACAAACATATTCTATTTATATGTGTTCAAAAGGAAATTTATACTAGTTATGATTCTGAAATGAAAATGTAGTATTCTGTGTTTCAACCAAGAGTATGAATTAATGAGAAAGAGAAAGTTAAAGTGTGTACATAAATTTGTACATATATATATATATATATGAGATTATATACATGTATAAGTATATATATACATGAATTTTTCATTGGTAATCTAGTTGTTTATATTTCTTTTTTTATTTTCACTGTGTATATGCTACAAATAAAAGAACCACATAAGTTACATATTGCTATTTCTTTTTATTATAATATATATATATATATATATATATATATATATATATATATATATATATATATATATATATATATATATACACACACTTATATATATAAATCTATAGATATATATAAGTGCATATGTATATATATTTTTTTCAAGAAAGGAGAAATTAAACCATACATGAGTTCTATATATATATATACGTAGTAATAAAAGAAAGTATTTATTTTACTGTGATATTTTTTTGATAAACAGTAAGAATCTTTCTGAGTATATATATATATATACATACATTTATGCATATATATATAATATAATATAATATATATTTTTGAACTGAAGTTTATAATAATAATAAAAAAAGGAGACTGTTGAATCGAACCCTGTTAGGGTTTTGCTGTTAGAAGGGGGTTTGAACCAAACAAAAAAAAAACCAAGGAAATCGTGGAGGGCTATGGGTAGCGGCGCCCACAACCGTAGTATGGCAACACCTCCTCCCCACACCCCACCCCCCTTTTACCATGAATCCCCCCTCCGCCGTTGCCCACACGGTCTCCCCACTGCTACCCGCATACTCTGTCTATGCCCCGAACAGCGCCGCCTTCCCTCCACCGGATCCCATCACCCCTTGTAACCTACAGTAGTTGGACGGCGGCAGCGCCGCCGCAGACCCTTCTCCCCTCCTCGCCTATCCATCTCCCTTTGCCTTTAAATCTGCCCTACCATTAGTGTTTAACTGTGAGTATGCATAAATATAAATTATATACAGACATTGTTAAATAACATATATATGTATGCTAACAAATTAACCTTGTTGGAAATCGTCAGGATTTTACCTCTTTGTGTAAACCCTCATGGCTGCCAAGAGGAGATTTTCAACCTGCATAAACAAGTAAACAAAACCAAAACAAAGAAAAAAAAAGACTGTGTAAGAGGATTAGGGTAACAAAACAAATGAGAGAATGTATGTTAGGGTTTTCCTGAAGAGAAAACAATAGATTATAACTTAGGGCTTTTTCTTTTAGATAACCTATTTTAAAATGGGATTAGGGTTGTTTTTATTTTTATTTTTAAAACAATATTCTTTGAGAGGATTTTTGTGAGGGATTGTTTTATTTCCTTATTTAAAAATTCTCCATTTTGCCCTTGCTCTTTTAACCTTTGAGTTTCATTTATTTGTCTTTATTTTAAATTGGGGATTTGAATTTTGTTTTATTACCTTGTGAATTTAATTTTATTTTGGGGAATTGAATTTTTGTTTTAAATTGGGAAGAGTTTTTCCCTTGTATTTAATTCGTTTTAGTTGGGATAATTACCTTTATTATTTTCCCTAGCATAATTCTATCTTTTTTCTGTTGTTTATCTATTTTACTATTGTTTTACGGGAATGAGTATTTTAATCTTTTCCCTTCTCTATTTTTCCGAGTGAGCTAATAAATATAATGTCGAAATTATATTTATTAATGGACTTAAACTTATTATCCGTTTTGGCATCATGTTATTATTTCCTTATTATATTTTTATTTTGAATTTTTAAATCCTTTATGCAAGGTCGACTTATTAGACCTTGGTAAGGTATTTATTTTTGATATTTTAAACTGTATTAAATTATTCTTAAGTTTTATTTTAATTTTTATTCTTAAATTTTATTTGATTTCTTATTGGAGTTTTATTTTTTTAAATTTTTAAGTCATTTATCGAAAACGTGTAATGTTGTTAGATTTTTCCTAGATTTCTAGAGTTTTAATTTTACGGTATTTTATCAACTTTTATTTCACCATTCCACTTAATCATGCGTCCATCATTCTATCATTTCTTGAGCTTTTGTTCATTTTCATTTTGAACTGAGTTAGGGTTGAGTTTCGAGGCTGGCAAAATCATCTTCACACCTAGGAGACTTAGGGTTTAGATTAAAATCATTCTAACCCTAGAAGCAACACACTTCGTGTTGCATACCCCCTAGACGACTATCATCACGCAGGGGACTGCGTGGGACAGCGCACCTCCCTGAATTTTGTTGACATGTTTATGCCTTATGCGTATTGCCACCGAGCATGCAGACGCATGCGAGGGGGTTCCTAGGGATAGGTAGAAACATTTTTCATAATTCATGCCATGACCACATGGAAAATGTGGACATGACACGTGTGTTGTGTGTCGTGACCGTATGGGAAATGTGAGCATGACAGGCTATTGGGGAATGTGAATAAACCATCATTAGATTTACTTTTTAATTTAAAAAAACTTTGTTTTTATGTCATATCTTTATGACATTTTAAAAAAAAGAGGAGTTTTTGAATGTTAAAGAAAGAAATAAAAGATTTTTTTAGACTAATTTTAGTCTTTAAAGAAAAGAAAAAAAGGATTTTAGGCTAATTTTTAGCTTCTTTCATAAAGGGCAGATTTTCATAAGTTTTAAAAGATTTTATTCTTTAAAAAAAAAAGAACTCTCTATCGTGGAAATTAGAGGAAGTGGGAGAGCCTTTTAAAAGGCTATTATTAGTATGTTTTTGATGGTAGCAAGTGGGATTTTTAAAGCATATCTTCTTGGAGATTCTAGAGACTATTTTTGTGAAAGATTTATTCTATTTTCATATCATGGAGAACTTTAAGAAGATTTTTTAAAAGGCAGCTTTTGTGAGTTTTTTTTTTATGGAAATTTTTTTGTGGAATTATTAAGGCAATTTTTTATGGGAAGATTTTATTTTTTTAAACTTTCCTTGGTAGAGAGAATATTTAGGAGGAAGTTATTTTGAGAGATATTTCTTTTGATAAGAAATTTTTGTAGATGGATTTTTGGAAGAAGAAAATGAAAAGAAGCTTGAAAGTTTTTTTGAAGATGATTTTATTTTATAGATTGAAGGTTTTTAATGCAGGGGAAGATGAAGTTTGAAAGGGCAGATTGGACAATTTTTTTTAATATGAAAGGATTTTTGAAGAGACATTATTTGTGCCAAAATAAATGTCTTTTTATGATATCTATCTCCTAATTTTTGGAGACTGAGGAAGGTGAAAATAATGTGATTTTTGTTTCAGGTGCAAGGATAAATTATTTTCTTAAGGTGAATGAAATTTTGAAAATGATGAAAATGCAAACAAAATGAAAGATCAAAAGACTTTTGAAATCTTATAAATATGCAGGTGGTGTGTTGTTGTGAAGATCAATATGCAATGGTGAAGATAATTTTATGATTCTCTTAAAAAGAAAATACAGATGAATGTGTGAAAAATGTGCCCTGAAAAAGGCACATTTTTGTGAAATATTCTTGATGGAAGATCAGGTGATTTCAAGGATAAATTGTTCACAGGATTGAAAGAAATGATGAGATATGCATCTATCAGAAAATGTAAAAGAGATGAATGAGGGTATGTAATGGTGCAAATCAAATTGAGTTGCAATTATTTCTTGCACACAAGATCTTATATGTTTATCATGGTGATTGTATTTTGCCAGTGAGGCTTGTGGTTAGTGAGACCTTCCTATGCCAGTGAGGCTTGTGGTAAAGCTAGTGAAGCTTCTTTGGTCAGTGAGACCTTCATGTAACCAGTGAGGTTTTGAATAAGCCAGTGAGGCAACTTTGAGTGGTTTTTCTACCCTGAGAAGGTTTTCCACTCCAGAAATTTTTGTGTTATAATTTGTCTCTATGTGTGCATATTTGTGTTTTGTTTATGAGTTTTTGGTTCACATCTTTCACTATCGGTCTTGTACATATGAGCTCAACAAATCACTAATGTATTCCTTTCTATTTGTCTTGTAAAGTTTGCAAAAAGTTAAGAATTTACACAACACTGATTCACCCCCCCTCTTAGTGTTGTCATTAACTCCTACCTATGGTACACTATGTCTTGCAATTTCTTCTGATCTTCAATTTCATGTTGAGTCTTGCACAACACCTAATGATATATGGACTACATTGGAGAGTCTCTTTGGTAAACATGATACTATGAGAGGGTTTAAATTAGAAAATGAATTAATTGCACTAAGTCTTCAAGATTTTGATTAAATTCAAGATTTCTTCACTAAGTTCAAATCACTTAGGCTCTGGCTTAAACAATGTGGCATTGAAAAGGAAGACACATAGTTGATTTTCTCTATCGTTGCAAAATTGGGTTCTAATTATTTAGTGCATGTTTCTACCTTCTATTCTACTATGGATGCTCTTAGTAGTTAGCAAACAATGATTGAACACTTGATGAGTTTACTACACAACTCACTAGGGAACATGCCAAATTGTTACAAATGGGTACCTTGAAGTCTTCTAAATCACATGCTCTTATTGCAACTCAAAGTATAAAAGATCCTAAGGCTTAACTTAACAAAGATAAGAAACAAAAGGACTCAAAGAATCAAGTACAAGATAAGGAATCACAAAAAAACACCCAACTCTTCTAAAGAGGAATCTACTAAAAAGAAGAAACCAAAGTGTGCATATTGTAACAAGTTGGGTCATGATGAGGTTAAGTGTTTTGAGGAAAAAAATGTTGAGATGTCTCAACTATTGTAGTAGCAGTCACTACTCCTTCAACAACATAACATTGAGGTGCCTTCACCTATTTTTCCCAATACCGCTTCTTCTTCTGAGCACCCATCTCAACAACACTTAGGAAAAACCACATTTGCACTCGGGAAAGATAACAAAAAGGATAAAGGAAAGGGTCATGTTCTCATTACTTCAGTAGGTAGTGATCATGAAAGGTGGTTTATTGATTTAGGAGCATCTCATCATATGGATCACAACTTTATAGATTTCCAAAACATACATTATTCTGACACATCCAAAATTCTTATAGGCAATTTGGCTTATCTAGATGTTCATGGTGAAGGAAACATTGAGATAGGTGATGGTTGTTTTAGGGATGTTCTTTTTATGCTTGATTTATCCACAAACCTCCTTTATATATATCAGATTACACATAGTGAGCCATTGAAGACTATTGAGTTCACACATGATTTAGTGTATATTCAGATGCCAAGACTAGGGATACCATTGTAGTTGGCAGAGATGATACATGTATATTCTTGCCTTTACACCTTTCCTCATTTTATTCCTGAGTATACTAGTTTTTCTGAGACACACACTACAACATCAAGTGCGGGTAGTGCATAGGAGGGGGTTGGTCACTTGAACTTTGGAGTTCTTGAGACTAGTGTTGCACCCTCATCTCCTCCATATCTTGCTACTCCAGAGGTTGTTTCTTTAGTTCAATAGGATGTTTCTAGTCTTTCAGATACAACTTTGTGGGATGAGTATTTGACAGGTATTTCTGATTTATTTATGGAGTCTCACTGTGATGATTTGGAGGACACACTTGAGGAGTTATCCCTTCTCTTTGATGATAGTTTCAATACTACTGTTGTCCTATTTTCATTGTCTTCTAAGATTGTTCTTCATCAGCTTTCATAGGGTTTTGATGTTGCATTTTTTTGGGTTGCACATTCGAGGTTGGAGACATTTGAACAGTTTTTGGAGGCATCACCTCTTTTAAGGCCTTCTTCCTTGGTTCTTGTTTTGGATTTGGGGTTTCTTATACATCAGCTAGTGGACCTGTTTCTTCCCGAGGGAAGACATTTTGTTTGCCAGTCTTGGAGACTTTTTTGCATCCTTGATCTTGCATTCTCCTTTGGCACCAAAGGTTCTTCATTTAGAGGGGATTCATTGTCTCTCATTCGTTCTCTCCTATGGGAGTTCTTTGATTGTATATATGTGTTGGATGTAGCCCTAGGGGGTTTAGAGTCCTCTTCCATCACTTAGTCCATCACAATTGTTCTTGCATTCTCACTTTTGGGGAGGAGTTTTTTTCCCATGTGGTTTTCTCCTTTTCTCCACTTGAGATTTGTTGTTCATGAGTACCTAACATGGCCTAGTAGCCGTGACTCATTCATGCATTCGTGTTTTGTTTGCTTCTCCCTAAGTTTCACTTAAAGAGGGGTGTTAGTGTAGAAAGAGACTTTACATAGCTAGTCATTTCTATGTCCTCTTTACACTAGTCTTCTTAAATTTACTTAGTGTTTTTTAGAGCATTTAATAAAGTACAACTAAGTGCATTTTATACTGTTGCACTAGTTGTCTCATGTCATAGCATTAAGACACTTGTAATATTACAAGATTGCATTATATGATTTATTTATTAGTGGTGTCTAAGACATTTATTATTTTCCTCTATTTATCATTTAATATTGTGTCTATGTCACACTACACCTTCCCTATATAAGGGATGTGTCTCATTATATATTTTCAATCCAATTGTATGAATTCAAGCTCTACATCATTTCTTGGCATTGTTGTTTTGTCTCTTGTTGTGGAAGGTTGTTGTGATTTTAGGTGTTCTTGGGCCTCCTTGAGTTCACCATTGACTCTTATACCACCTATCAATGACTCATTGCATTCCAACCAATGGTGCATCATTTTAAGGTTGTCAGAATTGATAACTTAAAATGATGCATGGTGGGGACACATTGCTTTAAGAGAGTGTTGAATGATTGAAATTGTTGAATGAAGAAGGGGCCTTCTTGTCAAAATGACTCAATGACATCCTAGCCAATGGTGCATCATTTAAAACATGCTCAATGATTCCAAGTGGCAACATCAAATTACTTCACATAAAATGGGCCTGCAACCTCATTCCTTTGTTGAGTCCTTCAAAACATGGGTCCTGCCTTTGGCCAAATCATTTGAACAAGTGAATGGCACAAAATTTAAACTTGTTAGACCTAATAACATTTAAATGTTATGAAACTTTGACATGTGGCAACTTGGTCCTTAAAAATGACGGTTCGTCATAGGATTCAAACTGCTTGACACAAGATCAAAACAAAATGTAGAAGCACGCTCTCGAATAGCCCTAGATTGTGGCATGAGA
The DNA here is from genome assembly GCA_027924645.1 of Cunninghamia lanceolata. Classification (NCBI taxonomy): domain Eukaryota; kingdom Viridiplantae; phylum Streptophyta; class Pinopsida; order Cupressales; family Cupressaceae; genus Cunninghamia; species Cunninghamia lanceolata. The sequence goes on from BSBN01000445.1 coordinate 1,239,572, forward strand.
TTCTTAGTGAAAGAGTTATTTGCTTGTGTATGGAAGGAGCTTCATGTTAATAGATATTGCTACTCCTTCCTTATGGACCTACATTGGTGGGAGGTAGGGGTTTCATCTTCCTCTCATGTTTGATTTCCTTGTATTTATGCCATACCCACCTTAAGTTGATGAATTGGCTTTCCTTTTGTAGGAAAGATTGTTAGGGTGGATTTTTGAATCAACAGGAATCAATTCGACAATCCTCATTTTATTTATTTGGGGTTTTTGCATTTTAGCCCAAACTATGGCAATTTTTCTCAAAAATTGAATGTGTTTGGTAAAGAGTGTTTTTCATGTTCTTGACTCCAAAAGGGTATGTTTGAATTTTTGAAATTGGATGTTTGAAAATTTGATAAAATTTACATTGAATCCTTGAAGTTATGAAAACACTTGCATGTGTTTTTAGCATGGTATGATTGTATTTATAAAAGTATTTCTATTATGTGTGAATATGGGTTATCATGGAAATGGGATGTGAAACTCAAATGGTCTTGTGTGTGCCTCTTTTCAACCTCATTCTTCATGTTATGTGTTGATGTTCTTTTGTTATGAAGCCATAAGAGTTAAGGACCCTATGCTAGAATGGAATGGAATCTCTCACCCATCTGCTTGTGTGTTGAGCAAGGTTGAAGAAATGTGTTGGGTGAATATTTTGTTGTTTAGCTAACTAATGACAAATGGTTATATCACCACAGCTATGATGAGACTGAGTCTCTCATCTCAGCAAGGGGAGGTTCCCTCTAGATAATGAGCTCTTTCTAACAAACAACTTTCAATACTTAAATAAACTAAAACTATTCTTGGGGTGTTTCCATCGCATCCTATTCTCTTTTTTCAGAATAGATGTTTATCTCTTACAACATAACAACTTCACAATAGATAATATTTGATAATTCTTGAACTGAGACAAACCATAGAAACACAAAGTTTTCTATCGTTTGGCTTATTTCTCACAAACAAACTTAATTGAATTTAAATGCAGCCCAAAGTCTCCACTTTCACCCAATATGATATAACTAACTTGAACACAATAGTTTATAGCACAAAGTCTCTAAACAATTCCATTCCCACAAATAAACACAAACTCCTGCAATGAGAAAAATAGCACAAAGTCTATTCAACCAAAACGAGAACACTCTTCTCAAATTTCAATAAACTCCACGATTCCAACAATGATTCAATATAATATAACACCAATGACATAAGAACACTGATCTCATAAAACAATATGATTCAACTCAAAGTTTGATACTCAAATTGCCTGCTTATATTGATATTCACTTGAAAAATATGATAAACATAAAAAGCTCAAAGTCTTGAAATGTTTTCCAATTTGGCAGAGTTTCTTTGCAATAGATAAAAGATGATATTTACAATGGGGGTCCTCTTTATTTATAAGAGAAACCAAGAGCAAAAATAGGAAAATCCTAACTACTTTGACTTATTCAAATAGAAGAGTCCTATTTGACTTAGGACTTCCTTTGCCTCACATGTAATTACATTTTAGAAAATTACATATGAATATGTCCACAACAAAATTCAAATTACATATACAAGAATAAAATAAACTAAGGTATCAGCTTCCTCCATCATTCTTCTTTAGAAAATTCTGGTACATGGCCTGTATAGCCGCCATTTCACATGCATCCGGCTTAGCTGTAATTTCTGAGATAGTGCAGGCCCGAAGAATTGCATCTTTTATTGCCTTTATTGCCTTCTCATGTTTGTCAAGATTGTCCTTCAAGTTCTTAAAAGTTGAATGCTGATCATAAAGATTGTCCATGGAAAGTACTAAGGGCACTTCATCTTTGAATTTCCTTTGAACCATCTTTTTGAAGGAGCTTATAATTTCATCTGCTGAAAGGAACTTATGATCTTCACCTGTGAGGGTGCATGGGAGTTCTTCTAGCCTATGTAGAAGTGTGACATCACTGTCTTCACTGGTTTCACGAGCTTGACATAAGTCCTCAACCAATCCTTTTATTATATGGATACGATGAACCAGAGACTCCTTAGTTTTAAGATATGATTCCCTATTTGCAATGACCCCGATGGTGATCAAATTCTTTATCTTAATCTTTTTCATCTCTATCCACTCCTCCAAGCTCTCTTCCTGATCCTGTAGTTCTTGGGAAAGTAAGTCAACCATGTTATCAAGCTCAACTTTGGCTTTATCCATCTTTTCTTTTCTTTCTACAGTGGTCTTCAGTAGAATTCTCCCTTGAGCTAGCAAACATTCCACAATATCTCCTACCACTCTTCCTTTGCCCTGAGCTTTTTCGACCTTCTGTATTAGAGGATCTTCTATAGTCATTGCCATGGGTTCCACAATTTTAGATGACTTTACTATTTTTTGAAGAACAACAAGTTGTTCTGGTTTAGCTTTATACTGTTCTTTTTCCTTTTTTGACTTCATCATATTTTTTGAGCAAGGTGTTGGTAGTAGTTTGAAAATATACTTTTATGCCTTCATAGTTAGCTTGCCTAACTCAACCCTTGAGACGACATAATCCTTCATGTCAAAATTGTCAACAGTAGCATCCTCTGGTGGCTTAGCAATCTCTGCATATCTGATCCCTTTTTCATGGATAAGCCTAGAAACAGTCTTAGGCTTTTTCTTCAGAGTCTTTGATTTCACAGGTAACAACTTATCTATATCAATTTCATTTGGTGAAATAGCTTGCTTCTTTCTCTTGGGAGTATATGCAGACAACCATGGAGGAAGCACAGAAGCACTAATAGTTAGAGATGAGTCCACTACTTGTTTCACTGGATCCATATTTACACCTGTTAAGGTCACAATAGGACTGGTGTTGGTAAAAACTACACCTATATCAACAACTTTTTCTGAACCATCCATAAGATTTTCCAAAATAGATTGTTCACCAATATCAAAAGACGGAGAAGATAAACTTGGGATAGAACTGGAGGAATCAAACATGGTCCCAAAACTAGTTCTTACAGAAGTAGGGGTATTATCAGAAGAAACAATGAAAATAGGTGAAATAGGAACACTTGAAACTACTAGAAAACTACCAGAAATAGGAGCATGAGGAAGGGGTGTAGAAAATTGTGATTCACTGGGAAGATCTTTCTTAGGGGACTGATGTGGATCACCAAGTTGTTCCTTTTCTGCATTCTCATCCTTGCCTTGTTCAGTTTCATCTTCTTCATCAGATTTATCAGACACTTCTGTTTGTTGGGCATCCTTATATTTCTGAATATTTTGCTTTTCAGTCTCAACATCTTCAACCTCCATTTGCTCAACATTTGTATCTTCAGCACCTGATTCAGTGACATTAGAGGTTTCTGCAACTTCTTTCTTCTTCCCTCCCTTGGATACAAACTTAATTTTTGGTTTTCGTATTTTGGAGGAAGAAGGGGTGTCACTCTTATTGTTGGTCCTATTTTCTACTTTCTTGCATGTTTGTTCCTGTGCTTCGGTCTCTGACCTTGTGAGAAATTCCTTCAATTTGATCCCTTTGCTTTCCAACCATATGTTTGTGTTAGCCAGGATCGGTTGAAATTTTTTCCTTATGGAAGTTTCCTCTTTAACTGACCATTTCACCTTTGGAAGAGGTGAAACTTCAACATTCTCAGTGTTATATTTGGGATCTAGAACATCCCCATCATCTTCCATTCCATCTGGAATATCAGCGAGGCCCAGCTCTTTGATCTGACTCAAATGAAGTTTGCAGTAGTCTAATTTCCTGATCTCATTTTGTGTCCTGAGATCAGCCCAAATATCTTCCACCATAGGCACATGGAAGGTTGACTTTCTTTTGATCTTATCTTGTACTCTTCTAAAATCAAAATAGTCCCTTTTCTTGAAAGTTTTCATGGTGACCAACTGCAATTCAGAATCAAATGTTTTTGCCTTGTTAGCTGACTGAACTGAATACCTTCCAATCTCTACAGGAAACTTTATCCTTGACTTTTTTAGCTCCATTTGTTTATTATGTACTACAATTAGCTACCTACATAATTCCATGAGAACAATTCGATCATTGGGACATTGTGGAAGAATATAAGGGTACCCAGGATAATACCCTACTCTGAGATATGTGAAAGTAGGAAATTGTAAGAACAAGTAGCCAAAAGAATTCACAACTTCCCAGGCTTCATCTGAAACCCTCTTCTAAACAAGTTCATTGTCCCATAAGCACATGAATACTGAAAAGAAAGCATCATTAACCCTATAGAAATGATGGATTGATCCCTTCAGAGTAATTTGAGGATAATACTCATACACATGAACCAATCTCTTGTCACCAACCTGAGTCAGACCAGGAAAGCTCCTCATGCTAGTAGCAACATATACAAGATATGAGGTCATATAGAATTTGAATGTTGTGTTGACCCTCACCAATTGTTCATGCAATGCATTATTGATCTGCTCTCCCCAGAATATTCTCTGTGTGCCCCAAAGAATCACCTTGATGTATGTGTACATCCATTCTTGAAACTTGGAGGAAGAAGGGAGTCCTCTAATACAACTCAAAAGTGTGATCAAATCAAAAACTTCTTCTACAAAATCACTCCTAGGGAGATCCTTTGGCCATTTGGTCAGATTGCTTTGAGGAATTTTCAACCATTTATTGTTTATATACCTTCTTGTAGCTTCCACATTTGTATCATAGTCTTTTTGCCCTTGAGCAAAATCAATTTGTCCAATGTTTTCAATAGATGGACACATGAAGATTTTATCAAGAAATTATGCATCCAACCTCATGATCACATTCCCTTGGGAATGTGTCACAACCCTAGTGTCCCTGTTGTAATGGCTAGCCACCTGAAGAACAAACTCGGGGTTATGGTTAGAAACTGGAAAAGAGGCAACCAAGTGAATGTTGCTGTTAATGATCTTTTGCATGTGTTTGGAAGGATTTGTCTATTTAGTTCTGTCCACAAATTTTGCCATATCCACATGTCCTATTTTTGTATCTCTAATTTCATCAACATTTGACTGTACTAAAGTGACAGGAAAGACCCCTTGGTACTTGTACTTCATGATTTTGGCTTTGGATGGAGATGGCTTCAACATTAGCTCTGGAGAAAAATCTAGAAGAGATATCTACCATGGATGCTTGTTGAAAACTGGAAATGGCCATGATCTCGTAGTTAGCCGAAAAATGGATAAACTGGGAAACTGCATGTCAATGATCATGATCAAAAGGATGAGCTTGAAAGGGCTAAAGCGTGCGCAAGTCAAAAAATTGGGCAAAAGCGGGTTAAAGGCATCATTTGTAGAAATTTCCCAGTGTTAGGAAATTTTGTAGAAATTCATGCACGAGCGGTCAGAATGACCGCTCCTGCATGTGGGAAGGTTAAATCTCATGTCAGGGTGGTGAAAAGGCCCACTCCTACATGTTTGATAAAAATGAGGTTTTCATGTATGGGTGGCGAAAAGGCCCGCCCTTACATGTGGGAAAAATGCAAGTCTTGAGGCACATGCAAGAGCGGCTAAAAGGACTGTCGGTGCAAGTTTGAATAAAAGGTTTTGATGTATCGTCGGTCAAATCAACCGCTACTGCAGGTATTTTCACAAACTCCAAATTATGTGCAAGAGTAGGGGTTTCAGCCGCTTCTGCATATGGGAAGGTAATCCATAGAGTTCATGTAAGGGTGGAGATTTTAACCACCCTTACATGTTTCAGAGAACCAAATGTATAAAGGTGTGAAGAAGGTGAAAATGCCTGCTTAGGCATGTGAATTGAAATTTGATTTCATGTAGTGTGTGAAGGCGTTAAAAATGACCGCCCCATCATATCAAACTAGAACTCTGAAGACTAGTTTAAAAACCTAGGACATGGGGACAGACAAAAACGTAAACAAATGTTTTGCTACGAAAAACTCTCACAGGATCTCTTAAACGCAACCACATAACTTGCAAAGAATTTAAAACATTCATTCATTCGACTGTAAATGACAAAAACCCTAATAATAAAAAATAAGCAAGGAAAAAGAAATGAGGACTTACCTTCAAACAAGAAACCCTAAACGCGAGCCGAAGAAGTAAAATCTGTGAGAAATCAAAATCCGTGATTTTTCGTGAGACGAAAGATCTCAAGGAGGTATCACCAGCTTGTTTTAGGTTTCAACAATGGAAAATAAATTAATCAAAATAACTAAAAATGTTTAAAAAGGTTAAAACATGAAACCATTAATGCCAACACGAGTGGCATTAATGTCACCATAGTCCAAATATTTCACCAGGATATGCGCAGTCGGTGAAAACTACCGATCATACACATGAAGGTTCAATGTGTATAAGCGGTAATAACAACCGCTTTTACATGTATTAAACTTTGACAGGGGACATGCACGGGCAACAGTTAGGACCGCTCTCGCATGTTAAAAGGAAACTTTGGTAAAATATGTAAAAGCGGCAAAAAGGGCCAACCTTACACATAAAACAACAAAACACATGTAATAGCGGTTATTTGGACCACTATTGCATGTAAATACAAAAACTTTTCTAGCACCCTAAAATATTCAATAATTGATATTTTGGCAAGCTTATGACCAAAACAAGCTTCATGATTTTCGAGGAATCATCATAAGGAAATGTTGCAAACTCTTTTAGGATGTCAGATGACTTTGCACGAGACCAAGAGTACTTGTCTCGATTTGTGAACTTAGAGTGTAGGCTACGAAATGGACAAGTTTCGTAGGGGTTGTCTACAAAAACAAACGTAGCTGATTTTGAGAACAACAAAATGAGAGGTTAATATATGATATAATTAAAATGAATGGAAATAAAACATGTAAACATTAATGAAAGATAATCCATGAGACACTTTTGTATGCCCATGAGGGTACATGGAAAAAATTGTGAAGGACAGGTGGGATGGTTTGGCATTTCCAAGACCATGGATCTTGGGAAGGACTTGTACTCTAAAATTGGTGTTATTGAGGACCTCCATGGGATTGGGGCATGCTACCAAACCTCTACATGGTTGATACCCACGATGACACTCCATTGATAGTATTTAGGGTACCTCTCTTCCTTTTTGTACCTTAGATTGCATATATAATGGGTGCTTGTGATCTCTTTGCATATGTTTGATTGTTTTGTTCTTCCCAATCTTGTGCATGGATGTATCTTGTGCCTTGTATGATGTTTCATGTGTATGCTTGATGGCATGGAATGATCTCCTCATGTGTGTTTACTTGGTTTAATATTGTGATTATGTATTTGGCATGTGCATGCATTGAATGGTCTAAGCTATAGATGTACTCCTTGTGTATGATTTCTTGATGAACCTATGTGGAGATGTGGTGTTTACGTGCTTGTCTAACCCCATGTTTCGTGTGAGTGTGTTGGACTACACAAGTTGGTTGTCTCCTAGTTCAAAGGGGTTGTCCTGAGGGTTCTACATGGTTGGGTGGTGTTTAACCACCTTTGGGGATTCATGGATTCCTTGGAGTAGTTTGGAGAGTGTGTATGGCCTCCTCCATATTTTTATATGGTATTATGTTCTTTTTATGCTTTTGTTAAAAAATGTATAATTCAGGACCTTTGATGTCCTCATTTGTAAATTATATAATTAGTTATAAACAATGGTCTATTGTATTGTATCCCACCCTAGAGGTAGTATAAGCTCCATTATTTATTATGATGTATATGACCTGGAAGTCAGAATGTGTATGACTGTATTAATGGTTTTCTCATGTTGGATTAACTTAGAAAATATGATTATTAAGTATGCTTTATTTATCTTTTGGATCTAGTCTTTTCATAGCCCTATTAGAGGATCAATACCTCTTCTTATAAGAATGCATGATGTTATGATTTTTAGTAATGTTACTATCATCTCTTATGGTCATCTCCTTTATGAACCTTGTATCTTTCTTGTATGAATTGTTCTTGAGAAAAGAGAGTTCTATCTTAGGGCTTAGTTTTCTTTTTGTAGTGTTTGAGAACTATGTTCTTGACCAAGTTGTGGCCCACATGTGTCTGAGTGCTTGGCCTGGACCATTTTTGCACAACACACAAAATGAGGGAGTTATACCTCAATAATAAAAAAGCATGAGCTTGTTGTCCCTACCTTGTACGTTTCTTTCATTGTGAAAATTGATCATTGAACCTCAAAATTTGAATTAGGGTAGAGATGAAGTTCGACCTTAGTGTCAAAAATGTAAGTTGAAGTCTGCATTTTGAACCCCAAATTTTGAAGTGCAAGTTAGCTTTCATTCAAACTTTCCACCTTGAATTGCAAATTTTTTAGTTTTAATTTTTGGGTTGAATTTTAAATTGCAAGATGCAAATCAGACTTTGAAGTCTAAGATGCAAGCTTATATCCACTTAGCCTTTAGGCTTGAAGTTGCAAGTTGTAAAGTGTGCATTAGAATCTAATGTTTTAAGTGCACAGTGTAGTAAGGTTTAGTTGAAGTCTTTCAGTGTTTAACATTCAACATGCAATTTAGACTCTCTATAAAGTGGGAAGTTTTGATCAGGCTCTGAAGTCCAAACTATAAATTATAGGTCAAACTTTAAATTTGAAGATAAGGTTGATTCAACCTAGAAGTCCAAGTTCTCTATGTAGGGTGAAAATTGTCAATAGAATTCTAAAGTTTGAACCAATTAGGGACTATACAATTTAGACTCTGATGTCTGAACCTCTTTAATTTAGTCCCTAAAGTCTAAAAGAGTAGATTACTCTTCTACTTCTTGAATCCCAAGATGCCTGAGGAGTGACTCGTTGAACGAGGTGTTGGTGTTTATCCTTTGGCATGGAATCCTAACCTTCCTCTGAATTTCGTTTCTTGAGTTAGTCACAATTTTAGACCCATGGGATAGTAAGTCTTTTGTTTGTGTCACCATTATTTTTTTATTGGTGTGTGTGTGTTAGGTGTGTTTTCATGTTATGTTAGGGCACCTTGTACACGTGGAAGTACAATGTGACATGCTTGGTGTTGCATTTGTATTGTGAAAAAATTATTCATCTAGTTTTTTTCATTAATGTCTTAAGCAATAGCTTGAGCAATTACATTGAGCAATTGCTTTATTGAGCATGTTTTGCATGTTGTGCTCTAAATAGTATTGTTACTCCTAGAGTTGGCAATAGCTAAGAGGGCCTAAACCATGGAGATCTTCCTAAGGTGAGAGTAGCCATTTCTACAGTTATCTTATATAAGTATTATTTAACATTTTATTTAAAATATAAGTTTCAAAGTTGATGATAATAAATATAAACTTTTTTGTTATTTTTAATATTAGATTTTTATATTCTAAATGTTGATTTATGTATTTATTCAAATATTATTTCTTTTAAAAGTATTTACCTAATAATATTATATTGTGTTGGATATATTATTCAACTTTAACCTATGAAATTAGCATGTTATAACCTATGAATGAAATACTAAAACCCAAAAAATATGCTTATTTAGGTAGCTTTGAGGAGAATCTCACCGAAACCAAAGCTCATTAATATTTTTATGGGATAGCGCTTTCCCTGGTAGTTACCAAAAATTAATATAATATGCTTTACATTACTTCCACTACTTCTTTCAATGAAACATCCCCTATCATGTTGACTCAGTTGCCATAAATATATTTCCCTAGCCATAGTGAAAATACGTTCCAACTCATCATGCCATGGGGCTTAAAATACTAGCCAAAATAATAATACATGGCAAAGTAAGACAATTGTTTATGGTTTAAATATTATTTAATGCCAACCTAAATTAAATGCCACGTATGAGTATTAAACTCATAGACAAGCTTTGTATTGAACTTTAGAAATATGAACATGACCACTAAAGCTCATGAAAGCATTAATGGAAATTTTAAAATCATGAGTATAGTGAGATATTCATCCAAGTTCAAACCTAAAGACTATAACCATGAATTATAATAGGCCAACCTTAAAACACGAGCTTGTGAAAAAAAGGGTATATATGCATTTGCAAAGAATCTAGATTATTATCAATGTGTTAAAGACACCAAATTGTAACTACAATCAACTTAGCCCGAGTCTAATCACAACTAAAAACCATCCATATTATCAACTTGTGACATGTATGCAATACAATAATATTGACTTTCTTGCAATAGAATATAATATAAATGAAGTATAAAGAATTTAGAAAGCATGATATCACATTAAGAATAAAATCTTGATATCAAAACACCAGTTACAGATAAATTGAGTACCGTATTATTCAAGTGAAAATCAATTGTTTTGAATTAAACATAGATGATATTACCATGGAAACAACTAAAATCTAGTGACAAAAATTGATCACTTTTGAAAGCAGACCTAAAACATAAATTCAACTTCAAAATCCAATATTACAAGCCTCCAATTAATCTCAAAGTCCATTTGTGACAATTTCAAAACTAGGCAAACAGAAAGATTACAACTAAACTTAGGCATGAAAAATCTCATAAACCAAGCATTCAAAAGAAAGAGAACACACAAACCCTAATGCAAAAAATGGAAAATAAATTTAAAGTGGCTCCTACCAATGAGATTAGGCTAGTTTAAGGTAAGATGTGATTTTGAAAAGAAGGGCATAATTTTTTGCAATAAAGTGGCCCTTGCCAATGAGGTTAGGATGATTTAAGGTAACGTAGGAAGGAATATAAAGAAGTCAAGAGAGTGTATGGGGTGGAATGATACATCTCCAGGAGTCTTTAGAAACATGTTGCAAACCTCTAAATGACCTAGAATTTAACCTATTTTAGAAAATTCTTTGCTTGGACCACAAGTGGTGAAAGATTCATATAGTGGAAAAAATGTAAATAACATGGTGAATGCACAAACTCCTCTTTATCAAAAGAAATGGAAATGTTATAGCATAGATAAAATGTGGAATGCAAAGGGTTTTTTCTTTTGATATTTTCTTTTTAGATGTATAGTATTCCTTTTTTGAAGTTGAGGAGGCTATAGGAAAGCAAAGTGAACTCAAAGGAAGAGATAGATGTGTTAACTCTTGTGACAAATTCCATGTTCATATGGATATTGTGGAAAGAAAGTGTCAATATAGGGTTTTCAAGGTGTAGAGAAGGTTTAGGTTTTAGAACCCAGTGTTTCATTACTATAGAAATTTTTAAATACCCTAGCTTGGCATTATATTACTTTTTTTACACGGTTGTGATAGTGGAATGATGCGAAAAACTCTCTTACTATAGTTTTCACCCATTGAAAGGTTTCTCCAAGGTAAATTTTGTCATGTTTTCCTATCTGTTATAAACTTATTTCATTCTTAGCTCTTAAATGAACATTGTTAATTATAATAAACATCCATGAAATATAGTTATAGTGTGTGTGAAGGAGAGTTAGGAGAGTTGACAAGGAAATATGTAAGTTGATGAGTACGCATGTAGAATAATCACCCTAGCGCATGGATCGCACGATGCTATTTATGACACTTATTCATTATTGTTACATTTACAAGATGATATATTTACTTTCCTCCTCTCCTCCAATTCCTTGCATCCTTTGTATGTAACCAACTAGAGGGGGCATGTATTATCATTGATGTTCCTTCATGTTTATGATTGTAGTGATATGCTTCATGCCCTTATAGTTTCATGCTTTCTCATAGATTCATGTCATTTTAGTTTCATAGTTATGGTTATAGTGACTCTTCATGAGCTCTACACTGCATGCTTATGGTTATAGTGGCCCAAGGGATGCCTTACGCTGAGCTTGTTTGAGTACAATGACTTGTTGGAAGTCCTACACCATATTTTGATATTTGGAACATGGCTACAAATGGTCCATTGAGGGACCTTATACCTCCTTATTTTGTTGATTACATTTATTAGATTCATGCCACATGTTCATGGTTTCATGCCACTCTTTACATTTATTAGATTCATGCCACATGTTCATGGTTTCATGCCACTCTTTACATTTATTTTTTGAACTTAATTTAATATTGTTGGAATTGTGAGTAAGTGCTTCTAGATTAAACTGTGTGAGTTTTATTATCATCAATGTTTTAGATCACACTACACAATCCATTGTTAGAATTGTTAAGAATTTATGTTAGTGCTTATATTTCAAATGATTGTTAGATGCTACTCATTGGGTTCATTTTACTTATATAGGTTTCAAGATGGATCACTCATTGTAGGAGAATGTATTGAAAATATAACCTTATTTGTATCCTTTTATGAGTGTCTAATATATTTTACCTTCATGTTGACTTCTTGCTTTATTTTGACATTTATTTTCATAGTATTAGTTCACATGCAAGTAAAAGTGGGGAGAAAAAGTAATGGTGAAAATTGCATATCTTACACTTTTCTCATTAATTTTGACTCACTTTCACTGAGTTAGCCTATATGCAATAAATAGCATGCAAGTGGCATGAATTTGCACTAAGAGTTAGCATATTCCTTAAACCTAGCACAATTTTACCTCCACACATCTTAGGAACCATGATCCTCAGGTTACCCACTCACCTACTTGAATCAATTCTGCAACAAAAATTAACCCTCACCATTTTAAAACTCAAAATTCAAACTGGGCCTATGTCATCCCCTTCAACTAGTTGTTATGTGCTAACTTGAAGTGTGAAACATCTTAAATTGTATTCTGAGATGTATAAAAGGACCAACCCTAATTTGTTTTAACACATCTACGGTCATCAAAGATCCATCTAGCTCTCATTTACTACATGCAACACCATTCAAGGAGCACATTTGATCATTCACTACCACATCATCTACATATTTGGTGATAGATAGGTATATTGCATGGTTGCTTGTTTTCTGTGATCTTTGTTCACTCGTTGTTGAATTGCCTTACCTAGAAGTTTGACCAAGGGAGAATACACCTTACATAACGAGTCCCTTAAAGGTGTTTGTAAACACTACTCGTCTATTTTTAAATACCAAAAGACAAAGCGAACCAATTTTTAGATTACAGAACTTGTCAAGTCAATTTCACATATAATATAGACTGATTCTATACATAAAAGTCCATTTTACACCATAATTTCACTTCAAATTAAAAGATAGTCGAGTTTACTGATTTTTTAAACACCATAGACCCAAATATCAAAACATCATTTTAAATCGCTAAACATATACATCCTTTCCTTTGATTGCCCCTTGGAAATTACTGTGAACATTGATGACATGTGAAGGGCAGTGTGGAGCAGGCCATGAAAATTCACCTCATGTAAATTGGATTGTCACCGCTTGTGGCAGACTCACCTACCTTGATCCACTACTCCATGTTGTCATGCGCATGGAGGCAACTAAAAGAAATTCTTGATCAACACAGTAGGCTCCTATCTATTATTTGCCATCATGAATTTGTATATCTATCTTAATCAACTTTATCCTTAAAAATAGAAATCCGTATAAATTTTCAAAAAAACAATCGACCCTTTTAGTCATTTGTCAAATTTGAAAAAAGAAGAGAGAGTAATAATGGAGCTGCCTCAAATACTTGTGATGGAGAGTTACCAGCAGAGAACAAAATTATTTTTCCACTCTGGGTGATGAAGGTCCCTCAAACATCATATCTACTTGAATTTGTAGCGGCTTCAATGTATTTAGAGTGAAAGGACATGGGAAAATTCAAAAACTTGATACTCGCGTGCAACAGCAGTTGCTGCTTTTCGTTTTTGTAATTGATGATACTTTACAGTCATCATTTCACCTAGAATTTTAGGGTTTCCTTACAATAATGTTAGAATTGAAGGTGACCCTCTGAAAATGATTGTGCAAAAGGCATCATCTTTTTGAAAAGTGATATTTGGGATTGGGTAATGGAGTCATTCTAGATCGAACAAAGAATAAAGGACTTCCAGTCTCCTTGAACTGGATGGGACTCGGAGCAAAGGTTTGGAATGTTAATCTTCATCATACATACGTGGTTTGGTTCAGATTATAGTGAGGAAGAAAGAAAACCAACCACATTAGTACTGCTGGAGAGACACACAGTGCCGTGTTTGTACATGGCTTTCAAGGCCTTCAAAATCTCGGTGCTATTATTGTTACTACAAGGAAATTGTGTTCCCTTGGGAGAGTATTGATAAGATTTGTACTCTGTAATTCGTGGCCATACCATCTCCACTGAAAAGATTGTGCTGTACAGAAACTCTATCATGGAGATCACAGTGATCATGTTTGAATGACACGACTTGGCCAGGTACATGGAGATACTACATTTTCCTTTCCTTGAGAGAATACTTGAATGATTCTTTTATATTTCAAACTATGTTGCTTCGAATTAAGAGTCATGGATGGCCCTTTGTGCTGAAGGTACACTTTGTTTCTGTGCGGAAATAATACCTCACAGTTCCCACAAGACTGTTTTCCTCTCTAGTCTGGATGGCGTTGCCATTTGCGAACCACATATTCAAGAAGCCGTGCAACTCGAGTGGGAAAGCATGTTAATGAAAAACGACATTGCAAAAGAAACTTCTCCTTTAAGATTTCTCTGTTTATTATCATTACGAGCAATTGTACATTGAGGTTCAATAGGTTACCCTGATAGGTCTATGAATAATATTTGTACATTACAAGTAAAAATATTATGAATTCTTACAACCAATTGTGTATCAGTTTTAGAAATTCAACATTTTTCTAATTTGAGTCAAGGGACTTCAAAATGGATACAAGACCCTGAATGCTTTCAAAGTTAGTAGGATTCAAACTAATTAGTTCATTCTCTAATTGATGGCCAAAAATTTCATTAGTTTTACCATACAACTCCTTAATTTTTATCTAGATTCCATTAGGTGTAGTGAGTGATTGAACATGAAATGAATGATTAGGTGATATCACTAAACAGAGCGATCCAAACACTTCATCCATTTTGTTAGAAAAATCACTTTAGTTGCAACTGTAGTTGGTTCTATTTTTTCTCTAGTGATTATTTGCCAACATCCTTTACTTTGCATGATTATTTGTATTTTACTTTTTCAAGCAAATTAATTAAAAGGTGTTAGAATTGGAATGTGATCAACCATGTTGGACCGTGAAGAACTCATACAATGCAAGACAAAATAGACATTCACACAACTTGTTACTCACTAAATCAGAACCCTCCCCTCTCCCCCCAAAAAAGTTTTTACACTTTATTTTAGTGCATTTTACAAAAAGACAAGGTTTAGAAACTCATGTTTACAAGTTACAAATTTTTTATATATTTTTTAAAGAATATGCTTGCTAAAAGAAAAAAAAATCTACAAATTTAGATTCCTTGCAAAATTTTGAGCAAATTAAAAAAAAAATGTCAACTTTTGACATACAGGGTGAAAGTTATGGCAAGTTGAAGGAAAGACCCCTTTTGGGGCTCTAGAGGGCACAAAATAGGGCTTAGTGGCTAGTGGGTAGTGCTCTGGTAGTCCAACTAGTGGCGTGCGTAATTAGGGTGGCATCTGGGTGGAGTTGTTATGTGGTAGTGGGTTGGTGGTAGGATAAGGTGGCACCGCTAAGGCAGTGATAGAGTGACAAGAATTGATATTAGTGATGGAAGGAGGCAATCGGAGGTAGAAACACCACTCAAGGTGGGGCACTGGTGGTGTTGTCCTCTAGAAACACATGCTAGCCAATGTGGCAAGATCTATCTAATAAAAGTCTACTATGCAGGCTGCACAATTTGTATATAGTACTATCTTTTATAATATTTTAGAGTTGTACGCCTATGTATATAGTCAGGCAAAAAAAACTACCATAGAAGCTCTTGTCTCCAAATTCATCAGGGTTTATATAGATCTATAGGTGTTGACATATTCTAAGAATGTTGGTGAGGTCCATTTTGGTTGGAAGTGCCTCCAATACCTTGTAGTGAAAATTTTTATTAGTTGACTATATAGTGTTTGATTTGGACAAAATGAAAGGTAACCCTAACTAAATTTACTTTTCTAAATGCAACAAAAAAAATGTTTCTTCCCTAGAGGCCTCCTACAATAGGTGAATGAGAATCACCCAAATTGATAGAAATATAAACCTAGAGAAAAAATTTAGCCTATTCATAGATCTAAAATTTAAATGCTACCTAAATTGCCCTACTTTGATAGCATGTTAGATTTAATAATGAAGAATGATTGAAAAAAGTAAATCTCCCTAAAATTAAAATAGAATTATGGTCTAGCATAAATTCAATAACATTCAAATGAAAAAATCCTAATATCTCTATTTCTAGATGATAAAATGAATGAAATGACTACATATATAGGCTTTGGGATGCATGAGCCAAGATGACAAGTGTCCCAGAAATCCTTAGTGATCTGGAGGATTGACTCTACATGTAGGTGTAGTGGTGTCAAGAGAACTCATCTTAATGAGGTAGAGGTTGCACTTGACTACCATCAGTCAAGGAGTTGAATGAGGTAGAGGTGCCACGTGCTATCATTAGTTAAGGAGATGACACGTGCTCAACTATTTCCTAATTTACATAAGTAAATAAATATGAATTACCCAAGTAAACTTAATATAAGGTGCAATAAATAAATAATACACCAACAAATTGCAAACAAACTTTTCTTACCCGTTTACCTAAAATCCATCTAGCTGCCAAATGTAAATTTCTTCTTTAAGATCGCCATGCAAGAATGCAAAACTTTAGCATCTATTTTCTCTGGTTCAAATCACAAGCAACAACAATAGAAAGTAGGAATCTAATGGAACATAGTTTAGCAATAAGAGGTAAAATTTCACTAAAAATGACTCCCTCTATTTGGTAGCAACCTTAGCCACTAGTTTAGATTTGTACATATCTAACTTATCATCTACTCTAATTTTCTTAAATACCCATGTTTACAACCAATGGGATTTTTTCCCTTAAGAAAACTCACAATATCTTAAGTGCCACATCTATCTAAGGCCACCATCTCCTCTTGCATAGCCTCCATCTAAGAATCACACTCTTTTGAAGAGAGAGATACCTTGAAAGATCTAAGTTGATCATCAATACATGATAACACAAATTCATGGTAGAAATTTGGTGGGCTATACATATAAACTAGGTTTTATTGTCTCATGGATCATGTCAAGGTTGAAGTAAGGGGCTTTGATTATTCCTCTGTGTGCTCAACCTACATAGAACTCTTACCTGAATCCTCTTCTTCCTCTCCATCCTCAAATCCATCATTTTATTCTTCAACACATTCATCTTGCTACTTTTCAACTAGAGTCTCAAAATGCATTGTTTTCCTTCTTCTTTTGGCTATCCTAGATTAGAAAATAGTTAGTTCCCCCAAAACTAGATCCTTATCTAGAATAAATAATTTTCAACATTAGAGGATTCCAAAGATTATAAACCTAGACATTCTTACTATAACCAACATAGATGCATTTTTAAGCCTTAAGATCCAACTTAGATCACTTTTCTATAGGTACATGAACAAAATCCTCACAACCAATTACCCCTAAATGTGGAACAAGGAGATTCCTTTTTTCAACACCTTATAAGGATTTTTTCAACAAGAGCCAAACAAGGAGATCTATTAATCAACTAGTAGGTTGTACTCACAACTTTTGCCCAAAACCATTGATCCAACTATGTACCATTCATCATACTTTGGTATTTTTCCATCAAGGCGTGGTTCATATTTTTTGCAAACCTTTCCCACTATAGGTTGTAAGGAGTAGTCTTTCACCACACAATACTTACATGTGTATATAAATCATCAAATTGCTTAAAATAATATTTAAATCCATTATCAGATCTCAACACCTTTATCTTCCTATTTGACTACTTTTGAACTAAAGCCTTAAAATCCTTCAACTTAGAGAAAACTTTAGATTTAGATTGAAGAAAATAAAATAAGATGTATCTAGAGTAAAAATTGATAAATAAAACATAATAACATGATTAACCAATAGAACCCACATCCAATAGACCAAACACAACCAAATGAATGACTTCTAAAACACATTTTTCTCTAGTACTTCCAATAGTAAAAGACTTTATTCTACGTTCTAAACACACAATGACCACAAAAGTCAAATTCATTAGAATAGCCAAGAAAATCATCAACTATCTTTTTATCAATAATGGTCTAAATACCTTTTTCACCAATGTGGCCCAAATGTTGGTGTTATAACATACATGCATTTTTAGAATACCAATTACATTGGTAGAATTGAAAAATGTGGATGTAACAATCCTAAATAGAGTCTCACACAATGAGCCCCTCACTAATAATGTGGAAGGAATGAGCAATTAAATTATTAGAAGAAGCAACCATATATACAAATAATATACTGGTTAAATAACCATCATGCCAGACATACCCAACCAACCAACTATAACTATCTAAAATAGTTATAAGTTGGTAATGTTAATAATATATGAAACATATTATTAAATAATATATCCTATTGGAAGTGGTCTTTAAGTATTTGAAATAACTAGGAGAAATTACCCCAAACATGACACCAAGTTCAAAGATAGTTTAACATTAGCAACCTGACATTTTGACTGAACGTGATATTTCAACCTAACCCAATCTTACAATCTAACAATCTAGTTCAGTTGAAAATCCACATCAACATTTGATTGACTAACAAAGATTTCCAAATGGACATTTTCCACATTATAGTGGGTTATACACTATAAAGGAACCCTGATCTTACAAAACATAAATTCAGTTCATTTTCTCATTCCCATAACTTCACATCTAGTAATGTTTTGATAAGTCATCATGATGACATCTAACATCCTGACTCCTACTTGATGTTAAGTACCTGATATAGACATTCTAGTCAAACCTGACATTCTGATCAAACTGGACATTCCAACTGAACCTAATATTATGATTTGAATGTTCCACATCTAGTTGAAGCAATTCATATAGCCAATTATAAAGTTAACTAGATTATTTGTTTGGATTTAAATTTAAAAGATAAAAAGCATTTTCAGCTGATACTCTCTCACTCGCCAACATTAATGCTCACCTATTGTAGGTTGCATTGAATGCAATCTATACTTAGCAAATTTTGCTCATTAAAAGTAGATTTTACTTTGTAATTCACTCTCAAAGCAACCAAGCAAACATAAAATGAATTCAGAGTGAATTTGCAGGGTGAATTATAGAGCAGACAAATTGCAAGATGAAGTTATGATCTGAAGGTGAATTCAAAGTGGCGATGATAATGAAAACTGAACCTGACATCTAAATAGTGTATTCTACTCATATAAAGGTGAAGGGTATGTAGTACACAGGTATGTACAAAATTCAATAACCCTAATATCAAATTACAATAAGTTGTTTAAACCGAATTAGTTCAAATTCACTAAAAGGGTAAAATTGAATTCACATTTCTTACCATAGTGGATTCACATTTTGTACTGTAGTGAAATTATTATCTTGCATAAAAGAGAAACTCAAACCTAGATCTAATTAGAAAAAAGATTAATGGTAAGCCCTAAGTAATTATAGTTAGGGTAATTTATGTTTTCTCGTGGGTGACCACAACATTTGAAGGAGATGAGGGAAGAGTTCAAGGTGATGGGTCACACCATAGAGATTTCGTTGAAGTTCAGAGTCATTGTTGATACAAATCTAGGAAAATTGGACCTAGCAAAATATGAACAAAGAATCATAGCTTCCAACATGAGCTCATTAGCCAAGAATATCATGAAGAGTTGATTTCCCAAAGCTACAAGATTTCCCATCTTGATGGAGGCTCAGGTGTAGCTAGGGAAAAATCAGATTTAGTGTTAAAAACAAAAAACTAACTAAACCCTAACTATGCACCATTAAGGACAAACTAGAATGAAAACAAAAATAGAAATGCAAAGAAAACTAAATCCATGATAGGTTTGATTGATCTCCATGGTTCTTCTCGATCTTACATGAGAATGCATGATGTCGAAGGGTTGTTGGTTACTCACAACTGTAGCATAACAATAAGATGAAGATGATAGATGAAAATTTATAGATGGAGATAGACAAGAAAATTAGAAGAATTTTGGCAAAGTGAGGATACAAGAAGAAGATCCATCCCAAATTGCTTGTGTGAGGCTAGATTTATAGGCAAGAGCTGATATGATTCGATGACCAAGATTAAAAGTCAATTATGTGATGTGTATGGCTAGGATTAAAAGTTGATTTTAGTGCCTATGACGCATATTCAGTAGGTTATGACATGTGGCTAAAATTAGGATGAGAGGGAATAAGTGGGATTCTTTTATTTATTTTGGAGAAAAAGATGTCTATGACACACAAATGATTGGGGCTAAAAATAGGATGTGAGTGGGAATCTCATAATTTAAATAAAATTATTTAAATTATTTGTGCATGTGAAGAGTTGTAGTCATGTGACACATATTGTAATGTGGTAAAAGATGAGGGATTTAATTCAAATATTTTATTTGAATTATTTGAGACAAGTGAGGAAGAATTAATTAAATAAAGGGGATTTATTTAATTAATTGGAAATGTGATCAAGTGGAATTTATAAGTGGGATAATATAATGACCTAGGGTAAAATATTGCAAGATGTCTTACAAGGTCAAGCATGACTAGGTAATGTTATGACATGGACAATTTTGGGTGTCTACATTTTGCCCCTCTTTGAGATGATGTTTGAGATGATGAGATTTATGTCGAGTAACATAATTTCAAAGAAGATAAGGTATGAATAGAGGATGAAAGGATAGGATGATGATGCCCCCTCGAGAGGATATGCGGGTTGGACAAATACGGGTAGACTCTCGAAATGAAAGGGGTTGATCAAGGAATAAAAATAAGGGAATGGATAGAGGAAAGGGAAGGATGCGTTATGCTACAATAAAGGTGAGCAACCATGATTTTTGATATAGCACAAGATATTATGCACCAAGGTATAAGGACCAAGGTGACGATGTGTCTTGTGCCCCAATGTAATACAACCTTGTCTAGATACAAGATATGAATATTAGCTGGGAATGATACAAATGCAAGATAAAAAAATGATAACACACACAACCAAGCAAGCATGCACAAATGATACAAAAACAAACAAGTTATTGTCCTTGTCAAGCTGTAAACCAATGATTAAGTGATTGATTGATGGATTGATTAATGATAATGTTGTTGATGTGGGAATGATTTATCCCGAGAACAAAGCAAGGATTGTGTTGTTGATATGGGAATGATATATCCCAAGAACAACACTAGGATTGGGGATGATAAATCCCACTAATTATGATGATGATTGATCGATTGATTTGGTTGATAGAAAGATTGGAACAAAGCCAAGGATGTAATTGAATATTTTAGCAGGATTGATTGACTTGATTGTTATGGATTAAAGATGATTTGCATTTAAGTTTATTTCTTGGAATGATAGGATGATTGGATTGAGTTGATTAGAAGAAGTGATTTGATTTGGAGGAATTTGATTGAATGATTTTATTTTTGATGAAAATTGATTGGAAGAATTGATTAATTTGATTTGTAGGAATGATTTGAAAGATGATGATTGGATTTGAATGAATTTGAAGAATTTGTCTGAATGATGATTTGATAATTGATTTTATTATTTGGCTTTTTGTTGAACATTTGATTTTTTTTGTATTTGAAATGTTTTGATTTTTTTTTGGATTTTGAAATGTTTTGATTTTTTTTGGATTTTGAAAATGTTTTGATTTTTTTTTTGTGTTTTTGAAAATATTTGATAAATGACATTGGATGACAATTTAGATAGCCTTTGTGCTAGATACCAATGACAAGGGAAAACCAAGTCTCGGTGCAAGGATAATTTAGGATTTGGATGAATAGATAAAAGGGATGGGCGATAGGAGATGGAAAGCTCATGATAAGTGAATGGAATGGATGTATGCATAAGAGGGAAAGGATGTGATCTCCAAAGACTATGTCGCATAGGAACAACATGCCCCACTCTATTTATGATTTCTCATGACAACTCTTATGACAATAGGATAATGATAGGCTTGCTTGGAAGGATGAGGTATATCAAGAGACAACCAAAACATGTCAACATTTTGCCCCCAATATTTATCAAGATCAAAAGGAGGAAGAGAGTCCATGAATGGACTCAATATGATAGGTATGGGTATGATGGCCAAGGATGGTAAGATGGTAAGGCAAGATAAGATATGGTATGGAAATGGTATGATAGGATAGAAATGATAGTGTGGATGAGACAATGTGCCCCCAAGTGTAAGTGACATAGAAGATTAACCTACACATGATGTCTGTTTGCCAGGTTTTCATCATGGTACTTATCCAAGGTGCCATAAAAATGGTTTTCAATATTGGACGAAATGATTTCTCTTTACTTTTTTGATTTTTTGATTTTTTTTTTTTAATAGGGGAATATGGATAGGAGGGACTCAAATGTCTAGTTCCATGAAAGGTGATAGTCCCACTAGAGATGGATGTCGTCGCATGGACCATGCCAAGCCATTATGCTCATAGATGTTGGTAAGGGATTGCTTGAAAGTGAGATGGAGTAGGTAGATAGTGGATTATGGAGGGTTCATGCATGGATGGATTATGAAGTGGGTTATGGATGACATATGTAAAGATGGATGAAAGACTTATCCAAAAGCATGGACCATAGGGATAGGAT
This sequence comes from Cunninghamia lanceolata, assembly GCA_027924645.1. Lineage (NCBI taxonomy): Eukaryota > Viridiplantae > Streptophyta > Pinopsida > Cupressales > Cupressaceae > Cunninghamia > Cunninghamia lanceolata. The sequence continues at coordinate 1,262,106 of BSBN01000445.1, forward strand.
GGGGAAGATATGTAGGATAATGGTTGAAAGATGGGGAGATGGATGTATGTGGACTTATTTTGGAATGGAATGGAACCATGACCAACGGTTGCACACACCATGATAAACATTGAAGCTTTTGGTATGGAGGAGGTGTAGGAAGCAATGGAGATGTTTGCTTAGGGGATGGAAGATGGAGTGCTTTAGGTACCCACATAGACTTAGTATTATTATGATTTTTTCTTTTCTTGTGGGATTTAGGAATTTGAAACTTTTGAATGGAGTGGGATTTTTGAATGGAGGAGGATGGTTGGGATTTTTGAGATGTGGATGCCTCATTTGACTTTCTTTCTTTTTGCTTACGTACCCATACCATTTTAATTTTAGAATTTTCTTTTGAAGGTATGGGCTTGGATAGCTTTTTGGATGTATTTTTCTTTGACTCTTTGTATTTGTGCCCTAAGACATGAGGATTTTTAGTATTTTTTTTCTTTATGGGTAGAGGCATCCAAATGTTTACTTTTGAATCCCATGGACAAGGTGAAATTAATGGAAGCTTCTTGTTTAGATGATATGTGCATTTGTTGGTCATGATTAGGAATGTGAGAGGATTTATGGATGATATGGATATTAGGTGTTGGGAGTAATGGAGGTAAGGTAGATGGAGGGATATTAGGAGTTGGAATAAGTGGGGGTAGATTGGATGGTGGAAGGTATATGGTCACATACTTTTGACATTTGTAAGATGATGGAGGTGGAATGACAACGTATGTTTTGGCGGTATGATAAGATTTGTGATGGAAAGTGGTGGACTTAGGAGGAATGGAGGAATTACGAACATCTTTAGATTGTTTACCTTGGAGTGTATATCCAAGGCCATATGAGCATGGAGGGACATTGAAATGTATAGGCTCCAAAATACCTTGTTCATGAAGGCCTAAACCTTTACCGTGGTAGTTCATGTTTTGGAGTATACGATGGACTATGGGACTAGGTGTAGTTTGAATATTAGACACGAGCTCCTTATTGGGTGAAGAAGGTGAAGTGGTGGATAAAGGTTGTTGTGATCCTAGGGAGGAATGTTCATGAATGAAGGTGGATAGACCAAGTGGATATGATGGTGGATTTAAAATGGGGTTGATAGTGGAGGTAGAAGGATCAATAGGATATTGATTATGTGCATGTAGATCCAAGCAATTGGTTTGATCTTCAATGTGTACTTGGGAGGCATGTGTCTCATTAAGGGAAACAGATGTTGTGGAATTATGGATAGGGGTAGGTGGAGTGATAATCTCTTGATCATTAAATGCATAGAGTTTGGCTAAGAGGATCATCATGGTTTTCATGAACATAGATAGAACCTTGATCATAAATGGGAGTAGAAATAGGATTAAGTGTGATATAAATGGGATAAATTTGCTCACAAATAGGGTCATGATCATAAATAATATCTTGATCATAGAAAATATATAGGTCATGGATGAGTTAAACTTAGAGATGCTTTGATCTTGATTTGGATGAGGGCTTGATATTTCTAAATGTTTAAGATTGTGATCTTGACATACCTCTTGGTTTGCTTGAATGGAAGTGGATGACTCTTAGGTAGGCTCTTGGTCAACAACATGGGAAGGTAGTGAACTCATGGAAGGAAAATTTTCAATAGGCTCGAGGGATTGTGGACCACATGATGGGGTTGAAGAAGTGGACATGGAATTCAAAGGTTCTTTGGTAGGCTCAAGGATAGATGTTTGATGACATAAGGATGGTTTATTTCTTGCTAGTAGCCCTTGAATCACATCCTTTGTAAGTGGAGGGGTGATGGAAGTAGAAGGCTTATGATTAGGATTAGGTGGAAGGCTAATTGGATTAGGACTAGGAGTGAATAGGTCCCATGGTGAAAGGACAAGAGGGGTGTAAGATGGATTAGACTTAGGGCTTGGACTTTGGTTGGATGGAGGGTCAAAGGGATTTAATGGATTGGTGGATTTGGATAACTCCCTAGCTTTTCTTTTGCTTTTAGATTTTATAAAGAATCTTTCAAGAAAATCATTTGAGGATATGTTGGTTGATGGATTAGAGCTTGAAAGGTTTGATGATGATGTTGGTGTGGGACTAGTAGGCTTTACTATTGGCATTCTCTTGGATGATGATAGAGGACTAGTAGATGGATTGGTATATGATTCCAAACTTAAGTTGGTATTTCCCTTGTCAAGAGTATCATTAAGATGGCTTAGGGATTCTTGATCTTGGTGTGAGGAGTGACCAGTACTAGCATGCTCATGTTGTGGAAGATTTGGAGATGGATATTACATGAGTTTTTGGACTTCGACTTGGAGTTGTATTTATGGTGATTGGTTTTGTTGAAATTGTTGAATGAGGGCTTGGAAACTTTGTATGATCTGTTGATCTAGGGGTTGGGGTACCTAGTGAAGTGTTTGAATGAGGTCTTGGAGTTCTTGTGCTAGGATATTTTGCTCTTGAAGTTTTTGAATTTTAGTTTGTTGTTCTAAGTATGCCTCAAAATCTACAAGATCCTCATCATCACAAGGATCTACAAAGTTCTCATCATCACTAGAAACAAATTTTGGGTCACCTCGGAGTATGTAAGGTTTTAGATTATCATCATGATTAGGAGGGGCTCCTTGAAGTGTGACCTTGAGCTTTGGATTAGGATTAGGCTTGCTTAGGATTATGACCATTTTCACAAGTGTTAACTAGGATTAAGATGATGATGTGGAATGATGAGATGATTAGGATTGGGTTAGGATGAAATTGATTGAATATATGGAATCAGAAGGATATTATGAGGGTTTTGTTGTGATTACGAATTAAATTAATTTGGGATATGATTAAAATGACCAAGATGATTACCTGAATGATTAGGATTGAAATTGATCAGGAAGAAGGTGACAAGGAATGATTGGGGTTTGAATTATGCACCATGAAGGATAAACTAGAATGAAAATGAAAACACAAATGCAAAGCAAACCAAATCCATGCTAGGTTTGATTGATCTCCATGGCTCTTCTCGATCTTTCATGAGGACAAAACTCGTAGTGGTGTGTCTCCAAGCAGGCATCCTAAGAAGGGTATGACAAAAGTAAATCAAGTGTGGTGTGAATTGAAAGACACCCTCTTTGGAAGTTTAAATCTTGTCACTCTTGGCTAAGCCCCAAAGAACTTTATACCTTTGGGAAGTGAAGGTGAAGGGTGGGTTATCCCTTTCTCCTGGCTGTGTGGCAAGATTTTGCTTTTAATCCATTTCCCTAGTCAACTTTGTGGTAGGATTTTTCTTTTAAGACCTAATTCGCCATACCCCACCTGACTAATTCTAGGGATTTTTGATGTGTTTGTTCAAGTCATTCTAAACATTCTTTCTAAACACATAAACAAATCATTCTAAACATTCTTTCCAAGCACAATCATCATTGTCATATCCAATCAAATTTCATCCTAACCCAATCCTAATCATCACTTCATTCCAATCAAATCACTTCCTCAAATCATCAATCCATCACTTACAATAATCCTAATCAACTCAATCCAAGCAATAAATCCAAATGTAAGTCATCCTTAAAGCATACCAACCAAGTTAATCGATCTTGCCAAATTACCCAAATGGAAATCAATGGTCTTGATCCTAGCCTTGTTGTAAACCTAATCAATCAATCAATCAATCAATTAATCAATCATCCTTGTGTTGATCTAGGGATATATCATTCCCCGCAATGACAAAACTATCATCATCATCATCAATCAATCAATTAATCATTGGTTTACAGCTTGACAGGGGTAATACCTTGTTTTTTTTGTATCATTTGTGCATGCTTGCTTGCTTGCTTGTGTACATTATCATTTTATCTTGCATTTACATCAAATCCGAATTACTCCTAGCTAATATTCATATCTTGTATCTAGACAAGGTCGTATTATGCTGGGACATGAGACACATCGTCACCTTGGTCTTTATACCTTGGTGCATAATATCTAGTGCTACATCAAACATCATGGTTGATTACTTTCATTGCAGCATAACATATCTTTCATTTCTCCCATCTATTCTTATCTTTCTTGACCAATCCATTTCATTTTGAGTGCCTACCTGTGTTTGTTCAACCCACCTATCCTCTCAAGAGGGCATCCTCATCCTATCTTTCCATCATCATCCTATATTTACATTCCTCATTCTATCTTTCCATCCTCATCCTATCTTTACACCATCCCATCATTTTCCTCTATCCATACCTTAGCTTCTTTGAAATGATGTTACTCAACATAAATCTCATCATCTCAAACATCATCTCAAAGAGGGGCAAAATGTAGACACCCAAAATTGTCCATATCATAACATTACCTAGTCATACATGACCTTGTAAGACATCTTGTAATATTTTGCCCTAGGTCATTACATTATCCCACTTATCCCACTTATAAATCCCACTCGATCACCTTTCCAATTAATTAAATAAATCCCCTTTATTTAATTAATTCCCCCTCACTTGCCTTAAACAATTCAAATTAAATATTAAATTCCTCATCCCTCACTTTTACCGCATGCAAACAGATATCAAATGACTACAACTCTTCACATGCACAAAAAGTTTAAATAATTTTATTATTTAAATTATTTAATTCTCACTCATATCCTATTTTTAGCCTCATGTCATAACCCACTTATTGTGCGTTATAGGCATCTTTTCCTCCAAAATAAAAAAAAGAATCCCACTTATTCACTCACATCCTAATTTTAGCCTCATGTCATAACCCACTTAATGTGCGTCATAGGCATTAAAAGCAATGTTTAATCCTATCCATACATATTACATAATTGACTTTTAATCTTGACCATCGAATCATATCAGCTCTTGCCTATAAATCTAGCCTCACATAAGACATTTTGGGGATCCATCTTCTTCCAGTATCTTCAATATGTCAAAATTCCACTAATGTTTTCATTTTTATCTATCTATCTTCTTCCATCATCTTTCATCTCAAAGTTATGCTGCAGCTGTGAGCAATCAACAACCCTTCAACATCGTGCATCCTCATGCAAGATCGAGAAGAGCCATGGAGATCAATCAAACCTAGCATGGATTCGGCTTGCTTTGCATTTCTATTTTTATTTTCATTCTAGTTTGTCCTTCATGGTGCATAGTTAGGGTTTAGTTAGTTTTGTTGTTTTTTCACATTAAAATTGATATTTTCCCTAACTACATCAGGAACTGGTTATTCAAGGGTATGTGCATGGAAATGGGGGACCAAAATGGGGTCAAAAGTGGCCACATTTTTTTGAAATCAGAAAAAATTGATCTTGCATGAGAAATTGAAGATAACCACACTCAAATAGGAGATGTGATAAGAATAAATTTTGTAGTGCTCCGAGTCTAGTTTCAAAACTACTAATTTTTTCTAAAAATGGTGGCTCAATTAAGAGGTTCAAATAGGCGAGCACACAAAGTGCTCCTATTTTTGTCAAAAAAATATAACATAGTGTTTGGTGTACTCCCCTTAAAATGTCAACTTTTTTTAAGTATTAGACAAATCACAATGGTGGAAAATTAGCTAACACCATGTAATTTATGCCTATTTTTTTGTTAATTTTTTAATGAATATATGATTTTTTTATGAATTTTCAAAGTGTATACATCCTGAAAAATAAAAATTTGAGCGTGCTCCCAAATTTTTTTGGAAACTTATTGTTATTAGAAAATGTGAACAATAGCATAAACAAACTAATTATCTAATAACCCAATGAAATTGAAATGAATAAGATTAAACACAAAGAGCACAATACCTTGCAAACCTTTCTATTTTGTGACTTCCATTGGTCGACTATCTTGAATTGATCTCGTGTATGAATGGAGCCCTCAGAAGGTGCACTTCCTTGCTTTTTTCTAAGATGATAATGGAGAATGGATGTTGATAGATTTTGCAATGAAGAGGATCTTCACAATGCAATGATAATGGTGATAATGGTGTGACAATTGATCTCAAGCTATGGAGTGATTTGTGCCAAAGGTGCACTATTATTTCTGCAGAGTAAGTTTATAAAAAACTTGGATACTTCAAATGGAGGAATAGGGGTTGTATTTATAGATTTGTGAGAAAGAAGATCAACGGTGTAGAATGAATAAGAAGATCAATGGCTGAGGAAATTTGATAGGATATGCGTGAATAGGGAGAGGACAAGTGTCCAAGCCTTCTCCATGAGTTATGGGAGATAACAGAATAGATTGAGGAGTTAACTAAGATGATTAATCAGTTAATTGGGTTGATTGGAGAGTTGACTGAATATACTGAGTTAATAGAATAGATTGAGCAATGAAATCAATTGACTAATTAGTTAACAGATTTGAAGGGATATTAGCTAATTAAATATTCAAATATTTAATTACACATGCACGTGGATTAATTGAATTATTTTTGGTATTAATTCAATTTTGGAGGAAATAGATAATTTAAATAAATATTTAGATTTATTTAAATATGGAGAATGATTTGAAATTTATGGTTTTGAAGACTTTGGAATTTAAAAGAATTAATTAAATAATTTTGTATTATTTAATTTAGAATAATTTTAGAAGAATTTAGATGATTTAATTAAATAAATGATTTTATTTAATTTTTTGGAGAAATATGAATCAAATAAATAAATTGATTTATTTATTTATTGATAGAGGAATTTAAAATGAAATAAATATTTAAAATATTTATTTAGCTAGAGCCGTGTCATTTTTAGGTGTATACATTTTTCCCCTCTTTGATGCAATGTGTTTTATCACGTTGTTTCAAAGAATAACAAAAAAATTTCTGATAATGATACATGCCCCAGTTTGCCCCCTCGGGAGATTGGACGAGAAGAAAATTTCAAGGGCATGAGATAGACAATCTCATGATAAAGAAGGTGAAAGAATGTGCAAAATGGTGGAGGAAACAGGTTACGGCTTGAAAAGATGGAGGAGAAAGGGCACGAAGAGCAGGCAAGGTCACCATACAGCTAGTTAGGGTTGCATGTCTATATATAGAAGCTAGGTCCACAATCCTAGTCATTTGCACACTTGTCACTTTGTGAGAGCTATTAGGAGCTTTGCAGAGTGCAAGAGCCAGAGTATTTAGCAGAGAGATGGATATCTCAATCGAGGAGCATCTTTTCGAGTAGGTTTGACGATTCGGGCGGGTAGGGGATGCAGGACCCCCGGTACGTATGTCAAAAATTTTAGGCTAGGTGCATTTATTAGGGAAATAAATGCGTGTCAAAGATACCAGAGTATATGCACAGCTTTGGGTTTCAGCACATCTGTGCCCCAAAACTACGCATTTGTAGTGTGTCGACGCATTTAGGTCTTTTTGTTGCACATTTGTTAGTTCTGCGCATTTGCCATAGGTTGCTGCGCATGTGCTGTGATACTACACATCTATTGGGAAGATGTGCATATGTGCCATGTGTTGGCGCATGTGTTTAGGTTTGGCATATATGTTATAGAACTGTGCATCTACGCCTTTGGGTGGCACATGCATTATGAAGCTACACTTTTTCTCTGATACTATGCAAATGTTACCTGGAATGGCACATGTGCTTAGGACACTTAGTTACTTAGAGAAATTGACTCAATTGGCCTCTTGATTGATGCAACAATTAATAAGCGATCTTTGAGATTGATAGAATCTAGACATGAGATGATATGCTTTGTTTAATCAATTTGATATGTTAAGTAAGTGATTATGACAGGTTTGATAGTTGAGCAATTTGGCATTGATACAGTTATGGTTGACACCTTGCTTTGTTGATGGTAGGAGGATATTTTTGATTGCATCATGTCCCTGGAGCAGTTCCTAATTACTATGCAGCAATGACACATGCTCACAGAGGTGGATCATCTAGTGCTTGGAGAGATTAGTTTGCACCATATTTGTTTCATGCCTAAGGTTCGTGCGAACCTCGGTCTACTGACTGCTTTGATGCATTTTCACAGCGAGGACTGGACATTCCACCCCCCTACTAGTGAGATCACCATGACCCTAGAGGATGTTTACAAGATCCCAAGACTTCTGATAGTAGGGGCGTTGGTAGAGTATGACTCTTAGTGTGACGCCAGGCTAGCTAACTGTAGGAGGATATTTGATGATCCTGACATAGAGGGATCAGTGGTTAGTTGGCAGGATATGTTGGAATTAGTCCAGACAACTGAGAGGGGGGGTGAATTAGTTGTCCCACAAATTAGCCTTTTCTACTTTTAATCTTCTTTCACAACTTACAAATAGATTAATGATGTAAACATTAAAGCATGAATCAAAAACACAAGAGCAGAAACACAATTAGCACAATTGACACCAAGATTTTTAATGGGGAAACCTAGTTAAGGGAAAACCAAGGTGGGGGTTAACCCACAAGATTCGTACCCTATTAAAAGTACTTAAAAGAAATGCGAAGGCACTTGCCTTCGAGTGCACTGCCCAGAGCTCACTGCTCAAAGAGGCTCACTACCTATAAGATTTTATGTTTAATATAGAAATAATGAACTGAGAAATAGCATCTACTTTATGCCTTGTTCAGTCCCATTAAAAGATCACAAAAACTTCTACTCTGCCCCAAACACTTCTTCGCTAACTCTTCATCCTCTACTACTTTTATTCTTCTGCTTCTCCTTTTCTCTGCTCTACCTCTGTACCTTTCTTATGATTTTATCATTTTCTCTCAAGGACAACTTTCCACAACTCGTCCACAAGTATTTATACACTTCATCAACCTTGGAATGAACATCAAGGTCGACTTGACTTAATGTGGATCACTGTACTATTGACCAAACATATTTGGGACTTGAATCTTCTTCCATCAACACACTATGCTCCAGAGAATTGCTCTTAGGTCATCTGCAACACGCTTGAATCATTTGGTTGGCCAAGACTGGGAAGAACAACAACACGAAGGAAGAAATCTTCAATAATGAGCTCAGTCTTAAATACGGACCTCCAACACAACAGGCACATGATCTAGAGACATCCACAAGCACATTGAATTCAACAATAACATCCACACTACTCCAAATCATCAGAATCACTTGCATCTTCATTCGATACCTCAAGAACACTGTTTGCTATGACTGTCACACTAAAAGATTGCTTGCGGACCTCCAAACCATGAACCACTTGAGTTGAGGATACACACTGACTTCCCAAACATGCCTCTAGATCCGCAGATTATACATTTTCATTGTGGAGCAATCCAGACCAATTTCCTGTCACTCTGTCTCTTCTGAACACTGCAAAACCTAGTTCTACTTAGATGGTCATATCTTCTTCAAATCTTCATGTGGACCTCTCAAATCTTAACTAGAGCTACTTTAGATGATCCTCTACATAACCATATTGTATATGTACTTTTATCTTCATTCTTCTGGAAATGTGGAGCAATCCACTTCACTGATCTACATTGTTTAGCCTATTTGTGACAAAGAGATATGTTGACATCAATGACAACACATCATAGGCACATATTTGCAACAATCTCCCCCTTTGTCATTGATGGCAACATATGATGCGAAAAATTGATTCAACCATCAAGACAAGGATTTCTCCCCCTTTCTCTTATCACCTCTGCAACCACTTTCTTCATTGCTCCCCCTTTCATCAACAACTAGTTTTTCACATCACTTCTCTCGCCCTTTGACATCAATGGAAAAGGGCACATATTTGTAATCTTTTCTCCCCCTTTTTATTTCAAATTGATCTCCAAAATTTGCATACTGACTACTCCCCCTCAGTAGTATCTTCTTAACATCAATCCAGATCACAAGATAGGATTGTGAATTCCACCGAACTGATGCACATTAGTGCATCTTAGTTCTAAACAAGAGGGGTAATAACCCCTAGCTTCCCTCTGAGATACTCAAAAGTATCCTTAGGCAGAGGCTTGGTGAATATATCCGCAATCTGATCCTTTGAGGAAACAAAGTCCATTCTGACTTCATTCTCACTTACCTTCTCTCTCAAGAAGTGAAACTTGATGGATATGTGTTTTGTCTTTGAATGCAACACCAGATTCTTTTAGATGATTATTGCACTTGAATTATCACAGAAGATTGTAACAGGCTCATCAAACACAATTCTGATATCCTTCAACATTTGCTTCATCCACAAGACTTGAGTACAATTGCTTTCTCCTACTATATACTCTGCCTCTATAGTAGACAGAGATATTGCCTCCTGCTTTTTGCTCAACCAAGAAACCAATCTTCTTCCCAAGAAGAATGCACCACCACTAGTACTTTTCCTGTCATCCACATCTCCTGCCCAATCAGCATCTATATATGTATGAAGAGTGAAGTCATTGTCCTTTGGATACCATAAGCCATAATCAGATGTTCCCTTTCGATATTTGAAAATTCTTTTGACTGCTACAACATGGTATTCCCTAGGATGAGCTTGAAATCTAGCAACAAGTCCAACTGCATTTATAATGTCAAGTCTGGTCTGAGTCAAATAAAGAAGTCCTCCAATCATTGATCTATACCTTTTCTGATCTGCCTTAGGTGAATCATCATCTTTACTCAACTTGCATCCAATTACCATAGGAGTACTTACTAGTTTTGAGTCCTCCATTCCAAACTTTTTCAACAATTCTCTCACATACTTAGACTGAGATACAAAGATACCTTTATCTGACTAAGTGATTTGCAGACCTAAGAAGAAATTCATTTCACCAAACATGGACATCTCAAATTCACTTTGCATATGATCAGCAAATTTCTTACACATGCTTCCATTTCCACCAAAAATAATATCATCAACAAATACCTCAACAATTAAGATGTGTTCATGATCAATCTTGAAATAAAGATTACTGCTAGCTGTGCCTTTGCTAAATCCTAGCTTTAGCAGATACTTATCTAATCTTGTATACTAGGCTCTTGGGGCTTGTTTAAGTCCATATAAAGATTTCCTCAATCTACAAACCATATCTTCTTGATCAGACAACTGGAATCCTTCCAGTTTCTCATTGTAGACTTCTTCCTCTAACTCTCCATTTAGGAATGCTGACTTGACATCCATCTTTTAAAATTTGAAATCTTTGAAAGTAGAAAATGCAAGAAATAATCTGATTGCTTCAATTCTTGTCACCAGAGCAAATGTTTCTTTAAAATCAATTCCCTCTACTTGAGAATATCCTTTGCATACCAATCTTTCTTAGTTTCTCACAACTTCACCATCTTCATTCGAAAGACCCATTTAGTTCCAATTACATTTTTTTTAGGTCTAGGAACAAGATTCCAAGTATGATTATTTTCAATTTGTATTAGTTCTTGTTCCATTGCTTTTACCCAATTTTCATCATTATAAGCTTCATTCACTATTTTTGGTTCAATCTTTGAAATCAAAGAATACTCTACTTGATCTTCAACAATTCTTCTTCTAGTTTGAACACCTTTGGTCCTATCTCCTATGATTTGATCTTCAGAATGATTGAATCTTACATACCTGGGGGTTTTGGGAGTTTCTTGAACTTTTGATTCTTGAGTTCGTTCCTCAACATCTACACTAACTTCTTGAGTTACTAGATTTTCTAGATCAATCTGGATCTGAGTTTGGGTTTGAACTTGCCTTCCTTGACTTTGACTTTCATATTGATCATCTAAATCATATTCACAAGGCCTGGAATGTCTTTCTTTGTTCTCATCAACCTTGACATTAACACTTTCAACAATCTTTTTCAATCTCTTGTTGAAGCACCAGTATGCTTTGCTTTGAGTAGAGTAACCCAAAAATATTCCTTCATCACTTCTTGCATCAAACTTGCCTAGATCGTCATCTCTTTTGATAGAGCATTTACTACCAAAAACTCTGAAATAATTCACAGTAGGAGGATGACCAAACCATAGTTCATAAGGTGTCTTACTAGAATTGCCTTTGATCTGCACCCGATTAAGAGTGTAGACAACAATACTCACAATTTTTCTCCAATAGACTTGTGGAACATTTTCTTCCATCATCATGGTCATGGTAGCTTCTTGAATGGTCCAGTTCTTTCTTTCCACAACTCCATTCTACTGAGGAGTCCTAGGAGTAGATAACTGTCTTTTTATTCCATGCTTTTCACAGAATGTATCAAACTCACCGAAGGTAAACTCTCCACCTCTGTGGGATCTCAGACACTTTATCTTCACACCAATCTCATTCTCCACCATAACCTTGAATACCTTGAATTTGTCAAGAGCTTCTAATTTTTCCTTCATGAAAGTTACCCACATCATCCAAGAGTAATCATCAATCAGCAACATAAAATATCTATCTCCTTGCACACTTCTAATTCTAGCAAGACCACATAGATCAGTATGCACAATTTCCAAGAGTCTACTTGAAAATTGTTCTTTACTCTTGAATGAAATTCTATTCTGTTTACCCAATTGACATTCTCTACACATGCTATTATTAGGTTTCACAAGTTTTGGAAGATCTCTCACAGCCTGAGTAGAACTTATCTTGACAATATTATCAAAATTCACATGACACATTCTCCTATGCCATAACCAACTCTGATCAATCCGAGAAATCAAGCAACTTTTGAAAGTTGAACAAACACGGGTAGGCTCTCGAAATGAAATGGATTGGTAAAGAAAGATAAGAATAGATAGGAGAAATGAAAGATGCATTATGTTTCAATGAAAGTAATCAACTGTGATGTTTGATATAGCACTAGATGTTATGCACCAAGGTATAAAGACCAAGGTGACGATGTGTCTTGTGCCCCAGCATAATACAACCTTGTCTAGATACAAGATATCAATATTAGCTGGAAGTGATTCAGATTTGATGCAAATGCAAGATAAAATGATAACACACACAAGCAAGCAAGAAAGCATGCACAAATGATACAAAAACAAACAAGGTATTGCCCCTATCAAGCTGTAAACCAATGATTAATTGATTGATTGATGATGATGATAGTGTTGTCCTTGCGGGGAATGATATGTCCCTAGATCAACACAAGGATGATTGATTAATTGATTGGGTTTACAACAAGGCTAGGATCAAGACCATTGATTGCGATTTGGATAATTTGGCAAGATCGATTAACTTGGTTGGTATGGTTTAAGGATGACTTGCATTTGGATTTATTTCTTGGATTGAGTTGATTAGGATTATTGTAAGAAGTGATGGATTGATGATTTGAGGAAGTGATTTGATTGGAATGAAGTGATGATTAGGATTGGGTTACGATGAAATTTGATTAGATATGACAATGATGATTGTGCTTGGAAAGAATGTTTAGAATGACTTGTTTATGTATTTAGAACAAATTTTTAGAATGACTTGTTCAACCCTCCTATCCTCTCAAGGGGGAATCCTCATCCTATCTTTCCATCATCATCCTATATTTACATTCCTCATTCTATCTTTCCATCCTCATCCTATCTTTACACCATCCCATCATTTTCCTCTATCCATACCTTAGCTTCTTTCAAATGATGTTACTCAACATAAATCTCATCATCTCAAACATCATCTCAAAGAGGGACAAAATGTAGACACCCAAAATTGTCCATATCATAACATTACCTAGTCATACATGACCTTGTAAGACATCTTATAATATTTTACCCTAGGTCATTACATTATCCCACTTATAAATCCCACATGATCACCTTTCCAATTAATTAAATAAATCCCCTTTATTTAATTAATTCCCCCTCACTTGTCTCAAACAATTCAAATTAAATATTAAATCCCTCATCCTTCACTTTTACTGCATGCAAAGAAGTGTCAAATGACTACAACTCTTCACATGCACAAATAATTTAAATAATTTTATTATTTAAATTATTTAATTCTCACTCATATCCTATTTTTAGCCTCATGTCATAACCCACTTATTGTGCGTCATAGGCATCTTTTCCTCCAAAATAAATAAAAGAATCCCACTTATTCACTCACATCCTAATTTTAGCCTCATGTCATAACCCACTTAATGTGCATCATAGTCACTAAAATCAACATTTAATCCTAGCCATACACATCACATAATTGACTTTTAATCTTGACCATCGAATCATATCATCTCTTGCCTATAAATCTAGCCTCACATTAGCCATTTTGGGGATCCATCTTCTTCCAGTATCCTCACTCTGTCGAAATTCCACTAATCTTCTCATTTTTATCTATCTATCTTCTTCCATCATCTTTCATCTCAAAGTTATGCTACAACTATGAGAAATCAACAACCCTTCGACATTGTGCATCCTCATGCAAGATTGAGAAGAGCCATGGAGATCAATCAAACCTAGCATGGATTTGGTTTGCTTTGCATTTTTCTTTTTATTTTCATTCTAGTTTGTCCTTCATGGTGCATAGTTAGGGTTTAGTTAGTTTTGTTATTTTTCACATTAAATCTGATATTTTCCCTAACTATATTAGGAACTAGTTATTCAAGGATATGTGCATGGAAATGGGGGACCAAAATGCGGTCAAAAGTGGCCACTTTTTTCTAAAATCATAAAAAATTGATCTTGCATGAGAAATTGAAGATAACCACAGTTAAAATAGGAGATGTGATAAGAATAAATTTTGTAGTGCTCTGAGTCTACTTTCAAAACTACTAATTTTTTCTAAAAATGGTGGCTCAATTAAGAGGTTCAAATAGGGGGAGCACACAAAGTGCTCTTGTTTTTGTCAGAAAAATATAACATAGTGTTTGGTGTGCTCCCCTTAAAATGTCAACATTTTTTAAGTATTAGACAAATCACAATGGTGGAAAGTTAGCTAACACCATGTAATTTATGCCTATTTTTTCTATTAATTTTTTTATGAATATATGATTTTTTAATGAATTTTCAAAGTGGATACATCCTGAAAAATGAAAATTTGAGCATGCTCCCCAATTTTTTTGAAAACTTATTGTTATCAGAAAATGTGAACAATATCATAGACAAACTAATTATCCAATAACCCAATGAAATTGAAATAAATAGATTAAACACAAAGAGCACAATACCTTGAAAACCTTTCTATTCCGTGACTTCCATTGGTCGCCTATCTCGAATTGATCTCGTGTATGAATAGAGCCCTTAGAAGGTGCACTTCCTTGCTTTTTTCCAAGATGACAATGGAGAATGGGTTTTGATAGATTTTGCAATGAAGATTATCTTCACAATGCAATGATAATGGTGATAATGGTGTGACAATTGATCTCAATCTATGGAGTGATTTGTGCCAAAGGTACGTTGTGATTCCTATAGAGTAAGTTTATAAAAAGCTTGCATACTTCAAATGGAGGAATAGGGGTTGTATTTATAGATTTGTGAGAAAGAAGATCAAAGGTGTAGAATGAATAGGAAGATAAATGACTGAGGAAATTTGAGAGGATATGCGCGAATAGGGAGAGGACAAGTGTCGAAGCCTTCTTCATGAGTTATGGGAGACAACAGAATAGATTGAGGAGTTAACTAAGACGATTAATTAGTTAACTGGGTTGATTGGAGAGTTGACTGAATAGACTGAGGAGTTAACAGAATAGATTAAGCAGTGAACTCAATTGACTAATTAGTTAACAGATTTGATTGATGAGTTAACTAATCTGACTGGAGGAGAAATAGGACATCTGGGTGAGGGGATATTAGCTAATTAAATATTAAAATATTTAATCACACGTGCACATGGATTAATTGAATTATTTTTGGTACTAATTCAATTTTGGAGGAAATAGATAATTTAAATAAATATTTGGATTTATTTAAATATGGAGAATGATTTGATATTTATGGTTTTGAAGACTTTGGAATTTAGAAGAATTAATTAAATAATTTGGTATTATTTAATTTAGAATGATTTTAGAAGAATTTGGATGATTTAATTAAATAAATGATTTTATTTAATTTTTTGGAGAAATATGAATCAAATAAATAAATAAATTTATTTATTTATTGATAGAAGAATTTAAAATGAAATAAATATTTAAAATATTTATTTAGCTAGAGTTGTGTCATTTTTATGTGTATACATTTTTCCCCTCTTTGATGCAATGTGTTTTATCATGTTGTTTCAAAGAATAACAGAATTTTTTTTGATAATGGTACATGCCCCAGTTTGCCCTGGTACATGTTTAATGATGGTAGGATGCCCTCTCGGGAGATTGGATGGGAAGAAAATTTTGAGGGCATGAGATGGACAATCTCATGATAAAGAAGGTGAAAGAATGTGCGAAATGGTGGAGAAAATAGGTTACAGCTTGAAAAGATGAAGGAGAAAGGGCACGGAGAGTAGGTAAGGTCACCACACAACTAGTTAGGGTTGCATGTCTATATATAGAAGATAGGTCCACACTCCTAATCATTTACACACTTGTCACTTTGTGAGAGCTATTAGGAGCTTTGCAGAGCGCAGGAGCTAGAGCAGTTAGCAGAGAGATGGATATTCTGGTTGAGGAGCATCGTTTCGAGCAGGTTCGATGATTCAGGCAGGCAACGGATGCACGACCCTCGGTACGTATGTCAAATATTTTAGGCTAGGTGCATTTATTATTGCAATACATGTGTGTCAAAGATATCAGAGTTTATGCGCAGCTTTGGGTTTCAGTGCATCTGTGCCCTAAAACTATGCATTTGTAGTGTGTCGACACATTTAGGTCTTTTTGCTGTGCATTTGTTAGTTCTGCGCATGTATTGCAATACTACACATCTACTGGGAAGATGCGCATATGTGCCATGTGTCGCTGCATGTGTTTAGGTTCAGTGTATATGTTATAGAACTGCGCATCTATGCCTTTGGGCGTTGCATGCATTATGAAGCTGCACTTTTACTCTGATACTGCACAAATGTTACCTAGAATGGCACATTTTCTTAGGACACTTAGTTACTTAGCGAAATTGACTCAATTGGCCTCTTGATTGATGCGACAATTGATAAGCAATCTCTGAGATTGATAGAATCTAGACAAGAGATGGAATGCTTGGTTTGATCAATTTGATATGTTAAGTAAGTGATTATGATAGGTTCGATAGTTGAGCAGTTTGGCATTGATACAGTTATGGTTGATGCCTTGCTTTGTTGATGGTAGGAGGATATTTTTGATTGTATCATGTCCCGAGAGTAGTTCCTGGTTACTATGCGGCAGTGACACATGCTCATAGAGGGGGATTGTCTAGTGCTTGGAGCAATTAGTTTGTACTATGTTTGTTACATGCCTGAGGTTCATGCGAACTTTGGTCTACTAACTGCTTTGATAGAGCACTTTCACAGTGAGGAAGGGACTTCCACCTCCCTACTGGCGAGATCACTATGACCCTAGAGGATGTTTACAGGATCCTGAGATTTCTAATAGTAGGGGAGCTGGTAGAGTAGGACTCTCAGTGTGACGTTGGGCTAGTTGAGTGCGGGAGGATATTTGATGATCCTAACATAGAGGGATCAGTGATTAGCTGGCAAGATATGTTGGAATTAGTTTGGACAACTAAGGGGGGAGGTGAATCAGTTGTCCCACAAATTAACCTTTTCTACTTTTAATCTTCTTTCACAACTTACAAATAGATTAATGATGTAAACATTAAAGAATGAATCAACAACATAGGAGCAAAAACACAATTAACACACTTGACACCAAGATTTTTAATGTGGAAACCTAGTTAAGGGAAAACCACGATGGTGGTTAACCCACAAGATTCGTACCCTATTAAAAGTACTTAAAAGAAATGGAAAGGCACTTTCCTTCAGGTGCACTACCCAGAGCTCATTGCTCAAAGAGGCTCACTACCTACAAGAGGCTCACTGCCTACAAGATTTTATGTTTAATATAGAAAGAATGAACTGAGAAATAACATCTTCTTTATGCCTTGTTTAGTCCCATTGAAAGCTCACAAAAACATCTACTCTACCCCAAACACTTCTTCACTAACTCTTCATCCTCTACTATTCTTGTTCTTCTACTTCTCCTGTTCTCTGCTCTACCTCTATACCTTTCTTATGATTTTATCATTTTCTCTCAAGGACAACTTTCCACAACTCATCCACAAGTATTTATACGCTTCATCAACCTTGGAATGAACATTAAGGTCGGCTTGACTTAATGCGGATCACTGTAATGTCAACTAAACATATCTGGGACTTGAATCTTCTTCGATCAACACGCTATGGTCCAGAGAATTGCTCTTAGGTCATCTGTAACATGCTTAAATCATTCGGTCAGCCAAGACTGGGAAGAACAACAACACTAAGGAAGAAATCTTCAACAACAAGCTCAGTCTTCAATGCGGACCTCCAATACTGCAAGTATACGATCCAAAGATCTCCACAAGCACATTGAATTCAACAATAACATCAACACTACTCCAAATCATCAGAATCACTTGCATCTTCATTCGGTACCTCAAGAACACTATCTGCCATGACTGTCACATTAAAAGATTTCTTGCAGACCTCCAAACCATGAATCACTTGAGTTGAGGATACACACTGACTTCCCAAACATGCCTCTAGATCCACAAATTATAAGTTTTCATTGCGGAACAATCCAGACCAATTTCCTATCACTCTATCTCTTCTAAACACTGCAAAACCTAGTTCTACTCAGATGGCCATAGCTTCTTCAAATCTTCATGCAAACCTCTCAAATCTTAATTGGAGCTACTTTAGATGATCCTCTACATAGCCATATGGTCCTCGTACTTTTATCTTCATTCCTTTCGAAATACGGAGCAATCTACTTCACTGATCTGTACTGTTTCCCCTGTTTCTGACAAAGAGATATGTTTATTTTTGATCACTTTTTATTTACTATATTCTGGTACTTCGCTTTACTTTGTCTAATTTTTCTCTTTAATTTATTGTTTATTTCCTCTTAATTTTATCTTCCTTTTTTACATTTTTTACTGTGTCTTACTCTATCTTTCTTTAATTTATTAATTTTCTCTTTTTATTCTTTGTCCCTTTATTCTCTTTCTCTATAATTCTTTAATCCCAACTTGTTATTTATATTTTCAATAGTTATTTTATTTTCTCCTTTTATACTTTTTAGCCCCTATTTTTATCGATTTTTTCTTCTTTTATCTAATTTCCCTTATTTATAACTAGTTATTATTTGTATTTTATTTTCTGTCACTTTGACTCTAGTCAAAGAGATGCCTTACCCACCCTTCTCTCTCTTTTTATTAGACCACTTCTGTAGTTTATTTCACATTCTCTTCTTCTCATCCTGATGATGGATCATAGAGTGTGATCCAAAACGTTGATGCAAAATAAAGCAAAACAAAGTAGAACCAAAAGGTCTACTATTATATCATGGACTGTGGAAATATCATGTCTATAAAGAGATATGTTGACATCAATGACAACACATCATAGGCACATATTTGCAACAATCTCCTCCTTTGTCACTGATGGCAACATATGATGTGAAAAACTAATTCAACCATTAAGACAAGGATTTCTCCCCCTTTCTCTTATCACTTCTGCAACCACTTTCTTCACTGCTCCCCCTTTCATTAGCAACTAGTTTTTCACATGACTTCTCTCCCCCTTTGACATTAATGGCAAAGGGCACATATTTGCAATCTTTTCTCCCCCTTTTTATTTTAGACTGATCTCCAAAATTTGCATACTGACTACTCCCCTTGAGTAGTATCTTCTTAACATTAATCCAGATCACAAGATATGACTATGAATTCCAATGGACTAATACACATTAGTGCATCTTAGTTCTAAACACGAGGGGTAATAACCCCTAGCTTTCCTCTGAGATACTCAAAAATATTATTAGGCAGAGGCTTGGTTAATATATCCAGAATTTGATCCTTTGAGGAAACAAACTCCATTCTGACTTCATTCTCACTTACATTCTCTCTCAAGAAGTGAAACTTGATGGATATGTGCTTTGTCTTTGAATGCAACACCGGATTATTTGAGATGTTTATTACACTTGAATTATCATAGAAGATTGTAACAGGCTCATCAAACACAATTCTAATATCCTTCAACATTTGCTTCATCCACAAACTTGAGTACAATTGCTTGTTGTTGCTATATACTTTGCCTTTGTAGTAGACAAAGATATTGCCTCCTTCTTTTTTCTCAACCAAGAAACCAATCTTCTTCCCAAGAAGAATGCACCACCACTAGTACTTTTCCTGTCATCCACAGCTCCTACCCAATCAGCATTTGTATATGCATGAAGAGTGAAGTCATTGTCCTTTGGATACCATAAGCCATAATTGGATGTTCCCTTTAGCTATTTGAAAATTCTTTTGACTGCTACATCATGGGATTCCTTAGAATGAGCTTGAAATCTAGAAACAAGTCCAACTACATTCATAATGTCAGGTCTAATCTGAGGCAAATAAAGCAGTCCTGCAATCATTGATCTATACCTTTTTTGATCTGCCTTAGGTGAATCATCATCTTTACTCAACTTGTATCCAGTTACCATAGGAGTACTTACTGGTTTTGAGTCCTCCATTCTAAACTTTTTCAACAATTCTCTCACATACTTAGACTGAGATATGAAGATACCTTTATCTAACTGAGTGATTTGTAGACCTAAGAAGAAATCCATTTCACCAAACATGGACATCTCAAATTCACTTTGCATCTGATCAACAAATTTCTTACACATGCTTCCATTTCCACCAAAAATGATATCATCAACAAATACCTCAACAATTAAGATGTTCTCATGATCAATCTTGAAATAAAGATTACTGTCAGTTGTGCCTTTGCTAAATCCTAGCTTTAGCAAATACTTATCTAATCTTGCATACCAGGCTCTTGGGGCTTGTTTAAGTTCATATAAAGCTTTCCTCAATCTATAGACCATATCTTATAGATCAGACAATTTGAATCCTTCTGGTTGCTCAATGTAGACTTCTTCCTCTAACTCTCCATTCAGGAATGCTGACTTGACATCCATCTGGTAAACTTTGAAATCTTTGAAAGCAACAAATGCAAGAAATAATTTGGCTACTTCAATTCTTGCCACCGGAGCAAATGTTTCTTCAAAATCAATTCCCTCTACTTGAGAATATATCCTTTGCATACCAATCTTGCTTTGTTTCTCACAACTTCACCATCTTCATTCAGTTTATTCTGGACGACCCATTTAGTTCCAATTACATTTTTGTTTTTAGGTCTAGGAACAGGATCCCAAGTATGATTCTTTTCAATTTGCATTAGTTCTTCTTCCATTTCTTTTACCCAATTTTCATCATTACAAGCTTCATTCATTGTTTTTGGTTCAATCTTTGAAATCAAACAATACTCTACTTGATCTTTAGCAATTCTTCTTGTAGTTTGAACACATTTTTTCATGTCTCATATGATTTGATCTTCAGAATGATTCAATCTTACATACATGGGGGTTTTGGGAGTTTCTTGAACTTTTGATTCTTGAACTCGTTCCTCAACCTCTGCACTAACTTCTTGAGTTACTAAATTTCTCGGATCAATCTGGATCTGAGTCTGGGTTTGAAATTGCCTTCCTTGACTTTGACTTTCATCTTGATCATTTGAATCATACATGATCCACAAGGCCTGGAATGTCTTTCTTTGCTCTCATCAACCTTGACATTAGCACTTTCAACAATCTTTTTCAATCTCTTGTTGAAGCACTAGTATGCTTTGCTTTGAGTAGAGTAACGCAGAAATATTCCTTCATCACTTCTTGCATCAAACTTGCCTAGATCCTCATCTCTTTTGACATAGCATTTACTACCAAAAACTTTGAAATAATTCATAGTAGGAGGATGACCAAACCATAGTTCATAAGGCATCTTACCAGAATTGCCTTTGATCTACACCTGGTTAAGAGTGTAGACAACAGTACTCATAGCTTCTCTCCAATAGACTTGTGGAATATTTGCTTCCATCATCATGGTCTTGATAGCTTATTGAATGGTCCAGTTCTTTCTTTCCACAACTCCATTCTGCTGAGGAGTCCTAGGAGCAGATAACTATCTTTTTATTCCATGCTTTTCACACAATGTATCAAACTCACCAGAGGTAAACTCTCCACCTCTGTCGAATCTTAGACACTTTATCTTCACACCAATCTCATTCTCCACCATAACCTAGAACACCTTGAATTTGTGAAGATCTTCTAATTTTTCCTTCATGAAAGTTACCCACATCATCTGGGAGTAATCATCAATTAGCAACATAAAATATTTGTCTCCTTGCACACTTCTAATTCTAGAAGGACCACATAGATCAGTATGCACAAGTTCCTTGAAAATTGTTCTTTACTCGTAAATGAAGTTCTATTTTGTTTACCCAATTGACATTATCTACACATGCTATTAGTAGGTTTCACAAGTTTTGGAAGATCTCTCACAATATGAGTAGAACTTATCTTGATAGTATTATCAAAATTCACATGACATATTCTCCTATGCCATAACCAACTCTGATCAATTTAAGCAATCAAGCAGCTTTTGCCAATACCACTTAAGTGAAAGATGTTACCTTTAGTTTGTGTACTTGATGCAATCACAGTTTCAGAGCTTGCTAAGATTTTTCATTTTCCATCCTTGAATCGGAGATCATACCCTTTGTCAACCAACTGTCCAACATTGAGAAGATTATGCTTCAATCCTTCTACATATAGGACATCATTAGTGTTATTCTTACCATCAAAAGAGATGGATCCTCTACCACGAATCCTACCAGTTGAATTGTCTCCAAACTTCACAATTCCACCTTCATATCTTTCCAAACTTATGAACTTACTTTTATCACTAGTCATATAATGAGAACATCCACTGTGAATCACCTATTCATCCTTTTCTCCAATCTAAGCAGCTAAGGCACTTTCCACATTCACACAGCTAGTAGATTCAGTAGACACCGAATCTTCTTCTTTGATACCAATGAACACCCATTCATTTCCTGAGTTACTTCCCATATTAGATTCATCATCTATGACTCCTTCTTCATTAGCTTCTTAGACATAGTAACATTTCTTCTAAGCCCTTGATCTGTTAGGGTAATTAGGGTTTGGATTTGAAACCCTCTCCAAACACCTTGAGGGAAAATGACCAATCTTATTACAAGACAAACATGTGAGAGACAACTTTCCTTCATACTTATCAGATCCTCTTGGCAATCTTTTGGCAATAAGGGCTTCAAGTTTTGCAGCATCAGTTTCATCATCTTCAAGATCCTTCCTTGCCTTCATGAATCTATTTGATCTTCCTGAAGAGCTTTCACCCAAATCATATCTTTATTTTCCATAAACACTGGCCTTAAATGCAGATTTAGACTTAGTAAGAGAATCACCAAACTGACTCATTTCAAAAGCTGAAAGCTTACCAACCAACTAATTGCTTCTAATAGTTGTCACAGTCTTGATCTCTTCAATGGCAACAACTTTATGCTTGTATGCCGCAAGTAAGGATCTGAGCACTTTGGCTACAATCTTTGATTCTTCCAATGTTCTACCAGCACTCTTGATACCGGTCACAAGTTCATTCACTTTCTGCATGTAGGAAGTAATATTTTCATCTTCACTCATCATCAATCTTTCGTATCTACCCTTCAAGCTCTGTAGCTTGCCGCATTTGACATGTTCATCACCTTCATACAGAGTTTCCAACTTTTCCTAGATTTCATGAGTAGTTTTTAATTTTAGGACATTTGTCATTTCAGTATCAGTTAGGGCACTTAGCAATGCTTCTTTAGCTCAAATATTGTATTAAGATTCCTTGAGTTCATCTATAGTTGAAGAGCCTTTCTCCAGAATCTTATACTCATTCTTAGTTATCAACCAAAAGGCATCATCCATACATTGTAAATGACACTGCATGTGCACCTTCCAAAGGGACTAATTTGTTCCATCGAATCTTAGACTTTCCTTCTTGTAAGTCGACATCTTGGATCTCCTCAAGCGGTCAAGCTTCTTCTAGAGGAATCGACTTTGATACCAATTGTTGGAATTAGTCCAGACAACTAAGAGGGGGGGTGAATTAGTTGTCCCACAAATTAACCTTTTCTACTTTTAATCTTCTTTCACAACTTACAAACAGATTAATGATGTAAACACTAAAGCATGAATCAACAACACAGGAGTAGAAACATAATTAACACACTTGACACCAAGATTTTTAACATGAAAACCCAGTTAAGGGAAAACCATGGTGGGGGTTAACCCACAAGATTCATATCTTGTTAAAAGTACTTAAAAGAAATGGGAAGGCACTTGCCTTTGGGTGCACTGCCAAGAGCTCACTGCTCAAAGAGGCTCACTGCCTACAGGAGGCTCACTGCCTACAAGATTTTATGTCTAATACAAAAAGAATGAACTGAGAAATAGCATATTCTTTATGCCTGGTTCAGCCCCATTGAAAGCTCACAAAAACTTTTGTGCTTCCCCAAACACTTCTTCGCTAACTCTTCACCCTCTACTACTCTTGTTCTTCTACTTCTCCTTTTCTCTGCTCTACCTCTGTACCTTTCTTATGATTTTATCATTTTCTCTCAAGGACAACTTTCCACAACTCATCCACAAGTATTTATACACTTCATCAACCTTGGAATGAACATCAAGGTTAGCTTGACTTAATGCGGATCACTGTACTTTCGGCCAAACATATCTAGGACTTGAATCTTCTTTGATCAACATGCTACGCTCCAGAAAATTGCTCTTAGGTCATCTGCAACATGCTTGAATCATCCAATCAGCCAAGATTGGGAAGAAAAACAACACCAAGGAAGAAAAATTCAACAACGAGCTTAGTCTTCAATGTAGACCTCCAACACAGTAGGCACATGATCTAGAGACCTCCACAAGCACATTGAATTCAACAATAACATCCACACTACTCCAAATCATTAGAATCACTTGCATCTTCATCCAGTACCTCAAGAACACTATCTGCCATGACTGTCACACTAAAAGATTGCTTGCGAACCTCCAAACCATGAACCACTTGAGTTGAGGATACACAATAACTTCCCAAACATGCTTCTAGATCTGTAGATTATAAGTTTTCATTGTGGAACTCTATCTCTTGTGAACACTGCAAAACCTAGTTCTACTCAGATGGCCATATCTTCTTCAAATCTTCATGTAAACCTCTCAAATATTAAGTGGAGCTACTTTAGATGATCCTCTACACAGCCATATGGTCCATGTACTTTTATCTTCATTTCTCTTGAAATGCAGAGCAATCTACTTCACTGATCTGCACTGTTTCCCCTATTTCTAACAAAGAGATATGTTGACATCAATGACAACACATCATAGGCACATATTTGCAATAGGATATGTATGACTACTATGATTACTTCCCTGAGATCATAGCTGGCTTGGTCGAAGGTGTTGTATGCCTTGATTGGAGATCACATGGATTTGGAGTTGGCTGGGGTCAGACCCTAGAGAGGATGTTGACTGAGGGCACCCATTTTGCTTGGGGTGTCTGTGTACTGGCCCACCTCTACCATGATATGCATCAGGTTGTGTACCATGGAGCATCGAGTCTTTCGGTAGGTGTTTCTTTGTTACAGTTCTGGGCCTGGGAGCACATTGCAGTGACAACCTATTGTCACATTTTACCGGTAGAGGGATGAGCCATACTCTTATGGATACACTGGTGTACTTACTTAGCATAGGCTGGGTAAGTTGGAGTATTGGTGCCATTAGTTGGATAATGTGGATGCAGTTGTGTGGCAACCATACTTGGGTTGTGAGGTATGGGATGATGAGGGTGATGAGCTACCGTATGCGTTTCAGACGCGGTGGCTAATTGGTTAGACCCATCATATTTTGGAGAGGCAGATGTGAGCCGTGTCTTCCAACAGTTTGGGTGGATACAGGGTATGCCATAGGGGCAGGCACTATTTATGAGGACATGGGTAGAGT
Source organism: Cunninghamia lanceolata (assembly GCA_027924645.1). Taxonomy (NCBI): domain Eukaryota; kingdom Viridiplantae; phylum Streptophyta; class Pinopsida; order Cupressales; family Cupressaceae; genus Cunninghamia; species Cunninghamia lanceolata. Next base: position 1,287,916 of record BSBN01000445.1, read on the forward strand.
GGTAGTGATGGGGTCATGTGGCTTCTTATGAGGAGGCCTGGGTGGATTTCCTATAGATTCCTTATCAGGCGTGGCCGATGAGGTGGGGGCTGGTTGATGTAGGGATGATGCAGGATTTTGAGGATTGGTTTGCCGTGCACCCATTCCCTAGGTACTCAAGTCTGGGAGAGTTATCTCCTCATCTAGAGGAGGTGGAGTCAGAGGAGGAGGATGATGCAGGTAGACAAAGGAGGAGAAGGAGGAAGAGAGGAGGAGATGGTGGGGGAGGAGATGGAGGAGGAGGAAATGGTGGAGGGGGAGATGGAGGAGGTGACAACTGGTCGAGACAGTGGTAGAGAGTGGGGTAGGGCCCACCCCAACAGGTGGTATAGCAGGTAGTACTAACAATTGTTTCGCAAGTACCGTAGGCACCTGATCAACCTAACCCAGAGCAGCAGGTGCAGGGGGATGCAGTAGCTTTGCTACGAGGCCATTTGGGATAGTTGAGAGCATAATTGAGAGCTGCTAAGGTTCCAATAGAGGGAGATGCGGGGATAATTGCTGGCATCACTGCAGAGTGGGATGTTGCACTGGCCAGGGTACAGGCCTTGACAGGGGAGAGGGATGCAGTTGTAGCTACACTGGGCACTGACGCGGCTACAATACTTCTTGTTACATAGTTGTCACAAGCCCAGGCCTAGGTTACACATGTGTTGGAAGAGTTAGCTTCAGCTCAAGCACAGACACAGTACTATAAAGGGCTATATCATGGGGTGGTGCCAGCGGATCAGAGGGCACCGAGCTATAGGAGCCAGTCAGCGGTTGTGTCCTCATGGAGGGCAGGTGGTTCACGGTTGATGAACTTAGGCATGGGCCCACAACAGTCTGGGATAGGCCAGGATGGAGGAGGGGGAGAGGACAGTGCTGGGAGCAGCTTCCAATGGTAGCAGGGTTAGCTATGATTTTGCACAAATTTTTGCTTTGTACATACATTTTTTGATGGCTCATGGATAGCCAGTTTATGTATATATCACTCTTATTTTGTATAGCTACTGAGACATGTATCATTATTATTTGATGTATGTATACACCTTTTGTGATTCGACTCATGGATGACGGATTGATTTTTTACATTTCAGACACTTTTATGTTTTATGATTATATATGATGATGTAGTTGTGATGGCCTACATGCATTGTTTTATGTGATGATCATGGATGGACTCTATTTTTTATGTTTGTATGCTATGTAAATGTTTATGATATCTAATATGCAACACCTGTTATGCAAATAAAATGGTATGAGATGATTATTGATAGCTATGTTTTTGATGGTTTTCTAATGAGATACTATGTTATGCTGATACAAATGTACATGGATGACTGAATGCACCTATATGTATGCAAATGATTTAATAAATTTTGTATACGCCTAAAAATGACACGACTCTATCTAAATAAATATTCTTAATATTTATTTTATCTAAATTCCTCTATCAATAAATAAATAAATAAATTTATTTATTTGGTTCATATTCCTCCCATTAATTGAATAAATTACCTTTATTTAATTAATTTCATCGAAGTCAACTTTATTCTTCTAAGCAATTAAATAATTCTTAATTATTTAATTAAATCACTTGTTCCTCCAATTTAAATAAATCAATCAAATTTATTTAAATTCTCTCAATCTCTAAAAATAAAATATAATCAAATATTTTATTTATTCTTCCAAATCATGCACAAACAATTAAATAAATTTATTTATTTAATTTTCTTTCTTATCTTCAAATTCCTAAAAAATCTTCCAAATCTTCTAAAAATAAGTCTTCTTCATGCACACAAAATTAAATAATTTATTATTTAATTTCTTACAAATCATGCAAAAGCAAATCACAAGTTGAGTTAACTGACTCAATCAACCTTGTTTTTATCAATAACTCTTAAATTAGAAAAAAAACATTCTAATTTATGAAAGCATATCTTATCTTTATAAAAGAAAGTAGTTAACTCAAATAAAACAACTTTTGTGTGACACTTGTCTTCTTTATATTCGCCCACATCCTCTCAAGTCTTCTATACAATTGATCTTCTCATTCTTTCTATACCATTGATCTTCTTTCTCACAAGTCTATAAATTGAACCCAATTCCTCCATTTCTATCATCCAAGCTTTTAGTATTGTTACTCTGTAGGAATTACAGCATGCCTTTGGCACCCAAGTCATTCCATTTTCTTGCGATCAACTTGTTACCATACCATTTACCTTTGTTGTGAAGCTCATCTTCATTGCAATAAACTATCATAGCCATTCCCACTTGACATCTTGGAATAGCAAAGAAGTACATCTTCTGAGGGCCATATTCATACACAAGATCATTTGAGATAGGCAGTCAATGGAAGCCATGAAGTGAAGAGGTTTGCAAAGGTTTGAAGTTCTTTGTTTGATTGATTTCTTTATTTCTATATTTCATTGAGTTATTGGGTATTGTTGATATATCATTGATTATTCATTTACACCAATTTTCCCATAACATTTTTTGGTGACTCCCAACTGGTAATCAATCAAGTCAACGATGACTATTAGACCAAAGATGACAAGTTAATCCCATACAAGCGTATGGTCGATGACTTTAAAGAGTACTTTGTGATCATCTCCTTTGAGTAGATACCTCATATTGAAAACAAAGTAGCAGATGCCATGGCAACCATTACCTCGCTTCTCGAGATCCTAGAGAATGAGTCATGGTATGAGTTCTTGGTTGAGTCAGTTATGTAACCAGCTTTTGATCTTCCTGAAACACACTCCATTTGCCTCTTAGTCAGATCTAATTCACCTTGGTATGGTAAGATTTACACTTACCTCAAGGATAACACCCTACCACCTTACTTATCTTCTAACCAATGCCCTTCATTCACCAAACCTCTCATTACACCATTATCACTAACACCCTTTATCATTGAGGTCTGGATGGTACTTTACTTTGATCTTTAGAACGTGAAGAGTCTCAAACCACCTTACAAGACATGCACGAAGGAATTTGTGGAACACACTCTAGTGACCCTTCTTTAGTTAAGAAACTCATGCGTTTGGGATACTATTGGCCAAACATGGAAACTGATTCATATTAGTTTATGAAGAAGTGCAAGTAGTGCCAGATACATGGAAACTTGATACATGCACCAGCTCAAGAGCTATGACCTTTAATGACACCTTGGCCCTTTTGTTAATGGGGACTTGACCTTGTAGGTAAAATTCACCCTCCATCTTCCAACGGCCACAAGTTCATAATAATTGCCACTGAATATTTTACCAAGTGGATTGAAACCATTCCACTCACCAATGTCACAGGCAAATAGATTGCCTCATTCATCCTCAATTACCTCATTTACAGATACGAAATTCCCTCATCCATAGTCACGGATAACAGAAGACCTTTGAAGAACTAGGATATCCAAGAGCTTTGTGACAAATTCAAAATCCAACATCGTTTCTCCACCCCCTACTATCCACAAGGCAATGGCCAAGCAGAGGCATCCAACAAAACAATCTTGAAAATCCTCAAGAAGATAGTCAACGATGCTTTCCGTGATTGGTACATACAACTAAATCCTACTCTATGGGCCTATTGAACTAATATAGGCACTCCCACAGGTGCTACCACTTACGCCCTTGTCTATGGATTAGAAGCTATTTTCCCATTGAGGTCGAATTACCATCCCTAAGGGTGTCATTAAAAGGTCTTATCACTGATGAAGACTACAGAGTTTCTAGATTGAAAGAGTTAGAGCTGTTAGAAGAGAGAAGGCAATAGGCCTTTAACCATCTCAAGGCATACCAGCAAAGGATGTCACAAAGCTACAACCACAGGGTCCGTCCAAGGGTCTTCAATGCTGGCGATCTAGTACTTAAGGAAAATCCCCACAATCAGCAGGATTGAGAAAAGAAAGGTAAGTTTGAACCCAACTAGCTTGGTCCTTATGTAATCATTGCCGCCTATGGGTCAAGAGCATATTAGTTAGCTACTTCAGAGGGTGAGCTATTCGATGACCCAATCAACACTATGCATCTTTGCCAGTTCTATACCTAAGAGAACCTCAATGTAAAGGGGACAAAAATTCAAAAAAGCAAAAAAATAAAAAATAAAAATAATCAGGAAAAAAAATGCAAAAAAAATTAAAAAAAGTGGAAAAACAACAAAACAATCATCCTTTGGTGAAAACCTGGCAAACAAGTGCCTTGGATAGGTACCATGATGAAAACTTGGCAAACAGGTGTCATGTGTACTTTTATCTTTCGTGCAAATAAAAATAAGTGGTGAAAACCTGGTAAACAGGTGCTACTTGTGATAAACCGCTTCCTCCATCTTTGGAAAACCAATCACCTTATGTCCATTATTCCTACCATCGTGTCTCATCTAATCCATATCTAGCTCTTAATAAAACCTAACAACAACCTATCATGGCTTGATAATCTATCTCTTTTTGTCACCTTATCAACTAAGGACTTATCTAATATCCTATCCACAGTGTCGGCCTAGCATAGCGTCTGTCGTTAGTATCATAGGGCCCCCCCTGAACTACATTACCTTTGCGTCATCACATAGGCAAGGCCATAGTCAATGCAACCCCGAGGCTCTGCTTTCTATCCATCCACATGGTCCAAGTCCTCAAACTACGTTGCCTCTGTGTCGTCACGTAGGCAAGGCCATTGTCAATGCACCCCCAAGGCTCCACTTCCCGTCCATCCCATACCTTGTCATCTATCCTCTAATCCATCTGTGTCTGAGTCCAAGTCCCAAACTATGGTTCCTCTACGTCATTACGTAGGCAAGTCCATCTAGCAATGCGCCCCCAAGGCACTAGATCAGTCCCTTAGGGTTCATTTTACCAGGCATGCATGAAAGCACAAGCAAAGCCCACTTCCAAAGTAGAAATTTTGATGCAAGGCATCAACCTATCCAAGGCAAAGCAAACAAGTACCTATGCACTCTAAATGATTCTATCTAAATTATGGCAAGAAAAACACATCTAAATGCAAGAATGTTTTGTGGTTGTGATCAGGTTAAGTTACAACATCTCGATTTTTGTTATCATGTCTTTCTATGCTACTCGAGGATGCCAAAAGCTAAAGATGCTATGATGGGGGCATGATTCTTTTTTTTGTTTACTGTTTGTGGATCAATCTTTAGTAATGGGAAGCCTTGTCTAACAACATGATCAGAAAAAGATTATCGAGGACATCAAAGGTCTAACATGAAAGGGGGCAATCCTTGTCTATTGATACGCAAGAAATACTCAGGTCATCTCAGTTCAATTATACCTAGATGCTTGTATTAACTTGCTAAATCAAAATCCATGTAAGTGATACTCAAGTCATCTCAGTTCAATTATACCTTGATGCTTGTATTTTCTTACAACATTTGGAAAAGGTACCAAAAAAAATTGCACAATGATGAAATAAGCACTTCAAAATACTTGCAATATCAAGATGGCACAACCATTCGCATCCATATCGTATCCATTTACATCGATATCCCATGTAATAAAGATCCAAAATGCAGAGTATTAATGTTACAAATAAAAGCTTGTGATCCTTTCATTCACATTTCTTCTATTAGTCAATCTTCTATCTATCATTGTGTCATTTTTGGGTCGATTGAGTACATTTGGACATAACAAAAACAATGCATAGTTTGCATATCATATCACATGAGATAGTCATTAACATGATTAAATCATTTGCATACATAATAGGTGCATTAGATCATTCATATCCATTTGCATCAACATAACATAATGTCAAAACAGAAAAATAAAAAATAGACAAGTACATGTAGATCATCGCATAAACTGCATAATCATATAGAGAACATTTGCATATTAGGTACATACATGAAATAATATAAGTCTACATCAAATCATATAGACATCAAAAGTAATGTGCATCCATCAAAGACATCACATAGCATCACATAGACAAAATAAACATGCGCATCACATATGAAACATCATAAGATAGAATGCATCCATGACATATAGCATAAACAACTGCATATAGAGACATCAATAGCTGCATCATCATATAAATATAACATAAAACATGTCCAAATGTACAATATATCAAGTGTCTATCATCTCTGAGTCAAGGTCATAGAAAGGGTATACATCGCAAAAATAATGATACATGTCTCAGTGCAAAATGATACAAATATATACATATTGGGCTATCTATGAGTCATAAAAAATGTGTATACATAAGAAAAAATTGGTACAAGTGTAAAAACTAGCCCTACTACCATGGGACAATGCTCCTAGCACTACCCTCTCCACCTCCTCCTCTTCCGGCCCTTGACTGCTGTGGACCCATAGCAGACGCTGCTGATCACGAACCCCCTACCCTCTAAACTGTGCCTGCCACAGACTGAGTCTTGTAGCTTGGTGCCCTCTGGTCTGCCAACACCACCCCGTGATACAATCCTTTGTAGTACTGTGTCTGAGCCTACACTCTTGCAAGCTCACCCTATATCTGAGCAATCTGTGTCTGCAGCTAATGTACTTGGGCCTGTCCCAGTTGCACCTGTGTAACCAAAAATGTAGTAGCTCCATCCGTACCCGAGGTTGCTAAGGTAGAGTCTCTCTCCAATCTAAGGTCCTGCACCCTCACTGGTGCTATATCTCGCTCTACAGTGAGCCCCAATATGATCCCTATGTCTACCTCTCTCTGGGACTCTGCCATCCTGAGCTGTGCCCTAAGCTGTCTAACCTAGCCCTGCAACATGTTAATGGCTTGCTGCTGTAAATTAGGCTGAGGAACCTAAACTTGAGGAAGTTGCACCTAAGGAACCTAAACCTATGGCACCTACTACTGAGCTACCTGCTATGGCACTTGCTATGGTGCCAACACGTGTATCTTCTGTCCCACCTGTGGTGCAACATATGGCTACACTACCTGCTGCTGCTGGGAAGATCCCTCTCCCACTCCCCTCCTCTGTCTCTGCCTCCCTCTACCTCCATCTCCCCCTCCTCCTCCATCACCTCTGCCACCCCCTCCATCTCCTTTGTTGCCTCCATCATCTCCATCTCCCTATCCTCTGTCTCCTCCTCCTCCTCCTACTTGCACCATCCTCGTCATCTGAATCCTCCTCATCTAGGTGAGGAACCAACTCTCCAGGTCCTAAATATCTTGAGAATGGATGAGCAGCAAATCACTCCTCATAGTTAGGAGTCATCCCTACGTCTATCACCTCCCTCCTCATTGGCTAGGCCACATAGGGAGTCTGCTAAAACTCTGCTAGTGCCTCCTCATAAGAAGCAACCGAGCCCTATCTAAACCACTCTATATGTGTCCTTATAAATTGAGCCTGCCCCTGTGGCATACCCTATATCCTGCCAAATTTTTTTCGAACCCGGATAACAATCTACCTCTCTAAAATGAACTGTGTCCTCCCAATGAGCCACCGAGTGTGAAAGCAGTATGGTAGCTCATCGTCCTCATCATCCCATGGCTCACACTCCAGATATGGGTGCTAGATAATTCTATCCACATTATCTAGCGTGTGTCTCCAATATTCAAGCTTTCCCAGCTTGTGCTGAGAAATCACACCTGTGTATCCATAACTATAAGGCTCACCCCTTTGCCTGGAAAAGACACATATCAGCCGAGTAATAGAAATATGCTTCCATAGCCAAAACTGTAGAAGTGAGACACCTGCCGACAAACTCGCTCCTCTATGGTAGACCACCTGATGCATATCATGGTATAGGTGCACCAAAATGTAGACACCCCATGCAAAACGGGTGCCCTCTGTGATCATCCTCTCCATTGTCCTACCCCAACTGATGGGGAACCCATGTGACCTCCTATCGGGGTACACAACACCCCTGATCAATCCAACAACTATCCCTAGGAAGTAGTCATAGTAGTCATGAATATCCTACCAAGATATCACCTGATCCTCGAGCTCAGCATCATCGAACACGCGCCTGCACTCTGCCAGTCCTACATCCCACTAGGGATCATACTCTACGAGCTCACCCTATATCAGCAAGTGCATAATCCTATAGACGTCCTCTAGAGTAATCACCATCTCACCAGTAGGCAATTGAAAGGTCTCGTCCTCACTATGGAATCACTCTACTACCGTAGTCAACAAACCGAGGTTCACACGAACCTCGGGCATGAAACACACATAGTCTAGACCCATAGCACTAAGCATCTCATGATCTATCTCTATAAGCATGTACCGCTGCAACAACGGCAAGGGAAACTACTCCCATGACATAAGTACATCTCGGATGTCCTCTTGCAATGAAGCAAAGCAATGCATCAACCAAACCTGCATAACTGCTCAAAGTATCAAAAGTATCCTATCACTTACTTAATATATCAAATTGATCAAAATAGCATACAACATCTCTTGACTAGATTCCTGCAATCTCAGAGATAGCTTATCGATTGATGCATCGAGCAAGATGCCAATCGAGTCAATTTCGTTAAGTAAACTGACTATCTAGAACAAATGCGCCAAACCAGAAGGTACATGTGCCATTTTACAGTAAATGCACCACTTTTGGTAGATGCGCTGCGGCATTTCATAAATACGTAGTTTCATATCAAAAGCGCAGTTTCACCTAGCACATGCATAGCTTTGCACACATGCGCAACAAGACATCATAGAAGCACAACCTCATAATGTATGCATTATTTCTTAACTAGTGCATAGTTTCTTATATCAAATACGTAGAAAACATGCATTCACCGATTCATATCATAAATGCACTACTCCAAAATAGAAACGCAGTTTTGTATGGCATATGCGCCAAATCACAAAATGATGCATTCATTTCCCTAAGTTTTCCTAGCATTTATTGCTCTAATAAATGACACTAGACAAGTTTTGTCAAACTACATACTGGTGGTCCTACCTTAGCTGGCTGATCGAACCGTCACACTCACTCAAAGTGGTGTTCCTCACATGGAATATCCATATCTATGTCGACTGCTCTATGCTCCTATGCTCTCCTAAGCTCTGAGTGACCTATCAACAAAAGCCAAGTGTGCAAATGACTAATATTGTGGACCCAGCTCCTATTTATAGCAAGTGAACCCTAACTAGTTGTGTGGCAACCATGACTACCTCCCAAGCCTGTTTTGTCTCGTTTCTCTGAACCGTAGCCCGTTTTTCTTCTTCCTAACCTATTTTTCTCCTTCTTCATTGTGAGATTGTCCGTCTCATGTCCTTCTACCTTCTTCCTATCCAATCTCCCGAGGGGGCATCCTGTCATTAAATTTGTACCAGGGGAAAACTGGGGCATGTATCATTATCATAAATTCTTATTCTTTGAAGCAATGTGATAAAACACATTGTATCAAAGAGGGGCAAAATGTGTACGCCTAAAAATGACACGACTTTGTCTAAATAAATATTCTTAATATTTATTTTATCTAAATTCCTCTATAAATAAATAAATCAATTTATTTATTGAGTTCATATTCCTCCCATTAATTGAATAAATTACCTTTATTTAATTAATTTCATCGAAGTCAACTTTATTCTTCCAAGCAATTAAATAATTCTTAATTATTTTCATTAAATCACTTGTTCCTCCAATTTAAATAAATAAATCAAATTTATTTAAATTCTCTCAATCTCTAAAAATAAAATATAATCAAATATTTTATTTATTCTTCCAAATCATGTGCAAACAATTAAATAAATTTATTTATTTAATTTGCTTTCTTATCTTCAAATTCCTAAAAAATCTTCCAAATCTTCTAAAAATAAGTCTTCTTCTTCATGCACACAAAATTAAATAATTTATTATTTAATTTCTCCCAAATCATGCAAAAGAAAATCACAAGTTGAGTTAACTAACTCAATCAACCTTGTTTTTATCAGTAATTCTTAAATTAGAAAAAAAGCATTCTAATTTATGAAAGCATATCTTATCTTTATAAAAGAAAACAATTAACTCAAACAAAATAGCTTTTGTGTGACACTTGTCTTCTTTCTATTCATGCACATCTTCTCAAGTCTTCTATACTATTGATCTTCTCATTCTTTCTATACTGTTGATCTTCTCTCTTACAAGTCTATAAATTGAACCTAATTCCTCCATTTCTATCATCCAAGCTTTTAGTATTGTTACTCTGCAGGAATTATAGCGCGCCTTTGGCACCCAAGTCATTCCATTTGCTTGCGATCAACTTGTTACCATACCATTTACCTTTGTTGTGAAGCTCATCTTCATTGCAATAAACTATCATAGCCATTCCCACTTGACATCTTGGAATAGCAAGGAAGTGCACCTTTTGAGGGCCATATTCATACACAAGATCATTTGAGATAGGCAGTCAATGGAAGCCATGAAGTGAAGAGGTTTGCAAAGGTTTGAAGTTCTTTGTTTGATTGATTTATTTGTTTCTATATTTCATTGAGTTATTGGGTATTGTTGATATATCATTGATTATTTATTTACACCAATTTTCCCATAACAAATTTAATGACTATCTCACCTAGTATGAAATGCAAAATGATGATATGTTTTTGTTATGCCTATATGTATGTGAATGATTTAATCAATTTAATGACTATTCATCTAATATGAAATGCAAAATGATAATATGTTTGTTCAAGTGTACTCAATCAACGTAGAAGAGATTTGATGAAAGATACAATGATAGATAGAAATTTGATTGATAGAAGAAATGCAACTGAAGGAATGACAAGCTTTTCTTTGTAAAGATTGGCACTTTGAACAAAATCATTATATTATGGATGGTATATGAAATGTAATTGGATGTGTATGGATGCAGATATTTGTCACCTTGATATTGCAAGTATTTTGAAGTACTTTGTTTCATCATTGGGTGATTTTGTGTTTTTAACATGTAAGAAAATACAAGCATCTAGGTATAATTAAACCATGATGACTTGAGTATTTCTTACATGGATTTTTATTTAGCAAGTTAATACAAGCATCTAAGTATAATTCAACCAAGATGACCTGAGTATTTCTTACATATCAATAGACAAGGATTACACTTGTTTCATGTTTAGACCTCTGATGTCCTCGATGATCATTATGTTGATCATGTCTTTAGACAAGGCTTCACATTACTAAAGATAAACTGACAAGCAACAAACAAATAAAATAATCATGCCCCCATCATAGTATCTCTAGTTTTTAGGTATTCTTGAGTGGCATAGGAAACATGATAACAAAAGCTAAAATTTAAGGCACAACCAATCAAAACAAAACTTTCTTCCATTAGATGTGTCTTCTTGCCATAATTTAGATAAAATCATTTGGAGTGTTTAGGCCCTTGTTTGTTTTGTTTAGGATAGGTTGATGTCTTGTGTCAAAAATTTTTTTTGGAAGTGGGCTTTGTTGCGCGTGTGTGTCTAGTGAAAGGTATCACAATCCTTATTGGTGCCTTCTTAGAACATGTGGCATTGCTGAATCCAACTCTGTAACCAGGTCAAGGACTTGCCCCCAGTCAGGTAAAGGATTGATTTATTATGGAAGAATGGACAATAGACATGAAGAAACGGGCCCTAAGGGACTGACCTAGTGTCTTGAGGGCCCATCGATGATGGCCTTGCCTACGTGATAGCACAAAGACAACGAGTTCGGGGTGTGGACTTTGTGGACCTAGGACCTAGGTGATGGATAAATGGTGTGGAATTGGATGGATAAAAGGATGGGTGACAAGGTATAGAATGGATGGGTAGCCTCGGGGGCCCATCAATGATGGCCTTGCCTATGTGATGATGCAGAGGTAATGTAGTTAAGGATGATAAGATATTGACGATGGACCCTATGATAGTATGACATTATGGATAGGGTAGTGGATAAACCTTAGGCAATAAGGCCACAATGGTGGTAGAGTATCAAGCCATGATAGGTTATCGTTAGGTGGTTTTTGCGAAATAGATACAATCGGATGATGGATGATGGTAGGAAGGATGGATGTAAGGTGATGGTTTCTCAAAGATGGAGGAAGCAGTTTTTCACAAGTGGCGCCTGTTTACCAGGTTTTCACCACTTGCTTCTATTTGCACGAAAGCTAAAATACACATAATGCTTGTGTGCCAAGTTTTCATAATGGTATCTATCCAAGGCGCCTGTTTACCAAGTTTTCACCAGAGGACAATTTTTTTGTTGCTTTTCCATTTTTTGATTTATTTTGCTTCTTTTGATTGTTTTGATATTTTTGATTTTTTTGCTATTTTTGATTTTTTAAAAAAAAATTTGCTATTTTTTATTTTTATTTATTTATTTCTGCCCCCTTACATTAGAGTTCTCTAGGTATAGAACTGATGAAGATGCACACTATTGATTGGGTCATCGAATAGCTCACCTTTTGATGTAGCTAACTGGTATGCTCTTGATCCATAGGTAGCAATGATTACATAAGGACCAAGCCAGTTGGGTTCAAACTTTCCTTTCTTCTCCTGATCCTGCCGATTACGGGGATTTTCTTTGAGCACTAGATCACCAACTTAAAGACCCTTGGACGGACTCTATGATTATAGCTTCTTTCCATTCTTTGTTGGTAGGCTTTGAGATGGTTGAAAGCATTATGTCATTTCTCCTCCATTAGTTATAACTCTTGTAGTCTAGAAACTCTATAGTCCTCATTAGTTATAAGACCTTTTAACGACACCCACAGAGATGGTAACTCGACCTCAATAGGAAAAATGGCTTCAGAACCATAGACAAAGGCATATGGTGTGGCACCTGTGGGAGTGCGTATGTTGGTTCGATAGGCCCACAGAGTGGGGTTTAGTTGCATGTGCCAATCACGACTGGTGTCATTGATAGTTTTCTTGAGGATTTTCAAGATGGTTTTGTTGGATGCCTCTGCTTGACCGTTGCCTTGTGGGTAGTATAGGGTGGAGAAGTGGTGTTGGATTTGGAATTTGTCATAGAGCTCTTGGACATCCTAGGTTTTGAAGGGTCTTCCATTATCTGTGACTATGGATGAGGGAATTTCGTATCGACAAATGAGGTAATTAAGGATAAAGGAAGCAATTTGTTTGCCTGTGACATTAGTGAGTGGGATGACTTCAATCCACTTGGTAAAATACTCAGTGGTGGTGATAATGAACTTGTGGCCGTTGGATGATGGAGGGTTGATTTTACCCACAAGGTTGAGTCCCCACTGACAAAAGGGCCAAGGTGTCGTTAAAGGCTGTAGTTCCTGAGCTGGTGCATGGATGAGGTTACCATGAATCTGACACTGCTTACATTTCTTGAAAAAATGATATGAGTTTGTCTCCATGTTTGGCCAATAGTATCCCAAACACATGAGTTTCTTAGCTAAGGTAGGACCACTAGAGTGTGTTCCACATATTCCTTCATGTACTTCTTGTAAGGTAGTTTGAGATTCATCACGTTCAAGACATTTGAGTAGAGTACCATCCAAACCTCGATGGTAGAGGGTGTCGGCAATAATGGTATAATGGGATGTTTGGCAGATAAAGGTTCGGCATTGGTTGTTGGATAAGTCAGCTGGTAAGGTGTTATCCTTGAGGTAAGTGTAAATTTTACCATACAAGGGTGAATTAGATCCTACTAGGAGGCAGATGGATTATGTTTCAGGGATATCATAAGCTGGTTGTGCAACTGACTCCACCAAGAACTCAAAATGTGACTCATTCTCTGGTATATCAAGAAGCGAGGCAATGGTTTCCATGGCATCTGCTACTTTGTTCTCTATGTGAGGAATCTACTCAAAGGAGATTATCACAAAGTATCTTTTAAAGTCATCTACCATACGCTTGTATGGTATTAGCTTGTCATCTTTTGTTTGATAGTCATCATTTACTTGATTGATGACGAGTTGCGAATCTCCATAGATATGTAGCTCTTTCACTTTCCACTCTGCCGCCATCTTAAGACCAATGACTAAGGCCTAATACTCTACTATGTTGTTTGTGCAAGGAAAAAGCAGATGATAGGACTTAAGTATTGTGTCGCCTTGAGGAGTGACCAATAAGATTCCTTCTCCCAATCCATGGTTTGTATAAGACCCATCAAAGTAGAGCTTCCATGAATGTGTTGTGATACTAAAAATTGATTCATTGGGAAACTTGAATGTCATTGGAGTAGTATCTTGCAATAGTGCCTCTACCAACTAATCTACGATGATCTGACCCTTGATAGCTTTCCTTTCCACATATTCCATATCATACTTAGTAGCATTACCCATTTAGCTAGGTGGCTTGTTAGAGCTGCTTTTCTTAACAAGTATTTTAGTGGATCAATCTTTGCAATTAGCTTGATGGAATGTGCAAGCATGTAATGGCATATTTTTTGGGAAGCAAAAACCACAGCAAGACAAGATCTTTCAATTTGAGAATATTGCAATTCATTCCCCACCAATGTGTGACTAATGTAGTAGATTGCCCGTTCCTTGCCTTCATAGTCTTGTTGTACTAAAAGGGCTCTAAGAGCTGTTGGTGTTGTAGATATGTAAAGATATAGTGGCTTGCCTTGGATAGGTGGCATCAAGATAGGTGGATTCATGAGATACTCCTTAAATTTGTGAAATCTATCTTCACACTTCTCATCCCATCTAAATGGGATGTTCTTATGCAAGAGATGAGTGAAAGGTTGACATTTGTCTGCCAGTTGTGAGATAAATCGATGGATTGCCTGTAATTTTCCTTGTAAAGACTACACTTGGGTGATGTTCCTTGGTGGTGGCATCTCCATGATAGCTTTTACCTTCATAGGATCTACCTCAATCCCATTAGCTAATGCTATGAAACCCAAGAGTTTGCCAGAGGTGACACCAAACACACACTTTTTTAGATTCAATCGGACCTTGAAGTGTTCTAGCCGCTGAAAGATTTTCTCTAGGACATCTAAGTGAGATTCCCTTGTAAGTGACTTGGCAAGGATGCCATCCACATAGTCTTCCATGGTGACGTGCATCATGTCATGGAAGGTAGTAGTCATTGCCCGTTGGTATGTTGCTCCTGTGTTCTTCAACCCAAATGGCATGACATTCTAGCAGAAGGTACCCCATGGACATGTGAATGTCATCTTATGCTGATCCTTCTGATTTGGTTGTACCCAGAGAAATCATCAATAAGAGAGAGCATAGTGTGTCCATCTGTCAAGTCTACGATGATGTCAATGTTGGGCAATGGGAAATCATCTTTACGATAGGCCTTGTTGAGATCTCTGAAGTCATTACACAATTTGACTCTTCCATCAGGTTTTATACTAGTACAATGTTTGTTAGCCACTCTAGATAATCAATTGCTCTGATGAACCCTAAAACCAATAGCTTCTTTAGCTCCTCTTTGACTAGCAATGCAATATGTGGATGCATTTTCCTGAGTTTTTGTTTAATAGGTTTTATTCCATGATCTAGTGGTAGATGATGCAAGATCAAGTCTGGATCTAACCCGGGCATATCTACATAGGACCAAGCAAAGTTGACCTGTTTCTTTTTGAAGAAGGGTACAAATTTCCTCTTTTTTGTTAGAGATAGAGACTTGGCAAAGTGTATGATCTTTGGGTTACATTTTGTGCTGATGTCAACATGTTCTATAGGTTCTACCACAATTTGTGACTTCTCCTGATACATGTTGTTGGGGAGAGTGTCAAGCCTTCCATCATTTGGTGCCTCAGAGAGGTTTTCACCATCAGATACGTCCTTTATTTTTACTGTTTTGGGATTTGACACTGCTGCAGAGCAGTTTTCACCATCAGATCTATGTTTGATTTTTATATTTTTGTGACTGGAAGGCTTAGCACCCTCTCCAAAATAAGCTACGGTATTGAGTTCTATGGCGAATCCAACTTTATGATCTCCCGTAGGTAGGTGGTCTCTTAGTTCCATGTAATCAATGTAGGCATCATCGTTCTGGAACATATCTAGTTGGGGGGTTCCTTGTAGATCCCAATTGATAAGCTTGGGATGTACCAGGGGGAGGGGATCGATAGGTTGATCTGATTTTGTGGGTGTGATGGTAAGGATGGATATATAATTAGGATTGGGAGTGATAGGAACAAGATCTATGATGGTACTTTCTTCAAGATTATGTATCTCATGAGAACTCTAACCTTCCTCATAAGTTGTTCTCTCTGGAATGGGCAAATCACACTCTACTGGTCTAGGCCTTAAAGTTTGTCCCTCATGGTAGGGGTTATAGCTACAAATGGTATCGATTCCTTTGTCCTCATAGGAATGTTTCGAAAGGTCATCCCATTCATACTCATTAGAATTTGTATCACTATCTTCTTGGAGGTTATGGATCTATTCTATAAAACAAGTAGTAGCCTTAGCTTTGCCTTTGTCATTATCTTTGTATCCTAGCCCTCTTGTGTCTCAGGTTGATGAGGATGAAGAGGGTTGAATGGGTTCAGCTATTCCTTCTTTCCTCAGGCCAATGAGACCCTATCCTTCATATCCCATTATGTGTAAGATAGATTGACCACGCACATAGATTTCTATTGGGATCTATGGTTGTTTGTCTCGCAGTGTGTCATCTTCGTCTATGTAGAGCCATTGTAGAACATCTCTTTCTTTGCTCTCATCTGATAGGGTACCCCATTTGACAAAGAGAGCTTTGGGAGTTTTAGGAGGAGCAGATGGTTTTGGGGAGGGTGTAGGTCACCCAAAGGAATTTAGAGATAAAGGTATTTTAGCTAAACAAAAGGTATGCTCGATGGAGTACTCTCCTACCCCTATTTCTTTAATCTTGACCTTCTACTCTTTGGCCTTTGATGTGGAAGCTTGGGATCTAGGATCATACTGGGAGGTGGAAGATGTGGAAGCTCTATTATTAGGGATGATGAAATCTAGCTTTGATTGGATAGCATTACAATGTTGAAAAGGATCAGGGTCACCTTGGATGGTGATCTCTCGGTCATTGTGAGGGAACTTGATACATTGATGATATGTGGAAGACACATCTTTCATGGCATGTAGCCAAGGTCTACCTAGGAGAATGTTATATGCAAGCTCCTTGTCAAGGACCTGGCAAACAACATCTGTCTCCACTAGCCCAATTCTTAACGGTAACACCACAGTTCCTTTAGTTGTCCGTTCTTCTTCATCAGAGGCTTTTATTGTGATCTTCTTTCTTGGATCTACTATAGTTTCTGAGAACCCCAATGTAAGGATTAATTTTAGCGTACAAATGTTCAAACCTGCTCCTCCATCAATAAAAACCCTTTTGATGCAATGTTTATTAATGAAGGCCTCAATATGTAATAAAGCATTATGGGGTTGAGATATTGATAGATCATCCTGTTCAGTGAATGATAGGATGTTAGGTGAGGTAAGATGACCTACCATGGCTTGAAATTTCTCTTGGGCCAAGTTGGTGGGCACAATGGTTTCCACTAGGGCTTTATCAAGAATCTCTTTGTGGGATGGCGATAGGCGCAACAACTCTAATATGGATATATTGGCCGGAGCATTTTGTAGTTGGTCAATGACGTTGTACTTGTGGTGGGTAGATGGTGAGGATGGTGACCTTGGAGGGAGTGTGTGCAAGGTGACTTTCCAATTGTAAGTGGTAATATTGTAATCTGATTTGGAGTTGGAATCTGATTGTTTGTCAAACGTGAGCACATTGATTTGTAGGAAATGCTCTGATATGTAATTAATGGTATACTCGAATGGAAAATTCATGTAGTTAGCATCATTGTTCTTGTTTTTATGATTTGGCTGGTTGTTATTGTTGTTGTTATGAGTGTTTTGCCTATCATGGTTAAGGAGCAGATCCTTGAATGCCACATGTGATTCGTTAGAGGGATGATCTTTTGTGCCCACACAGTTTTGATCTAGTAAGTCTTGTATGATGTTTTTCAAGTGGATACAGTCACCAGTTTTATGGCCTTTGCCTTTATGGCACTCATAGAAATTGGTATCCTTCCACCAAGAAGGTTTGAGTGAGGTTCATAGTCTCTTGCGGTGGGAAGGGTGATCTCATTGTTTTCCACTAACTTTCTCAAAGCACTCATATGACTCCCCTAGTGGTGTAAATTTTCATCTAGGAGGAAAATTGTATGGTTGTCTCAGTTTATTTGATGAAGGTTTGCTCGGGGTTGCATTGTTTGATGCTCCTTTGAGGTTTAAAATTGTTTGCTTAGGAGCTGGTTGATGATGTTCTTGTTTTTGGTCCATAATTTTGACTTATTCATGATATAGTTTGAATTAGGAGTGTCTTTGAATAATTTTATTTGTCCTTTTGTGATCATAGCTTTTTCAATGAATAACCCCAGCTCAATGACTTTTGTGAATGAGGTAGGGCATTAAATTTGAATTTGATAGCTTAGATTGGGATTGAGATTATGGACAAACATTTCTATCATCTATTTCTCAGGGGCATGATATGAGCACTTGCTTGCAAGTTGCCTCCACCTTTGTAAGAAAGAAGCGAAGGATTCACCACTCTCTTGTTTTGTGTTGCAAAGGTCAAGTAGGGATACCTCATGTTTGTTATTATATGAGAAATACGTGACAAATTTGTTCGCTAACTCATCAAAGGTATAGATACCCAGGGGGAGTCGAGAGAACCACTCCATGGCTTGCCCTCCTAGAGATATAGGGAAGAGTCTCATGAGAAAAGTTTGTTTGTGAGAAACATCTAGACATGTGGCATTGAATTCTCTGATATGGTCTCTACGGTCACCCTTTTCTCTATACCTGTCAAATTTTAGAACTTCAAATCTAAGGGGAAAGGGGATCATGTTCAAGCTCTTATCGAAGGGATACAATGAGATATCCTCCAATGAATAGTGTTTATTGGAAGTCCCTATTTGGAGGTCCACTAATTGTTGTTGTAGGGTTTAAACTTGTTTTGTCAACATGTCTAAAGGTGTGGTTGAGTTTGTGTTTTTCTTGCCTTTGTCTATGCTGAGGGTTCTTTCCTCACGTGTGTTGTCTTCATGAGTTCTTTCCTCCTCGGTTTCTTTCAATGCTGTGATGTCAAAGTCAGCAGGGAGCTTAACTCCTTGGGTTGCTATGTGGAGAAAGAAATTTTTAGGGTCTTGGTGGAGTACTTTGTCCATCATTCATTGAAATTTTCTATCTTGGAGACCTTCCTATAAGTCCTTGTGAGATCTCTTCTCATCACTATCATGAGGAGAGGGGACAATTTTGTCGGATGTTTCAGCCATTTCAATTTGTTTTTACTTCTGTGATCTAGTTAGTACCATGCAATGTGATTTGGAATTGAGTGGGATGACATTGGATGCTTTGGTAAGATGTGTTTGGAGGTTGTAGTGAAGGGGATACTGGTGGTGATAAGATTTGAACAAGGGTTTTCTTTGATCAATGGTGTCAAACAAGTTGATCAATACAAAACGATAGCCAAAAAGTAAGGATGGTTGAAATCTAATTATTTGGTAGAGACTAGTTTTGTACTAAAACAAACTAGTGAAGTTCTGAGATAGAAGGATGATAGATCCTATTAGTGGAGACTTACTAGTGATGCTTGACTCCAGTATGATCTAAAAATTGCCTTGTAGAAACCTGGTTTTGATAGTTTGATTTGTTCTTGGGAATTTTTGTGAAATTTTGACGAGGTGAATGATGGAAAGGAGGGTACACTACAAAAATGAATGGGAGAGGTGATTGCACAATTAATTTGACCTCAAAAACTGATACAAGACTAAAATGGGTGCTCAAAAAGGTAGGTGTTTTTCTGAAAAATTGTACGAAAGTGCTAACTGTGATAGATGTGTAGGAACAAATGCGTAGGAATAGAGTGTATATGCGTAAAAACAGGAAAAAAAAGTGTAGATCTAGTGGAAAAGAGGATGCGCTAGAACAGAGTATGAATGAATGTGCAGCTTTAGGAAATGTATGCGCAGGTATGGTGAAAAAGCAGATGCACAACAAAAATGTGTAAAAGCGTAGTAGAAAATAGATGCGCAGCAGGATGAAATAGATGCATAGATCTATGCTATTTTGTTTGATTTTGACTGATTTTGACTTGGTAAAGGCACATTTTTCAATGTTTTTAGGTTCTTTGTTTGAATGTTGCTCTTTTTATTTGTTTCTTCGATTATGGAAAGAAAGACACATCACACACAAAGAATATTTTCATGATTGTTTGATTTTTTTGATTACAATGCAAGCACAATCCTAAGGTTGGCAAGGACAATATTCGATGAGTTCCCACTTCATTTTTACACCAGCCACTTGCATAAAGGCAGACAACTAATAACATGGTAGCATCAACTCCCCTCCATGGCACTCACTTCTCACGCATACCAATTTATAGTTCCTTCGAAGAGTTGAACTTTTCTGTCTCTACACTAAATGAGTGTATGATGGCTCTGGAGAATGTTTTCCTCATGTGTCACCAAATAGGGGATTTTGGCCTACTAGAACAAAAGGATTTTAGTCAAGGCATCCATTTGGGTGATTACACGTGCAGCCATTCGCTTCGATAAGAAGGCTTCCTAGCCTATAGAGGTTACGCTCCATAGGGTTTTGGGGGAAACATTGGTCAGTGTAATACAATAGCACCCCTCGCTTGTGACTTTCTTCACAAACGCAATTTATTTATAGTGACTTGGAGGTACTTTGCTTTAGCCGTTATGATTTAAGGTCATCCCACTTGGAAGAAAGGAATTCCAATGACAAGCCTCTCTAAAGGTAACACATGCGAAATGATGATTCTGGCATTTTGGTCACCCAGTTAAGGGGAGAGCATAGTCCTATCATCATTCCAAAATCATGGAAAACACTGGTTCTTTCCTCCTAGTTAAAAAGAGAAAAACTAAATGAGTTACTCTATCAGGCACACAAGATTTGTTAACTTTGAAAAAGCCTTTGATGCAACAAGTACAAATTACTTCCCTCCTATTTAGATCTAAGTGAAATTTGCATTAACAAGCTCAATTACTTATTTTACTATTTAGATCTAGATGAGAGTTAACCATGCAACTATATTCCTGACCAGCTCTTAACCTGCAAGGTGGATCTAAGAATATTCCTGTAAATGATGTTAGCGTTAGAAATTTCCCAAGAAATAGCTCAAAAACCCTAGCAGAATAAATGCATAGATATAGTGAATGAATGTGCAAAAATAGATTCGTAGTAACAGGGAATGTATGTACCGTAATAGAGAATAAATGCGCAAATATAGTAAATGAATGCACAAAAATAGATGTGCAGTCACAGAGAATGTATGTGCCGTAACAATGAGTGGATGTACAGATTTTGACAGATGTATAATATCAGCGAGTATATACACTGTAACAGTGAGTGGATGCACAGATTTGACAGATGTACAGTAACAGTGTGTAGATGTACAATAAAATGTCATGGACGTGCAGAAACATCCTATGTATAGATTCTAACACACAAAAACTCAATTTTGAAGTTAAATTTGGGCAAGGGCCCCACGGTGGGTGCCATAAATGTTATCAGAAAATGTGAACAATAACATAAACAAACTAATTATCCAATAACCTAATGAAATCAAAATAAATAAGATCAAACACAAAGAGCACAATACGTTGCAAACCTTTCTATTCCATGACTTCCATTGGTCGCCTATCTCGAATTGATCTTGTGTATGAATAGAGCCCTCAGAAGGTGCACTTCCTTGCTTTTTTCTAAGATGACAATGGAGAATGGCTGTTGATAGATTTTGCAATGAAGAGGATCTTCACAATGCAATGATAATGGTGATAATGGTGTGATAATTAATCTCAACCTATGGAGTGATTTGTGCCAAAGGTATGCTGTGATTCCTGCAGAGTAAGTTTATAAAAAGCTTGGATACTTCAAATGGAGGAATAGGGGTTGTATTTATAGATTTGTGAGAAAGAAGATCAACAGTGTAGAATGAATAAGAAGATCAATAGTTGAGGAGATTTGAGAGGATGTGTGCGAATAGCGAGAGGACAAGTGTCCAAGCCTTCTTCATGAGTTATGGGAGATAACAGAATAGATTGAGGAGTTAATTGAGATGATTAATCAGTTAACTAGGTTGATTGGAGAGTTGACTGAATAGACTGAAGAGTTAACATAATAGATTGAGCAGTGAACTCAACTGACTAATTAGTTAATAGATTTGATTGATGAGTTAACTAATCTGACTGGAGGAGAAATAGGACATGTGGGTGGGGATATTAGCTAATTAAGTATTAAAATATTTAATTACACATGCACATGGATTAATTGAATTATTTTTGGTATTAATATAATTTTGGAGGAAATAGATAATTTAAATAAATATTTGGATTTATTTAAATATGGAGAATGATTTGATATTTATGGTTTTGAAGACTTTGGAATTTAGAAGAATTAATTAAATAATATGGTATTATTTAATTTAGAATGATTTTAGAAGAATTTGGATGATTTAATTAAATAAATGATCTTATTTAATTTTTTGGAGAAATATGAATCAAATAAATAAATTGATTTATTTATTTATTGATAGAGGAATTTAAAATAAAATAAATATTTAAAATATTTATTTAGCTAGATTCGTGTCATTTTTAGGTGTATACACTTATCAAAAATAAAAAAATTCAATGTGTATAGAATTGAGTCTAGAATCTAAAAATGTAATTTGTTTCAAATTTCAATAAATGTGTAAA
This sequence comes from Cunninghamia lanceolata, assembly GCA_027924645.1. Classification (NCBI taxonomy): domain Eukaryota; kingdom Viridiplantae; phylum Streptophyta; class Pinopsida; order Cupressales; family Cupressaceae; genus Cunninghamia; species Cunninghamia lanceolata. The sequence goes on from BSBN01000445.1 coordinate 1,310,492, forward strand.
AAATGACATGAGAAATACTAGACATAGGTTTTCTGAAAAAAAAAAAATAACACATTAGCAAAAGAACTTGAAGATGGAAACTTTAATGTTATAATATTTTAGAAAAAATACATGGTTAGAAAGCTAATAAAAAACTTGAAGTCATCCTAGCATTTTTTGATATTGACATTGAAAAATGTGTAAACCATAGGTGAGCACACGTGATATTTGGTCAAAATTTATGACTTTTGTGAAAAACACATCCTTCGCATCCAAAAGCTACCTCCAACCCTTTGGTTTGGATGCCCAAGGCAAATCAAACCCTTACGGTTTGAATTTCCCAAAGCAGACAAAAATGCAAGCACGTTATAAAACAATTAAAATAAATTTTATGCACACACACACACATATCTCTCTCTCTTTCTCTCGTATCATTCATCTTCATCTCTTTGTGTGTCAATTTGACTTCTTTTTGCACCTCCTCCCCTCTCTTTTTCACCTCCGTAGATTTCCTAGTTTTCCTTTTCCTTTCCAATTTTCCTTTAGATCCTACCAATTTTTCACTATTTTACTATTTCCACCTCTCCTCTCATCATTCTTCCCATCCAATTAACTTTTATTTTATCTTCGTTTCATTTCATCCTCTCAATTTATATCCTCATCCCTCTTTGCATGTCCTAGTTTTCTTGTTTCCATTTCCTTTGTTGATAAGGGAGAGGTAGAGGAAGGAAGAGGGAGAGAGGGGGGAGATGGTGGGCAGAGAGAAGGGAGAGATAGGGAGAGGGAGATAGGGAGACAGATAGAAAGAGATTCTAGTTTTCTTGTTTCCATTTCCTTTGTCGATAAGGGAGAGGGAGAGGGAGAGGGAGAGGGAGGTAGAGGGAGAAGGAGGGGGGAGATAGAGGGGGGAGAGAGGTGAGGGATATGGAGATAGGGAGAGATAGATAGGTAGAGAGAGAGAGGAGATAGATAGGGAGAGATAGAGGACACAGAGGGGGGAGATAGGGAGATAGAGGTTTAAGGTTGCTTGGGTTTAGGGTTTAGGGGTTAGGGGCTAGGGTTTAGCAAAATTATATATATATATATATATATATATATATATATATATATATATATATATATATATATATATATATATATATATACAGAGAGAGAGAGAGAGAGAGAGAGAGAGAGAGAGAGAGAGAGAGAGAGAGAGAGAGAGAGAGAGAGAGAGAGAGAGAGGAGTTGGTGTTTAGGGAACTTAGACCTACCTTAAGTATGGGGTGGGCATATTTAGGGAATTGAGAGATAAAGGGATGATAGAGATAGGGAGATAAAGTTTTAGGGGTTAGGGTTTAGGGATAGATAGAAAGAGATAGAGAGAGTTAGAAAGAGATAGCTAGAGAGAAATAGAAAGAGTTTATGAAATAGTAGAAGAGAGGATGATAAATAACATTTTAGCTAGTTTAAAACATGCTCGTGTTATAACACACTTAGTAGAAGAGAGGATGATAAATAGAATTTTAGCTACTTTAGAACGTGCTCATGTTATAATGCGAGAACATTTTGAACTAGTTAACATGATATCTAACGACCTGCATAAAGGCATGCCACATGATTTTTAGTGCACATGCTCTATTTTATTCCTTATTCTATGTTTTTTTCAGAAACTTGCATCTTTAAATAGGTGGATAGAAAGAAACATAGATTTATGTTTAGAAACATAGATTTTACTGTGTGTAGGTATTTTGATGGTATTGTCTCATTTCATCATGTTGGTGTACTCATTTTAGTTAAATAATACAATTACTTTTGCATGTAGGATTTGAGTGTGATAGAGGTAGGCATAATCCTTATGAAGTTGGTTTTGGAAGGAAAGTAAGGTAGGTTTTCATGATTATTTCATGATGATATGTCCTTTGGAGTCAATTTGATGATTGTTCATTCACTTGAAGGGTCATGCCATTATGTCCTTTGGAGTCAACTTGATAATTGTTCTCATTTGTCTTGCAGGCCCTGAGATTTTCAAGGTTTCATAGTACCAATGGTTGCATTATTGGCCAAAATATCCTCTATCAGGCTTGGGAGCAACCATGGTTTTTCATGCATCAATGTGATAGGGATTCCTTCAAAGATTGTTTCATCATGTTACATTATGTTTTCATTCATGGAAACCAAATTTGTAAAATATACATGAAACTCATCTTTGCATCATGAAATCATACAAAGGTCTTATTTCAAACCAGCTTTGTCATATCCTATGAGGAGATTAAGACCATAATATCATGATGTTACTATGAGTTTTAATGACAAGGATTCCATCTTACAAACCCTCATGTGTTTCTTCATATTTGGTGCTAAGAATTGATAGCAGTGGTAAGGGAATCCTTAATTGATGCCCTACAACAAATTGGATCAAGTGAGAACACCTTTATAGTAGGGTCATGCTGAAGAATTGTTATCACTTGGAACTGTACCCTACTTGAAGCCTGTTCACACATTCCAATGACACAATGGGACTGATCTCAAGGTGTAGGAGCTTGTAGATGAGATCAGACCTCTAGAGAAGGTTTTTTCCTTGTTCTAAACTTAAGGTTTAGAGAAAATAACTAAACCTATGCTATTAATCACTAAGGCAAAGGGAATGCAGGAATACAAAAATAAAAAGGTGATGCACCAAGATTTAGGGTGTTTAACTACAATTGACCTAACACAATAATGATCTCAAACACTAAAGGGAACTCACATAGACTCATGCAGGTTCAAACAGAGGTTAAGGCATAAAGATAAAACTATGAAAGGGACCACTTTATCCACAATACATAGGTAATATCCATCAATTAAATATAGTGTAAGAATAATGAGAGGGGCAAAACATCAATTTATATTGATCATAGAGGCTAAATAGCCATTATAAAGAGGAGACAGACTCATTATAGGCAATTAATAGACACATTTGATAGACTTTCCTTCATTGATGAACTAGTATAGAGAAACGAGAGGCTCAAAAGAGAGCATAGTCCATCAAATACACCCAATTCTGGAAAATACCACAAGGTCTAAACCTATAAATGAATCCCCTACCTATGGAAATTACCCAGAATAGCTAACCAATAGAAATACATCTTTAAATACATGCATATATAGCTTTTCAAATCTTACTGTAGCAGCCATGGATGTGGGGAAAGTGGTCAACAAGGAAAATTAGTCACCCATGATGTAGTAAATTCATCTTTGTGTCCTTGGAGTGCATCCACATGGCTCTATCTTGGAAATTCGCTGAAGAACATCTGTCCATGCCTAATTGGTGTTGTGATTGATGTCAACATATCCTTGTTTTCATTGGTGTCAACTGTATCTTATTCTATTACTTATTTAGAAGACTTGTATGTTGAGGATATTGAGAAAATTAGCCTCTCCGGAAGGAACAAGTGAGTTACAGAGAAAGGCAGTATAGACAGTGAGTTGTATGCTGAAGAACAGTCTGATAAACTACTCCACATTTACTTCTACTTGAAGATCAAGGTCTGTAGATTGGATGCAAGTTAGAGGTATGACAAACGATGTTACATTTCGGGTTTGAGCCCTCCACATGAAGATCTAAGTGAGTTGTGTTCACCAGAGTGAAACCTACTTTTTCTATAAGTTCAGTTGAGACAGGAAGAAAGTATTCTGCTCTGCATTCCTCTGCAATAAAGTATTTTTCTTTGTGGTTCTAGAAGGAAGTCTAGGATGATGATAAGTGCCTACAGTTGCAATGGTTCATGGTTTGGTGATCCACAAGCTATCTTTCTTTTATGACAGTTGAAGACAATGAAGTTCATGTGTTCCAGTGAGAAGATTCCTATGGATAAAGTGATTAAAAGTTGTGTAGTTTCTCCTAATGATTATAACATGCTTTTGGATGTCTCCTAATCATGTTCCCATCTTGATATTGGTCCATGTCAAGGATTTGAGATCATTTTCAAAGATTGTTCCCAGATAGTGTAACATGTAACTAGTTTTGGCCGACTTGGTTAATCCTAGTGATTGTAGAGATCTCTGGAAGATTGTGGAAGTGTGTTGTGGCGTGGAAGATCATGTTTGAGTCCCAACCACATTTCATTTATTTTACATAATGTTGTAATAGGTTAGGACCTATTTTATAAATGTTTGTAATACCAACCTTAGAGATTGTTCCAATGGTTGATGATTGTGATGCTGACCTTGATGATCAGTCCAAGGTTGATGAAGTGTATAAATACTTGTAGTTGAGTCATGGAAAAGGTGTCCTTGACAAAAAATTGAAAGATAATAAGAAAAGTCCAAAAGATAGAGTAGAGAAGAAGTGTGTGTGTGTGTGTGTGTGTGTGTGTGTGTGTGTGTGTGTGTGTGTGTGTGTGTGTGTGTGTGTGTGTGTGTGTGTATGTGTGTGCGTGTGTGTGTGTGTGTGTGTGTGTGTGTGTGTGTGTGTGTGTGTGAAGAGAGGATGCGAATAACAGAGTAGAGTTAGAAGATTAGCAACGATGAAGACTTGGGATTTAGAATTCAGTTGCTAAATGACTGTACCCTGGCATAGTGGTAGATGCTTAAGTAATATTCAGTTTTCATGTGCAATATGGTTGGATGCAAGCTTTTGTCATCAAGGCTGTGAGCTGGCAGTGAGCATTTAATAGGGTTTAACAACCCTTATTGTAATCTTACTAAGTTTAGGGTTGAGGCAGTGAGCTTGCTAAATCTAGTTGTACTTCATGGTAGTAAGCCAACATGTTCTAGGTCCATGGAGTGACCAAGCCTAAACATCATTTTTGTAAAGATTGCAATATATATTTGAGAGCTAATCCTCTCCGTGGTTTTTCCCTTTTTGGGTTTTCCACATAAAATCTTGGTGTTATGTGTCATGCTTTTGTGGATGCTATTTAGTTGTATACTTTTCTTCTATTTGATTATTCTTTTGAAATGGTTAAAAGTAAAAGTGCAAGAAAAAATTTATAGAACACTGATTCACCCCCCCTCTCAGTGTTCCTAAAAATCAACAATTGGTATCAGAGCAAGGTTCCTTAGAAAATATTTAATAGGTTAAGGAAGATCTAGGATAGTATGATCATGGCAATAGGAAGGTATGGAAATTATGAAAGATACAATCAACTAGAAGCAACTCTTATGGATCTTGAAAACTTTGAAGCATAAGTCAGAGATCTGAAGGAAAATCTTAAACAAACTGATGAATGCATCTTGAAACCAAAATAGCAAGTCAAGAAATTCAAAGACAAATACAAAGAAGTCAGTGATCAAGTGTTATTAGCAAATGAATCCCTAAATAACTTGAAAGCAAAATTTATAGAAAGAACAAGAGCAGAAGATGATCTAAATTTGATTGTGAAGAATAAATTAGAAGATTGTGCAAAACTTGAAAAAGAGATTATAAGCTTAAAAATAGATCTAGAAAAGGCCAGAAGTTTTGAAGAAAAATTCAAGATAAGCACTGCAAAGCTTGATGCAATGATTACTAACTAGAAGAGAGCTGATGACAAGAAAGATTTGGGATTTGAGAAAGGAGAAAGTTCAAACTCTGGTCAAATAAGCACTAAGTCAAGGCAAAACAAAGGATACCTATTCAGAAATCAAAGAAGAAGACCTAGAAGACCTTCAACTAGACAACCTAATGCTCAAAGGTACCCATCTTTTCATGGTTATTGTAATTCATGTAATAAGCTTGGTCATAAGGCTACACAATGTAGGAGCATAATAAATCAAAAGGTTCCATCATTCTCTAATAAGTGTTTCAATTGTCATAGAGCAAGTGAATGTAGAAATCAGATCAAGAAAAGTTTCAACAATGTGAGAAATGAACAATTCTTCAAAGGAAGATGTTTTACTTGTAATAAAATTGGTCAAGCTGTTGTATGCAGAAGTAAAGTGAGTCAAAATCCTATTAGGTGCAATGCATGCTATAAAATGGGACGCAGGGCAAATGAGTGTAGAAGTCAAGTGAGAAATGACTATGACAAGAATAGGACAATTGAATCCTTTAGTGGCTACTATTATATATACATTAAATTTAGGCATAAAGCTAACCTATGTAGGTCAAGGACGAATGAAAGGAACAAAGGTTAGAAAAATACTATGTAACTTAATTGCAACAAGCTTGGACATATTGCAAAATTTTATAGAAGTAAGAACATGGAGAAGGATAATCAAGAAGAATTGAAGAAATTAGTGGAAAAGGTTGATCTGACAGAAGTCAAGAAGGAGATGAACAAGGTCTAGGTCAAGAAAGGAGTAAATAAAGTCAGAGATGAGTCTGCACCAAATTATGGAGTAGATACTTCCTCCAAGAAGTAAACTAGGAACTCTGGCTCAGGGGGAGCTGTATTGAAAATTCTAAATCCCCTAGCCAAATAGTCAGTGCTAAGATTCAGCACAAAGATATGATGTGAAGATTTATATAGCAGATTGCTTGAAAGGAACTTTGTAGATCAAGGCATAAAAGGATTCTGGTCTGGAATTCCAAAATGACTAAAGTATGAGCAGTATATAAAGTAAGTAATAGAGATTGGACCAGTATGCCTCTGCAGTTGAAGATCATTATATATGGTTCAGGGTGAATTATCTAAGTCTGGATAAATAGGGTTAAGTCTAAAACAGTGTAAAGCATCTGAGTATTTTTGTCCGCATTCTTCTGCTATTGAGTATTTTGATGTACATTTCTGAAGGTATGTTAAGAGGTCAATGATGATTGTTGGATATGAATTCTAGAGTCTCATATGGTCTACATTAGGAGTTATGACATGATAGATGAATTGGTCAAGTATGTACTTAAGGGACAAGCTGACAGGTCATGAATTTTAGCTAAGTATCTAACCAATAAAATCAAGTGACAGGGCTCTAGTATTCTGGTCCACTTGGGTCTACTGTTGAAGATAATGTTCTATAGTTCTAGCATATGGTTATTGATCAGTGATTACATCTACATCCATAAGTTTGTTTGATCTTGATAATTGACTTGAAAATAATGAGCAATAGAAGTTTAGGATTGTTTTCAATACAGAGTAGTTTACTTTGGAAATGGATTGAAAATATGCAGATGAACTCAAAGTTGAATGATTATGAACTAGATGATCTTTCAAGGCAATGATTGGGAATGAGATACAACTGAGGATCTAATGCTTAAGGTCTAATAGTGGAGGTGAGTTCACATCAAATGAATTCAATATTTTCTATAAAGAACAAGGGTTAAAGAGACAATTGTTTGCTAGGACTCCTCAGTAGAATGAAGTTGTTGAAAGAAGTATAGGACAATCCAAGAGGCTGCTAGATCAATGATGAAGGAAGCTGACCTACCAGATGTATACTGGAGAAAAGATATACATACTGCTATCTATATTCAAAATAGAGTTCAAGTCAAAATTGCTACAATAAGAGTCTAGGAAAGATCATTGAGAGTGCTAATGTGAAGGTTGATGAAGTCAGAGAAAGAATATCAAATATGAGTAGCTATGAATCAAATGGACCTGTTGAACAAGAAGATAGTCAAGTTGAAGAAGAAGAAGTTCTAGAAAGAATTCCTAAGATCCCTAGAGATTTTGCAAAAGTACCACACTAAAGACCAGTTCTTTGGTAAAAAGAGCTAAGGTGCATTGGCAAAGAAAAAGAACTATAGATGAACAGATAAATCTCTGTTAAATCAATGGATGAGGTATGCAAGGCAATGGAAAAAGGAACTAATGCAGAATATGAAGAATCAAACTTGAGAACTTGTCTCAAGATCAGAGATTAAATTGAACGAGAATAGAGAAGTGGTGAGGAATAAGGCAAGGTTGTGTGTAAAAGGTACTCGCAAGTGGAAAATACTACTCCAATGGCACAAATGGATGCTATTAAGTTGTCTCTAGCCTTTGTAGCACATAAGGACTTCAAATCAGATGTGATGACTACCTGCTTGAATGCTAGGTTGAAGAAGACATTATTTCAACTAGACTAATGATAAGGGAAGCTTGCAGAAGAAAATTTGCAGACAAAGTCAAGTCTAAAGCTTTAAGATAAGATATGTTACTTCAGAAGTGATAGCATGTGAAGGTTATAATGTGAACTAGACATAGTTTGATGTGTACTCCTAAGGGGGAGTAGTCAGAGAAATAAAAAGAAAAAGGTGTAGCAGTGCAGGTAGTAATCAGAGATGGTTGTTGAAGTCAAGAGGATTATGAAGTTACCTCTCAGGGGAAGTGTTGATGGTGGTTTTAGCATGCAGCAACGCAGGTGTGATTGCTGGTTTCACACCTCTCTTGAAAAGTATCTCACCCTAGGTAAGACTACTCCAAGGATAATACAACTAGGTCTTAGCTTGCTTGGAATTGCTCAATGGTTATGTTCTAGCTGTACCTACAAGGATTCTTACATGCAGTCTGCAAATCTTCGAGGTTGAGACAACGAATACACATAAACCCTATTATGATTTTCAGCTGATAGACCGAAACAAGGTGCTGCTGAAATTTCTATTCTAACAACTAAACATTGGGTTTAAAGAAAATGCAAAAGATTTAGGGTTAGAAGGAATCCTAAGTTACATTCACAATGCAAGGGTTATCTTTAGTAGACAAATATTCCAGACTTCAAACCAGTTCTCTGAGTTACCAAACTGAAATGGGTGTTACAGTGCTGTAGAAAACGGTGCTATCTTCAATGGAAGTCGAAAGATTTTCAGACCACATTCAGTCGTTAAATACCCAATAAATGGCGCAACTTAACTCATAAAATGAAGTTGAACTTTAGCACAAATAATAAGCCCAGGCTAACTTTACACAGTTATTTACCATCAGCAAATAACTAAAAGTATGGACTTGGAACATTCATCAAATACTGCAATAAACCATTAACATCATAAAAGCACAACTAATCTAACTATGGGAGAGCAAGAAGCAAACCATGAAGACCACAATGAATCGAAACAAGATGCAAATTCTCAGAAATACTGCAGAAACTTGCTTTGTATTTAATTCAAATGGCACAGAGTCAACAATTTGGCATCAAAATCTCTCTTACAAAAGTGGAAATGGCAGCCCTTTATATAGAAAGCAGCATACCCTAGCTTTTCAAATGAACGGTGGAGATTAACTCAACACCGACGGCTCAGATTACATTAAGAAAGGCCCACATTAATTCTTAGATTACATTTTGTCTTTTATGAAAAAGACAAAAAAACAGCTCCAGATACATCGAATCTAGTCATTTTGACTAGCCAACTCAATACATTAGTGAAAAGACTCATTTAGGAGGTAAGAAGAAGACAAAATGAATCACATACTATCTAGATATATCAAATTTACAATAATGACGGGATTGAATCAATAAAATATTCAAATAATATTAAGATTCTTTATCTAGGTCGATACTATCTCCACTGGACAGCTTATTCCGATAGGCTAGCCATGCCTCAAGTGCTGGATTGATATCAGATGGGTCTGGATCTTTCAGATGATGTATTCTGTAATCGAATACCTCTAGCTCCTGACTGAATCTAGTGTATATCTTTTCAAAATCTGCCTCTGCTCTGCGGAATGCTTTGAATTCTGCTCTGAGGTCACTTGCCTTATCTCGCCGTTCTTCTGTACTTAGCACAGTGTCCTCAAATAATATAACATGTAGTTTTCCTTTGCATTTTTTGACCTCAAAAGGAGCATAATCATCAAAAGATTCATCTCTACAGCTTCTCAAAGCATCGCTGATATCGTATACGATAGATCTTAGCTCTTCGTCAACGGGTTTATATGCTTCCTTTACTTGCTCAAAGGTCTCTTTCCTCAGAAGTAACTGCTGATACCACTTAATAGCCTTCGGGAGCCTATCTCCAGTTAAAATATTTTCTGTGACCAGGGTTTGAGCTGGCAACTCTCGGATACCCTTGATTCGCGGATACATGTGAGAATAGTATTCGTCGAATAAGTCACATTCATCACGCAAATCTTTCCACTTCTTAATCAATTCCACTGTACGTTGGTGGATTTGAGCAGAGGCACTTATGGCATCGCATCCCACTTCAAACACACTCATCAACCAGTTCTCGACACCTTGGGATTTTGATTTTACCTCGCTCAGCTTTGCCATTTCATCTGTAGATAGGAAGGTAGGCACAGTCCTTATATCACCTCCTGCATCTACTGGTTTTACCAAAAATTGAAGACATGCCCTGAGCTCCTCGTTTTGGCGCTTTAATTCTTTCTTGGACATCTCGTCCTTATCCAACTGCTTCAAAATTGACGTAACTGATCCTTTAAAATCATCCACCCTTTGAGCACGGGTGGTTGGGCCTAAGTCAACTGTGGATATCACATAATCCTCTGCCCTGACCTGATCTCTTGCTGCGTCAGCTGGAGGGACAGCTACCTCCGCAATCCTTGAGCCTGATTCGCTCTGGTAGATCCTTGATTGCACCTTCGCCCTCTTTTGCTTTTGAGGTTTTTGAGCCTGTGATAGGATGGTGCTCAAATCAATTTTCATTACTTCGATCTGGGGTTCTGGATATACCATCCTATCCTGCAGCCATTCAGGAGCGGAAGATTTGTCCAACTTAGCGGCTCCATCCTTATCTGATACAATCAATTCTTTCGAAGGCCCTTGTTTAGGCTCAGGGCTCTTATCCTTTTCTCCTTGGGCCAATTCCTTTAGGCTCTCGAGCACATTTTCTCATGCTATTTCCAAAACTTCCTCTGTTGGGTCCTTGCTCAGCAGACTATCAGATATGTCAATTATTTCTATACCAACAGACGAGTCGAGGGGGTTCTTATCATTTTTATTGGTCAGTGCTCCCTCGCTCTTTTCAGTCATTACCCCAGGTTCTGGTAATCCTAACTCCGCGCATACTTTCTCAATACCCTCCAACAAAGGTACTTCCAATGACATCGCAGGCATTTGTGAAAGGGGGACAGCAGAAGAAATTTTGAAGGAAGGGGTACTAATTTGAGTCAAATTAGCGAAGGCGGGCAATGGTAAGGGAGAAGAAGGGGTAGGGTACGTGATGGCGAGAGTGGAAGAAACAGGATGACTGGGATCACCGGAGGAGATTGCCAGTGGGCAGGAAGTGGTAGTAATACTAGAGGAAGGAGAAGCGGAAGGGGATGATTCCTGCACAATGATGGCTGAAGTGGTGGGAGAAGTAGATGAAACGGAAGAAGGAGGGATAGAAGTAGAGAAGGTGGAAGCCAAAACAACTGTTCCTGTATCGGGCATGGGGGTTTGGGAGATCGAAGGAGTTGAATCATCTTTAGTAGTAACATTCTCCTTGCTCGCTGCTTCTGTTTTTACCTTCTTGGCCTTGGAGGCCTCCCCAGTGCTGCCTGGCATGTCTTTCCTCTTAGTGACTCTGAGCCTAGGAGGTGGATCCTTTTTCCGAGGGGATCTCATAGGAGGTTTTTTCACTTTTCTAGCCCTTGCTGCCAAAGGGGCATGCTCATCAATATCTGAATCCTTTTCCTTGATTGGCTCTATATCATCTGTCCCCAGTACGGGCTCATCTTCTTCTCCGTCGGAGTCCTTATCTGATTCAACTGCCGTATAGGTCAGTTGGACTCCTTGCCCCCTTAGGACACCCAATTGTGCTCTGACCCAAGCTTTACTCAATCTAATTGGCTCCTTCATGATCACATCCAAGGAGCTCTCTTCAGCGTTCGCCCAATTGGGTAATGGGATGGGCAGGTGGTATTGTGCCTCCCATGGGCCTCTAACCATAACATTATCATCATCCTGCAATTGATCTGGTACTGCTATTACATGAAATTTCTTGATAAAATCCAAGGATAGCCTTGAGTGCACCCTCTTCATGACCTCGTAGTCATCAGTGCAGTTGGCCCAGAAATCTTCAATATGATCTTTATGAAACAACTTCCTGCTCACGAACTTCTCCATCACCTGATTTGGGTCAAAATGAGCCCTGGCATTGTAATAGTGCAAGTTCAGAAGCTGGAGCTCTTTATCTGAATACTCAGCTGAGGCGAGGGAAGGGCATGCGTAGAGTCCTCTGCTAAACTTGATGGGAAATTGGACATTTGTTCGGTGTAGGTGCTTGAGTTTTTCGGCCCATGGCACTAGTTGCCTGGACAGTTCTAGGAGCACTGTCTTATCATCAGGATATCTTGGCAACCTATATGCCATTCCAGTGAAGCCTTGTACTCTGATGTATGTGAACTTCTCAAATTGTATATACCACCGGCCATATTGGATTATTTCATTCATAGCCTCGGCTGAAATCCTCAAGGCTGTGTTACGTTGCAACTTCCTTGCTATGTACATGGTAAATGCATCGTTAACCCGCTTGAAGTGTATCAATGATTGTGATGAAGTCAATTGAGGATAGCCTTCATATACCTTGACCTGTGTCTTTTCATCATTCCTGATCTCTCTGATCTTAGACAATCCATCGTAATGATTCATTCTTGCCAATGCATAGACGACGTAGGATGTCCATCTGAAATATTTCTTCTCATTGAAGTGGCTGAAAGCTTCATGCATATTGTCGCTAAGGATCTGCGACCAATGGAACTTGGTTCCCTTCAATACTTCTGAGATTATGATAAACATCCAATCTTCAAAAGTGGAAGCAGTAGGTAACCCATACACTCTGCTCAAAAAGGTTACTATATCTCCAATTTCATCATGGAAATCACTTCTATATAGCACTATGGGGAGCTTGACGAGAGCGGATTTCTTGCTCTTGACCCAATGATCATTTATATGTTTTCTGCATCCCTCCACATCTTTGTTATATGCCTCCTTGGATGCTTGCCTGTCGGGCATAGTCATGGTTTTATGCCATGGGATATCCAGCATTTCTGCCAAAGCAGGCGGGGACAAATCAGCTAGGACTTCTCCATTAGCTGTCTGAACTTGTCTAGATACGACATCGTATCTATCTGCACAACTTGCTATCAATTTTGCACACTGAACAGAGGTCGGGAAGGCAGCTGCTTGTCCTAGTCCGCTGTCCTTAGGTCTCTTGGCCCGAGGAGTCGGAGTGGGTCTGAAGATTCTGAGTCTGAAATCATCTAGGTCAATATGACCTAGGTCGGTGTCTCCTACGTTACTCCACCCAGAGTGGATTTTGGTCTCTGGGAGGATTCCTTTGAACTCGTACTTCATGGCTTGAGCTCGCGCAGACATCTAATCTGCAAAACCAGACCTTATAAGCTTGATACCAAGTAAGCTCCTTGATATACTCCTAGGATTAGATAAATCAATCATAAATCCATCATTTATTAAAAGCATGCATTTTGAAAGAAGACTAAGTTAACATTCACAGCGTATTGCATGCAAGGAGATATCAAATGTTGTAAAAAGATTCACCTAAACATCATCATTATAGCATTACAACCTTAATAACCTTACCTTGAACCATCTTCCCTAAAGAAATTTCAGCAAATTCGGCCATTTAGGGAGATTTGCGCTAAAATTGAGGTTGTCCGACCTTGGGCAGTAAAAGCGCTAAAATTGAGGCTGTCCGACCTTGGCGGGAAAATGAGGCAGGTCCGACCTCAAATGAGGGTTTGTTCTGTGCGTTCCAGAATTTGTGCTATTTTCAAGGGTGTCCGACTTGCGCGAAATTTGGAGGTCTCCGATCTCCAATGGTTTATAAGTCGGTTGGTGGATAAACTAGCGCAAAACGATTGCTGGCATAACAATGGTTCTCTTACGCGGAATTCAGGTGAGTCTGACTTGCGCGGATTTCGAAGGGGTCCGACTAAGTCAGACACAAGGTGTTTTAGCGCATGGTCGGATGAAGGAAATTGTTGCGCAAAATAGTTTGGTAAGTCTTTTCAGCGGGCCTTTCGAGCAGCACCGACTTCGCAGGGTTATGGATGTCATCCGACCTGGTCGGACACAGGGTATTGTAGCGCAAAGTCAGACAAAGAAGATTTTAGCGCAAAAAAGTAGTTTTCAGGGCTGCGGGCATTTCTAAACCATCTGACCCGATTTGTAAACGATATGTGAGTTGTGAAGGTCAGATGAGGTCATTTTTAGCGCAATCAGGTGCTGGATTTTGGTGCTAGATCTCAGGGTGTCTGACCATATCGAATGGTTTAGTTGTTTGGGGTCGGTTGAAAGTCAATTCAGCGCCGACTTCGTGCGCGGGTTTTGCAGGGTTTTGACCCGAAAGGGTCTAAATTCGCCCAATGCCTCTTAGTTCGTGGTTTTCTAAATCTAGGGTTTTGAGAAAATGCAAGGATCAATTCCCCAAACCCTAACCTGGAACCATTACATTCAACTCACAGAACTATCACACTCAACAATCATTATGCAGACGATGAAAACCCTAACAGTTTCTCCACTGACTTTGCTTCAAAAAACCCTAAAGAAACTCAAAAATGCAAAGGGTTAGAACCCTACCTGTAAATGGCGGCGCAGATCTAGTTTGTCGAGGGGTCGCGGGTTCGAGCTCGGACGATATCGGCAGCGAAAACTGGAGCTTGAGATGCGCAACTTCAAAAACGGTGAGAAATGAGTTAATCTCACTTAATTTCCTTATTTATGGCATGCAAATCCGCCATTAATACTCAGGGTACGGACTGTCAGCAGGGATTTGCAGCGGTTCCAACTGGAGGAATCAGCGCGAAATCTGAAGGTTTCCGACCTATCCTGTTTGGCGGGGTTTTCGGGTTCATTCGACCTACGGATTTCATTTGGGGAACCGACCAAGTCGGCGATTGAAGGTTTTAGCGCAAAGTCAGACAGAGGAGATTTTAGCACTAGGTCCGACAGACTGAAAATCGACGCAGAGGTCGGTTGAGGCCAGATTCAGCACAAAGGTCGGTGGAATTCAGTTTTAGCACAAAGGTCAGTTGAAGCCAGTTTTAGCGCAACAAACTAAATCAAGGACTCTAGAAGGGGAAACAACAACCCTCCTTAGCAAGTTTGAAGTGATTTTTTCAAGGTAATCATTCTATCCAGGGCACATATACTTTAGACCGTACAACCACTTCCGAGAGAGAGATCAAAAACCAAACGACTCACCAGCCAAAACAAAAAGAACAAAGGGGAAGGGTCCCCATGTTTAGAATGGGACGTGTGTGCAAGGCACAACAAATGGTGACTCTGCTGGGGAAATGCTCCAGAGCATTTCTAAGATAAACGTTAGTTCGAACCCAGACTCTCTGTGTTTCCCACTCATTAGACGAGAAAGCATGGTGCCTTACCAAAAGAATCAAGGACCGTTAACCAGTGCATCCCTCCATATCTTGAAAACCTGAGTGTGTGCAATTGTATTCATTCCCATCCCTTGGCAACTAAGTGCATCCAAGATTCTTCGTGCTAAGCTATGAGGTTGGGATTATTTTACCACCAAGAGAATGTTTCTGATGTTGAAACGTAATGAGCCTTGATAGAGATGATGATCCTTCCAATAGCAATTTCTTTTGGCAATGATATTCTTTTTTGATATTGCCTTTGATGATTTCTGATGCTAATAATCTTTGATAACAGTCTTTATGTGAGCGTATTTAAAAGATAATCTTTATGCTGACACTTTGTGGTGGGTCTGGTGTTGAGAAACACCTTTTATTTTTACCCAGTAGGCTAGCAGTACTTAGTACCGCTTGCCACTCTCATCTGGATCTGTGGAATTAGCGTTGGTGGTAAAATTTGGGACCCAAACTTTTTGCTTACACAAGATCACCCGGACTTACTTAGCTACTTCAGGAGCACTTTAAGTATGAGAGATATATGGTTAGAAAATACTTTGGGAGCACCAGCTAACGACTCGTTCCAGTGAAAAGACATCATGTCTCCTGGTAAAACAGCGGAACCCACAGCAAGGCCTAAGCGAAACTTTGGCTTCTCAAAGAAAGGCTACAGATTATTCACCCAACAAGAAAGCATTCGCAGGTCCACACAACTGCCACCACATCAAAAACAAGGACCCCGTGACAAAGCAGACGCAGCAAACGAAAGCACAAGAACAATCGGACGCAACAAAACGCCCGGCCCGAAGGAGAGCAAAAAGCAAGACAGCAAAAACAGGAAAGCAAACAAAACTAGCAACAACCTAAACTAACCCAAACTAACAACACCCTAAACTAACCGGAGCAAACAAACCTCTAACTATATACACTAGAACGAGACATAAATGTCTCTCAGGCCTGGAAGTAGTGCTTCAGGAACTGGCCATTGACAGGCAATGGCAGCTCTTCACCAATGAGGCTCTTGAGTCGATACGTATTGTCCCCCAGGATCTCATAAATCTGGTAGGGTCCTAGCCAAAGCTTGTCAAACTTGCCATGTTCTCCCTTTCTCTCATGGGCTTTATCCCAATATAGGACCAGATCAGAAATACGGAAAGCTTTAATTTTAGCCCTCTTATCGAACCATCGTTTTACTACATCTTGGTGTTTAGCAAAGTTTTCTAAGGCTGCATCGCGTTTCTCTTCAAGGTGCAATAGCTGGGCCAGTCATGAAGATTAATGGTTGTCAGCTTCGAGGTACTCTTGCATGAATTGAAGTACCGGGATTCTCAAGTGGATGGGAAAGATGGGTTCAATCCCATAAACCAGGTGATATGGGGAGGTGTTTAAGGCAGCTTTGTGTCGGATTCTATCAGCCCATAAGGCGAACCTGAGTTGGGTGTGCCAATCCTTGGGGTTTTTGTCTAAAAGTCTCTTGATGACTTCAAGCAGGTTCTTGTTTGTTGATTCAGCTACCCCATTTCCTTGTGGATAGTAGTTAGAGGAGAACTTGAGAGTGATCCCATAGTCGAATGCCCAGTTAGAAAAACACAATGATGAAAAGGTAGGGCCATTATCACAAACTAAAGCAAATGGACAACCAAATCTAGTGATAATATGCTTTTCAATAAATTCGATAACTACCTCCGTGGTGCATTGCTTACAAGCTATTGCCTCAGACCAGCGAGTGCAGTAGTCAGTAGCGGTCAGAATATACCTGTGGCCCGCAGAAGAAGGTGGGTTGATCATACCGATGAAGTCAAGCCCCCACTGAGCAAATGGTCGTACCTCCACTACCGGTTGCAATGGCATGGCTGCGTGGCGTTCCTGATGCGCGACGGTTTGACATATATGACAGGTCCTTACATGTGAATGCGCATCCTTAAACAATGTTGGCCAGTAATACCCAGCCTGAAGAATCTGATTAGCTGTCGAATGCGCCGACCCATGTCCTGTCCCGAACCTCTCGTGAAAACTGATCAATACCTGATCAACTTTTGACTTGTCCAAACACCTTAGATAAATGCCCTCGTGATTCTTCTTGTAGAGGACGGATCCTTTTATCATGTAACTGCTACTTTTGAGCTTGAGAGCTCTCCTTTGTACTGCATTTAGATGCGGCGGACAGCGTTGATTAAGCAAATAAAATATTACATCTCCGTACCATTCATCCTTTGAAACATCCTCCAATAAATATTGCTGAGAAACCAAGTCGGGTCCAACCTCAGCCATGGTTTTAGTCAAGGCTTGGCCTCTTACCAACTTCATGGGTTGAATCTCTATGTCGAATTCCTACAATATGGTGACCCACTTCCCTCTTCTTTCTCCTAATTCACTCTGCATCAGCAGTGCTTTGACTGCTGCATTTGGAACTATGGCGGTAACTTGACTTCTTAGGATATAGTGATGGAATTTCTTGACTGCTTTAACAAGAGCATACACCTGTTTTTCCACGTTTGGATACCTCAGTTCTGCATCTTTTAATGGAGTACTCATGAAAGCAATGGGCCTTTCATCGTCAACTGACCTCTTTTGGGTCAACATCGCTGCGCAAGTATGTTCTGAAGCAAATGAGTATATGTAAAATGGCAAAGCATAATCAGGGCTAACCAAGACAGGTGCGTTGGATATAGCTTGCTTGATTTCTGCGAAGGCAGCCTTAGCTTCTGGGGTCCAATCTATTTTAGCATCCTTTTTCAGCATGGCATTGAGAGGTCGAACTATCTCAGCAAATCCTGTGATGAATTTGCGCACAAAGTTGATCTTACCGAAATATGATTTAAGTTCCTTTTTACTAGCCGGAGGGGCGATCTTGAGTATTACTTGGATTCTATCTGGATCAATGGATATTCCCTGGTCAGATATCACATGCCCCAATAGCTTTCCTTCAGTTACCCCAAACATGCATTTCTTGGGGTTAAGCGATATGCCGTAATCCTTACATCGCTGCAACACCTTCCTCAGATCAGCTACATGGTCTTCGCGCCTTTTTTAGAACACCGTCAAATCATCCATGTAAATGATTATGCATTTTCCAACTAATCCTTTGAAGGTGACATCCATTGCGCGCTGAAAAGTTGCGCCAGCATTTATCAAACCAAATGGCATTCGCCGGTACGCATAGATGCCCCATTTGCAGGTGAAATATGTTTTTAACCTATCTTCGTATTCCACCATTACCTGGTTATAACTAGAGTATCCATCTAGAAAGGACATCATCTGGGATCCATTGACAATCTGCAATACTTCGTCCAATGATGGCAGCGGGTAATTGTCTTTTTCAGAGGCTCTGTTTAAATTGCGGAAATCAACGCAGAGCCTGATTTCCCCATTTTTCTTTCGAATAGGAACTAAGTTCGCCACCCACGCAGAGTGTTGGACTGGGAATATTATCTTGGCTGATAACAACTTCTGAACTTCTTTGAAAATGAGTGGCTCCAAAAGTGCATTGACTGGCCTCTGCCTTTGCCTGAAAGGCTTTGCCCCAGGCTTCAGCGGGATCGTGTGTGTGATAATCAAGGTGTCGTAAGTTTTTAGATCCTCATAACTCCAAGCTATTACCTCATGGTATTCTCTTAGTGCATGTATGATTCCAGTCCTTTCATCCTCTATGCTAGCCTTTCCAATAAACACATTCTTCACATCTGCCTCTGTCCCCAAGTTAAAAGGGTCACACTTTCCACCTGGAGCTTCTCCTTCTTTCTACTGAGCTCCTAGATTATCTGCGTCAAATAGTCTTTCCAATTCTACCATTCCTCTGGGGATTGTATTTGTTTTCAGATTCAGTACTCCTTCCAAATCGATTTCAGCAGGCTCTACCTCTTCTTCATCTATTATCTGAGCAGTGAACACGTCTGATGAGGAAAGAAAATTGAGTATGTGTTGATCATCCTCGAAAACTTGAAAATTGGTAATGTTGTCGGGCACAGAGGGAGTAGCCACGAACTCAACAGAAAACTTTTTCAACCCTGCCATGGACGTGGGTTCCAGTGTGCTTGCGGTCTGGGCCAAAGCATTTGCAACATGATTTTGCCTTCTAGGAATGACCTGGATGTTAAAACCGTCGAAGCATTCAATTAAATCCCATACCCTATTCCTATACCTATTCAATCTCTTGTCATTACACGAATACTGTTTTCGTACTTGTTTCACCACTAACTCAGAATCACCAAAAACCTGGACAATCCTGACCTTTTTCTGTAATGCTAGCAGCAATCCTTGCACCAACGCCTCATATTCAGCGACGTTGTTTGTACATGGAAATTGCAGTCTTTGTGATGTCAGAAATGAACTCCTAGTAGGACTAATCAACTTGACCCCTGCACCAGACCCTTGCCTACACCTTGAACCGTCAAATCTTAAGGTCCATACACGAAAATCCTTGTTGTCTTCCCTCTGTCTTCCTGGTTTCTCTTTCTTTCCTGATTCCTCTTCCTTCTCTGATTTCTCTTCCTTTCCTGATTTCTCTTGCTCAAGCAGAGGTTCAGACTCTTCCTTCTTTTCAGCCATCGATTCACCCTTCGGAATTAAGGGAACCCTTAGTTGCTTTTGCACTTGCTTAATTGCCTCTTGACATAGTTGGTAGGTAAATTCGGAATGAGATGTATCGTGTATGCGACACCAGTTGGGCAATAATAATTCCTCCATTTGGACCTGCCTCCCAACAGCAGTTTGATCTTGCACAAATCTGGCTACAAAACTATGAAACCCCTCGAAGACCCTGGGTTCGTCTTCCTCTGAAGATTCTCCGTCATCGGATTGAACGTATGCTGCTGTACCTTCTGGTCTTTCTATCAGAGGTTTAGGAGGTCTTAAGCAACTCAGCATAAGGATTTCTTCCGGCAGATTGATGTGGGGAAGGTAGACGCCCAAATCAACCTCTGAAAACAAAATTTTGTTGGGCTGATTAAATTCAGTGATCATGTGCTTCATCTTAGGTTCCCTTTCAATACAGATTTGTTTAGCTAGTCCCTTCCATGGCAGCCACATATGAGAGAAATCTGTCGCCATATATCCATTCAGAGTTCTGGACTAGTCTCTACTTAAAAGCATACCGTATTGATCTAGAATATCCACCACCTGAATATTGATATACTGCTGCACCCTGGGATCCGAAGCCAGTTGCATGTGTATCCGGTTCAGTTCACCAATCACATTCACTTCGGTTTTATCTAATTGTGTCACTTTCCTGGAGGACTTGGCTGGAGTGAGCCCAAGCGCTTTACAAACGGACAATGGCATTACATTTGTGGAAGCACCTGAATCTACTAAACAATTGTGAAGGTTTTTGTTGAAGATCCTGAGGGTTAAAAGGAAAGGCGAACTTTCCCTCCTGTCTTTATACAGAGTTACCTTTTGTTCCATGTCGGTCACATGTATCCTCTCCTTTCCTTTATTGATATTATCCTTAGCGATGTTTTCTCTCGGCATATGATCAGTCCTAGTTCCAGCGCCTATGTCTTGAAAGAAAGATGTTCTAACCTCAGGTATCTTAAACAGCTCATACACAGAGAGACTGACCTTCATCTTTTTAAGCTCATCAGCCACATACTGTCCCATTTTTACCATATCAGCACGCAGGGATTTTTCCGGATCAACGATGGTACTATGATGTGCGGTTTGAAGAGGGGCTTTGGGGGGCTCAGGATTATTGGTAGCATGAGGATCAGGCGGGACTTGATAACTATTTGGGGGAATGGAAGTGGTGAAAGGACCTTTTGGCTTGCTACTCCTCAAATTGTAAGGAGTCTTGTTGTACTGCTGATAAGCATTGACCTCCTCAGACTCTTCTTCTTCAGGTTGGTTGTCATCCTGGAATGGGAATGTATAACTATCAAGAACGAGAGCAGCATCATACCTCTGGGAGGGGACAATCTCATACCCAGTTGGTGGAGTCTCCTGATTTTTGGCGTTCTGAATTTCCATTTGAAAGATACTGGAAGCAATCTGGAATTCTGGGTAATCCAACTCAGAATGGGCATTGGTGTTGTGCAATCTGCACCAGGTAGATAAGGCAGCTTCGGCCAGCATTATGTGACCTGGGGGCTTGGTGTCGTTATTCTGATTTTCCAATGGTGAAGGCACTCCCCCATTGTTAGGCCTGGTATTCCAGGATCGATTTGACCGCTGCTGAAAGCTCTGATTTTGATACTGATTTTGATTTGGAAATTGGTTCGAGCCCTGATGATTTAGTGAATGCTGCTGGCTTTGGAGATGTTGCTGATTCTGCCCCTTCTGTTGTAAATAAGCATTCTGATTTTTGAGGTGAGTAACTTCAGCAGTGAGCTTTTTCATCTGTTCAACTAGCTCCTTGATATCGTCCCTGTCTTCCTTGGTCTTAGATGCCTCTGAGGACTGCAGGAAAGGCATTTGTGCTGGAGGCATTTCAGCCACTGGGTTGCCTGGATGGATTACTAGAGCTTGCATGGCAGCTGGGCTCAGGACTGGGTTCATCACAGGGGTTCGATTGGCCAATGCATGATTTATCATGGGAATTTGGTTTGGCATGGCCACGGGACCCATATGATTCAGCGGGCCTGAGGCTGTTTGCCCATGCTGGGTACTCACTTCGATAGCAGCAGCATAGGCCGCGGCTAAACTGGCTGGTACCGGGTTGGCCCTCCTTGCAAACATGGAGGTGAGCTTATCTAGGGCAGCATAGTAAATAGGTAGGGCAGCAGCCTGGTCTATAGCATAGGGGGCCTGCAGACGACTGTAAGCTTTCTGGAACCTATTATTGAAGGTGCTGATCATCTCACCTTCCTCTCGTCGAATCTCCACAAAAGAACGGTAAAGATCAGACGGGGAAGTGGGCATACGAAACCTATTCAGAAAAGATGTCTTCAGATTTGGCCATGAATTTATAGATGCTGCCGGGAGATTGGCAAACCAGTAGTAGGCTTCATCCTGCAACGAGTAGGGGAACAGTCGGCATATTACATCTTCATGCTGCACCTGTAACATGAACATATTAGCTTCAAAAATCTTAATGTGTTCATCCGCGGTCCTATCTGGGTCATGTACCCTGAACTTTGAGCAGAACTTGTCTGGGTTTTTGGGCATGTCATGGTAGTTGTTGAACAGCAGAGGGGACTGGTTATTTCCTGCAAAATAAGCCATGATAGGGGGATTATTGGAACCTGCAGCAGTATATCTGGGGGCTGACTGAGCTCGAGGAGCCCTGGGTATTCCTTGATCCCTTCTCGTTCTTCTAAATTCTGTCAGAGATAGCAGTTCTTCTCCAGCTGAACTGGATCGAGTGTGTCTCTGTTTGGTCCCCAGACTTGCTGATTTTTAGTTTTGCTCTCCTTCTAGCGCCAATTCTGTTGATGGTGGTTTTAGCACGCAGCAACGCAGGTGTGATTGCTGGTTTCACACCTCTCTTGAAAAGTATCTCACCCTAGGTAAGACTACTCCAAGGATAATACAGCTAGGTCTTAGCTTGCTTGGAATTGCTCAATGGTTATGTTCTAGCTGTACCTACAAGGGGTCTTACATGCAGTCTGCAAATCTTCGAGGTTGAGACAACGAATACACATAAACCCTATTATGATTTTCAGCTGATAGACCGAAACAAGGTGCTGCTGAAATTTCTATTCTAACAACTAAACATTGGGTTTAAAGAAAATGCAAAAGATTTAGGGTTAGAAGGAATCCTAAGTTACATTCACAATGCAAGGGTTATCTTTAGTAGACAAATATTCCAGACTTCAAACCAGTTCTCTGAGTTACCAAACTGAAATGGGTGTTACAGTGCTGCAGAAAACGGTGCTATCTTCAATGGAAGTTGAAAGATTTTCAGACCACATTCAGTCGTTAAATACCCAATAAATGGCGCAACTTAACTCATAAAATGAAGTTGAACTTTAGCACAAATAATAAGCCCAGGCTAACTTTACACAGTTATTTACCATCAGCAAATAACTAAAAGTATGGACTTGGAACATTCATCAAATACTGCAATAAACCATTAACATCATAAAAGCACAACTAATCTAACTATGGGAGAGCAAGAAGCAAACCATGAAGACCACAATGAATCGAAACAAGATGCAAATTCTCAGAAATACTGCAGAAACTTGCTTTGTATTTAATTCAAATGGCACAAAGTCAACAATTTGGCATCAAAATCTCTCTTACAAAAGTGGAAATGGCAGCCCTTTATATAGAAAGCAGCATACCCTAGCTTTTCAAATGAACGGTGGAGATTAACTCAACACCGACGGCTCAGATTACATTAAGAAAGGCCCACATTAATTCCCGGATTACATTTTGTCTTTTATGAAAAAGACGAAAAAATAGCTCCAGATACATCGAATCTAGTCATTTTGACTAGCCAACTCAATACATTAGTGAAAAGACTCATTTAGGAGGTAAGAAGAAGACAAAATGAATCACATACTGTCCAGATATATCAAATTTACAATAATGACGGGATTGAATCAATAAAATATTCAAATAATATTAAGATTCTTTATCTAGGTCGATACTATCTCCACTGGACAGCTTATTCCGATAGGCCAGCCATGCCTCGAGTGCTGGATTGATATCAGATGGGTCTGGATCTTTCAGATGATGTATTCTGTAATCGAATACCTCTAGCTCCCGACTGAATCTGGTGTATATCTTTTCAAAATCTGCCTCTGCTCTGCGGAATGCTTTGAATTCTGCTCTGAGGTCACTTGCCTTATCTAGCCGTTCTTCTGTACTTAGCACAATGTCCTCAAATAATATAACATGCAGTTTTCCTTTGCATTTTTTGACCTCAAAAGGAGCATAATCATCAAAAGATTCGTCTCTACAGCTTCTCAAAGCATCGTTGATATCGTATACGATAGATCTTAGCTCTTCGTCAGCGGGTTTATATGCTTCCTTTACTTGCTCAAAGGTCTCTTTCCTCAGAAGTAACTGCTGATACCACTCAATAGCCTTCGGGAGCCTATCTCCAGTCAAAATATTTTCTGTGACCAGGGTTTGAGCTGGCAACTCCCGGATACCCTTGATTCGCGGATACATGTGAGAATAGTATTCGTCGAATAAGTCACATTCATCACGCAAATCTTTCCACTTCTTAATCAATTCCACTGTACATTGGTGGATTTGAGCAGAGGCACTTATGGCATCGCATCCCGCTTCAAACACACTCATCAACCAGTTCTCGACGGCTTAGGATTTTGATCTTACCTTGCTCAGCTTTGCCATTTCATCCGTAGATAGGAAGGTAGGCACAGTCCTTATATCACCTCCTGCATCTACTGGTTTTACCAAAAATTGAAGACATGCCCTGAGCTCCTCGTTTTGGTGCTTTAATTCTTTCTTGGACATCTCGTCCTTATCCAACTGCTTCAAAATTGACGTAACTGATCCTTTAAAATCATCCACCCTTTGAGCACGGGTGGTTGGGCCTAAGTCAACTGTGGATATCACATAATCCTCTGCCCTGACCTGATCTCTCGCTGCGTCAGCTGGAGGGACAGCTACCTCCGCAATCCTTGAGCCTGATTCGCTCTGGTAGATCCTTGATTGCACCTTCGCCCTCTTTTGCTTCTAAGGTTTTTGAGCCTGTGATAGGATGGTGCTCAAATCAATTTTCATTACTTCGATCTGGGGTTCTGGATATACCATCCTATCCTGCAGCCATTCGGGAGCAGAAGATTTGTCCAACTTAGCGGCTCCATCCTTATCTCATACAATCAATTCTTTGGAAGGCCCTTGTTCGGGCTCAGGGCTCTTCTCCTTTTCTCCTTGGGCCAATTCCTTTAGGCTCTCGAGCACATTTTCTCGTGCTATTTCCAAAACTTCCTCTGTTGGGTCCTTGCTCAGCGGACTATCAGATATGTCAATTATTTCTATACCAACAGACGAGTCGAGGGGGTTCTTATCATTTTTACTGGTCAGTGCTCCCTCGCTCTTTTCAGTCATTACCCTGGGTTCTGGTAATCCTAACTCCGTGCATACTTTCTAAATACCCTCCAACAAAGGTACTTCCAATGACATCGCAGGTATTTGTGAAAGGGGGACAGCAGAAGAAATTGTGAAGGAAGGGGTACTAATTTGAGTCAAATTAGTGAAGGCGGGCAATGGTAAGGGAGAAGAAGGGGTAGGGTACGTGATGGTGAGAGTGGAAGAAACAGGATGACTGGGATCACCAGAGGAGATTGCCAGTGGGCAGGAAGTGGTAGTAATACCAGAGGAAGGAGAAGCGGAAGGGGATGATTCCTGCACAATGATGGCTGAAGTGGTGGGAGAAGTAGATGAAACGGAAGAAGGAGGGATAGAAGTAGAGAAGGTGGAAGCCAAAACAGCTGTTCCTGTATCGGGCATGGGGGTTTGGGAGATCGAAGGAGTTGAATCATCTTTAGTAGTAACATTCTCCTTGCTCGCTGCTTCTGTTTTTACCTTCTTGGCCTTGGAGGCCTCCCCAGTGCTGCCTGGCATGTCTTTCCTCTTAGTGACTCTGAGCCTAGGAGGTGGATCCTTTTTCCGAGGGGATCTCACAGGAGGTTTTTTCACTTTTCTAGCCCTTGCTGCCAAAGGGGCATGCTCATCAATATCTGAATCCTTTTCCTTGATTGGCTCTGTATCATTTGTCCCCAGTATGGGCTCATCTTCTTTTCCGTCGGAGTCCTTATCTGATTCAACTGCCGTATAGGTCAGTTGGACTCCTTGCCCCCTTAGGACACCCAATTGTGCTCTGACCCAAGCTTTACTCAATCTAATTGGCTCCTTCATGATCACATCCAAGGAGCTCTCTTTAGCGTTTGCCCAATTGGGTAATGGGATGGGCAGGTGGTACTGTGCCTCCCATGGGCCTCTAACCATAACATTATCATCATCCTGCAATTGATCTGGTACTGCTATTACATGAAATTTCTTGATAAAATCCAAGGATAGCCTTGAGTGTGCCCTCTTCATGACCTCGTAGTCATCAGTGCAGTTGGCCCAGAAATCTTCAATATGATCTTTATGAAACAACTTCCTGCTCACGAACTTCTCCATCACCTGATTTGGGTCAAAATGAGCCCTGGCATTGTAATAGTGCAAGTTCAGAAGCTGGAGCTCTTTATCTGAATACTCAGCTGAGGCGAGGGAAGGGCATGCGTAGAGTCCTCTGCCAAACTTGATGGGAAATTGGACATTTGTTCAGTGCAGGTGCTTGAGTTTTTTGGCACATGGCACTAGTTGCCTGGACAGTTCTAGGAGCACTGTCTTATCATCAGGATATCTTGGCAACCTATATGCCATTCCAGTGAAGCCTTGTACTCTGATGTATGTGAACTTCTCAAATTGTATATACCACCAGCCATATTGGATTATTTCGTTCATAGCCTCAGCTGAAATCCTCAAGGCTGTGTTACCTTGCAACTTCCTTGCTATGTACATGGTAAATGCATCGTTAACCCGCTTGAAGTGTATCAATGATTGTGATGAAGTCAATTGAGGATAGCCTTCATATACCTTGACCTGTGTCTTTTCATCATTCCCGATCTCTCCGATCTTAGACAATCCGTCGTAATGATTCATTCTTGCCAATGCATAGACGACGTAGGATGTCCATCTGAAATATTTCTTCTCATTGAAGTGGCTGAAAGCTGCATGCATATTGTCGCTAAGGATCTGCGACCAATGGAACTTGGTTCCCTTCAATACTTCTGAGATTATGATAAACATCCAATCTTCAAAAGTGGAAGCAGTAGGTAACCCATACACTCTGCTCAAAAAGGTTACTATATCTCCAATTTCATCATGGAAATCACTTCTATATAGCACTATGGGGAGCTTGACGAGAGCGGATTTCTTGCTCTTGACCCAATGATCATTTATATGTTTTCTGCATCCCTCCACATCTTTGTTATATGCCTCCTTGGATGCTTGCCTGTTGGGCATAGTCATGGTTTTATGCCATGGGATATCCAGCATTTCTGCCAAAGCAGGCGGGGACAAATCAGCTAGGACTTCTCCATTAGCTGTCTGAACTTGTCTAGATACGACATCGTATCTATCTGCACAACTTGCTATCAATTCTGCACACTGAACAGAGGTCGAGAAGGCAGCTACTTGTCCTAGTCCGCTGTCCTTAAGTCTCTTGGTCCGAGGAGTCGGAGTGGGTCTGAAGATTCTGAGTCTGAAATCATCTAGGTCAATATGACCTAGGTCGGTGTCTCCTACGTTACTCCACCCAGAGTGGATTTTGGTCTCTGGGGGGATTCCTTTGAACTCGTACTTCATGGCTTGAGCTCGCGCAGACATCTAATCTGCAAAACCAGACCTTATAAGCTTGATACCAAGTAAGCTCCTTGATATACTCCTAGGATTAGATAAATCAATCATAAATCCATCATTTATTAAAAGCATGCATTTTTAAAGAAGACTAAGTTAACATTCACAGCGTATTGCATGCAAGGAGATATCAAATGTTGTAAAAAGATTCACCTAAACATCATCATTATAGCATTACAACCTTAATAACCTTACCTTGAACCATCTTCCCTAAAGAAATTTCAGCAAATTCGGCCATTTAGGGAGATTTGCGCTAAAATTGAGGTTGTCCGACCTTGGGCAGTAAAAGCGCTAAAATTGAGGCTGTCCGACCTTGGCGGGAAAATGAGGCAGGTCCGACCTCAAATGAGGGTTTGTTCTGTGCGTTCCAGAATTTGCGCTATTTTCAAGGGTGTCCGACTTGCACGAAATTTGGAGGTCTCCGACCTCCAATGGTTTACAAGTCGGTTGGTGGATAAACTAGCGCAAAACGATTGCTGGCA
This sequence comes from Cunninghamia lanceolata, assembly GCA_027924645.1. Classification (NCBI taxonomy): domain Eukaryota; kingdom Viridiplantae; phylum Streptophyta; class Pinopsida; order Cupressales; family Cupressaceae; genus Cunninghamia; species Cunninghamia lanceolata. The sequence continues at coordinate 1,338,399 of BSBN01000445.1, forward strand.
TAATAGTGGTTCTCTTGCGCGGAATTTAGGTGAGTCCGACTTGCGCAGATTTCGACGGGGTCTGACTAAGTCAGACACAAGGTGTTTTAGCGCATTGGTCGGATGAAGGAAATTGTAGTGCAAAATAGTTTGGTAAATCTTTTCAGCGGGCCTTTCAAGCAGCACCGACTTTGCGGGGTTATGGATGTCATCCGACCTGGTCGGACACAGGGTATTGTAGCGCAAAGTCAGACAAAGAAGATTTTAGCGCAAAAAGCGGTTTTCAGGGCTGCGGGCATTTCTAAACCATCCGACCTGATTTGTAAATGATATGTGAGTTGTGAAGGTCGGATGAGGTCATTTTTAGCGCAATCAGGTGCTAGATTTTGGCGCTAGATCTTAGGGTGTCTGACCATATCGAATGGTTTAGTTGTTTGGGGTTGGTTGAAAGTCAATTCAGCGCTAACTTCGTGTGCGAGTTTTGCAGGGTTTTGACCTGAAAGGGTCTAAATTCGCCCAATGCCTCTTAGTTCGTGGTTTTCTAAATCTAGGGTTTTGAGAAAATGCAAGGATCAATTCCCCAAACCCTAACCCGGAACCATTACATTCAACTCACAGAACTATCACACTCAACAATCATTATGCAGACGATGAAAACCCTAACAGTTTCTCCACTGACTTTGCTTCAAAAAACCCTAAAGAAACTCAAAAATGCAAAGGGTTTGAACCCTACCTGTAAATGGTGGCACAGATCTAGTTTGTCGAGGGGTCGCGGGTTCGAGCTCGGATGATATCGGCAGCAAAAATTGGAGCTTGAGATGCGCAACTTCGAAAACGGTGAGAAATGAGTTAATCTCACTTAATTTCCTTATTTATGGCATGCAAATCTGCCATTAATACTCGGGGTACGGACTGTCAGCGGGGATTTGCAGCGGTTCCGACTGGAGGAATCAGCGCAAAATCCGAAGGTTTCTGACCTATCCTGTTTGGCGGGGTTTTCGGGTTCATTCGACCTGCGGATTTCGTTTGGGGAACCGACCAAGTCAGCGATTGAAGGTTTTAGCACAAAGTCGGACAGAGGAGATTTTAACGCTAGGTCCGACAGACTGAAAATCGGTGCAGAGGTCGGTTGAAGCCAGATTCAGTGCAAAGGTCGGTGGAATTCAGTTTTAGCGCAAAGGTTAGTTGAAGCCAGTTTTAGCGCAACAAACTAAATCAAGGACTCCAGAAGGGGAAACAACAACCCTCCTTAGCAAGTTTGAAGTGATTTTTTCAAGGTAATCATTCTATCCAGGGCACATATACTTTAGACCGTACAACCACTTCCAAGAGAGAGATCAAAAACCAAATGACTCACCAGCCAAAACAAAAAGAACAAAGGGGAAGGGTCCCCATGTTTAGAATGGGGCGTGTGTGCAAGGCACAACAGGAAGTAGGTAGATGGTGCTGATATGACTTTCTGATAAAAAGCAGTAAGTACTACAGTGTTGCTGATAGAGGAAACAATGCAGTAGAAGCAAGATCCTAAGGTGAGAATTGACAAACCAAGAAGGAGAGAACTTTGTATGAAGAACTAAAGTTGCAGTTAGAGAAAGCATCAAGTAAGGGGGAGCAGTCAGTTGAAGAAAGTTCAGAAGAGAGATTGGATTAGAGTAGAAGAGTACAAGTATGTGCCCTTTGCCATTGATGTCAAAGGGGGAGAGAAGTCATGTGAAAAACTTATATAGACAAAGAGTGTAGATGTGTAAAGAGAAAGGGGGAGAATTGTATCTTGATGGTTTTTGCATTTTTTCACATCATATGTTGCCATCAATGACAAAGGGGGAGATTGTTGCAAGTATGTGCCTAATTGGTGTTGTCATTGATGTCAACATATCCTTGTTGTCATTAGTGTCAACTATATCTTATTCTATCACTTGTTTAGAAGACTTGCATGTTGAGGATATTGAGAAAATTAGCCTCTCCGGAAGGAACAAGAGAGTTACAGAGAAGTGCAGTATAGACAGTGAGTTGTATGTTGAAGAACAGTCTGGTAAACTGCTCCACATTTACTTCTACTTGAAGATCATGGTCTACAGATTGGAAATAAGTTAGAGGTATGACTAAGGATGGTACATTCCAAGTTTGAGCCCTCTGCATGAAGATCTGAGTGAGTTGTGTTCACCAGAGTGAAACCTACTTTTTTTGTAAGTTTAGTTGAGACAAGAAGAAAGTATTCTACTCTGCATTCCTCCACAATAAAGTATTTTTCTCTACAATTCTAGAAGGAAGTTTGGGATGATGATAAGTGCCTACAATTGTAATGGTTCATGGTTTGGTTATCCGCAAGCTATCTTTCTTTTATGATAGTTGAAGACAATGAAGTTCATGTGTTCCGGTGAGAAGATTCCTATGGATAAAGTGGTTAAATGTTGTGCAGTTGCTCTTGATGATTATAACATGCTTGTGGATGTCTCCTAATCATGTTCCTATCTTTATATTGGTCTGCATTAAGGATTTGAGATCGTGTTCGAAGATTGTTCCCAGATAGTGTAACATGTAAGTAGTTTTAGCTGACCTGGTTAATCCCAGTGACTGCAGAGATCTCTGGAAGATTTTGGAAGCATGTTGTGGCATGGAAGATCGTGTTTGAGTCCCATCTAAGGCATGGTGTGATCCACATTTCATTTCCTTTGCATAATGTTGTAATAGGTCAGGACCTATTTTATAAATGTTTGTAATACCGACCTTGGGGATTGTTCCAATGGTTGATTATTGTGATGCCGACCTTGATGATCATTCCAAGATTGATGAAGTGTATAAATACTTTAAGTTGAGTCATGGAAAAGGTGTTCTTGAGTGAAAATGGAAAGACAATAAGAAAGGTCCAAAAGGTAGAGCAGAGAAGAAGTGTGTGTGTGTGAAGTGAGGATGCGAATAGTAGAGCAGAGTTACAAGATCAACAATGATAAAGACTTGGGATTCAAAATTTAGTTGCTAAATGACTGCACCCTAGCATAGTGGCAGATGCATAAGCAATATTTAGTTTTCATGTGCAATATGATTGGAAGCAAGATTTCATCATCAAGGTTGTGAGCTAGCAGTGAGCATTCAATAGGGTTTAACAGCCCTCAAGGTTTAACAACCCTTATTGTAATCTTTCTAGGTTTAGGGTTGAGGCAGTGAACCTACTAAATCTAGTTGTACTTCATGGCAGTAAGCTAGCATGTTGTAGGCCCGTGGAGTCACCAAGACTGAACATCATTTTTGTAAAGATTGCACTATATATTTGAGAACTAATCCTCTCTGTGGTTTTTCCCTTTTTGGGTTTTCCAAGTAAAATCTTGGTGTTATGTGTCATGCTTTTGTGGATGCTATTCAGTTGTATACTTTACTTCTATTTGATTATTCTTTTGAAATAGTTAAAAGTAAAAGTGCAAGAAAAGATTTATAGAACACTGATTCATCCCCCCCTCTTAGTGTTCCTAACAATCAACATGGTTGATAAAAGCTACTGGAATATAGGGCTTGTACTATTCAAGGCCTTTCCATGGATGCTAGATACATCCCATAAGGAAATCCAATTCTGCTTTGTACCGAGATGGGTGTTACTTAGAAATGTACTGGTTCAATTCTGGAGTTTTCTGCCTCAAATCATCAAATGCTTTGGGAAGATTTTAAAAGTTGATGAAACTTAGTCTACCCTACCCCACCTTGATGCTAGACACCTAGTATCATTTGACACGGGGGTTTAAATTCCTGAAATCTTGGAAATTAATTGGGAAAAAAATAGTGCAATGTGAACTTATAGGTCTCGGAGGGTCAAACTCTTGTTTTCTATGTAAGATGGATGGCCACTAAAGGAGGAACTACCCTGTCATTAACAAAAATGTGAACAAAGAAAACCTGGGGTTTGAAACCAAAGAAAAGGGAAAAAATGATAATGACCCTAACCAAGATAAGCCTATGAATCCCTTAGGGAGTGACCCTTTGGTCCTTCCCTCCAAAAGGTATATAAACCATTCTGAAAAAGACTTTAATCCTAACTCTGTTGAGAAATCAAGTTTGGCAAAAGAAGATGGTATCATTGCCAAATGCAACACAACTGACAAAGGTTTGGATTCTGAGGCATTGTTTAGTGATCACCAAGATATTGATGACTCTGATAGTACTCAGGATGGCAGCCTAAGCTTACTCTCTATGGAAGAAAAAGAGGAAGGTAACTTGATGGAAAAAGAACTAGCATTTGTGTCTCAAATTGAAGAAACCCAATTGCAATCAAACATAGAAACAAAAGATACGGGTAAGGAGTGTCTCCCCAATGATGAACCTACTAGAGAACTAGAGGGCTCTCTATAGGGTTATAACTTTGATAATGGCTTCATTTCAGTGAGAAGGAGGAAGAATGCCCAACAATTGGCATTGGATAAGATTAGGGAGGTAGAAGATCAGAGAAATAATCTTGACAAGTTGAAGGAAGAATTTTTGAAAAAGAAAGATGCAGATCCTCGAGGAGTAGGGTTGGACCTCCTCAAACAAAGCTTCATGAGAGATAAAGTTGTCCCTGTTGGAGATGTGGGGAGGAAGAAATTTCAAGAACTTGACAAATTGGATGAAGAAGGAAAGAAGAGGAAAAATATGAGCAGAATCAACAGTTCTGTTAAGTCAGGCAAAAAAGGAAAAGATGATCTAATCCCTAAATATTTTGATAGTGTTAGTAAGAAGGATGCTCCATACCCCCCCTAAATATTCTTTGTGATGAAATACATCCACTGTTGCAGCTGGAATGTTAGAGGTCTTTAATCCCCTGATAGGAAGTATGTGGTGAGGGATTTTTGCAACAAACATAAGGATATGGATGTATTATTTATCCATGAAGTTGAAGTAGTTGGATTCATGTTGGAAAACACATTAAGATTTGTCTAGAAAGAAGCAATTGCTTTTACTACAAAACATGATAAGGGTAGAATGGGTAATGCCATTTTGCTTAATAGAAAATGGGAGAAGCTTCTCCAAGACTCTAGACATTTCCCTTGTAATAGATGTATTTGGATTACTTTGGATATAGGAGGCTAGTTATTGGGATTTGCTCAATCTATGCCCCTAATGAATATCTAAATAGAGCAGAACTATGGAACTGGATGGCCTCCGAGCTTCCTAAGGTCCCCTAGGTTATAGGTGAAGATTTTAATATGATTGAGCACATAGCAGATAAAAAAGGAGGAAAACCTATGTAATGGAAAGGAAATGAAATTTTTTTGGCTAAGATTAAAAAAATCTTTAAAGCTGGTAGACCCTGTAGAAGGTGAAAAGAAAAATAGCAAAGGTATTTGGTTTTCCTAGTCAAACTGTCAGAAAGCTAACAAAAGAATTCATAGCTGACTTGATAGATTCTACATGGAGAAATAATCCTTCTTGGTATTCAATAAAAAGGAATAAAAAAAGTTCAAATGATCCCAAATCCACTCTCTAATCATCATCCCATCAAGACTATGATATCAATCAAGAAATAAGAAGAAAAGATTAGAAATCTGAAGGGATCCTTTTTTAAACTCAACTTTGAACTATTGAAAGATCAAGAATGTCTTGGGGGCATCAAGGCTCTTAGAAATATTTGTAAATTAATGTACAAAAACAAAGAAGCTTCATATTATTGGGGTAAGTTGATTGAGTCTTGCAAATCAGTTTTTCAAATTGTGGGGAAGAAATATGCATTAGATAAGAAAAAAGAAGAGCTTCTACTCCAAGAGGAATACCTCCAAGTAGAGGAAAAAATTCAAGACAATTCAAATGATCAAGGCCTAATTGTAAAAATGGGGGATATGAAACATAGATTAAGAAAAGTCTAGATCAGAAAAGCTCAAGAGGCTAGGATTAGAGCCAAATTAAATTGGTTGGAAGATGGAGACCAAGGAACCAAATAATTTTTCAATCTATTGAAATACAAAAACATAAAAGAAAATATTCAAGTTGTAGTAGAAAATGGGGTCTATCTTAGCAGCTAAGAGGATATGGTGGAAGCCTTCAGGAGGTTTTATGAAAATTTGTTTAGATTTGAAGACAATAAATAAGGATGTTTGGAGGCTCAGGACCTATGTTGCAAGGTTAGTAAGGTAAAAGTGAATGCAGAAATGAGAAAAACCTTAGACAAGAGGATTACTAAGGAGGAAATAAAAACTACCATCAGATCAACGAGTAATGGAAAATCTTTAGGGGTTGATGGCCTTCTGGTTGATTTTTACAAAGCAAATATAGACTAGGTAGTGGATGATTTGTTTGAGCTATATAATGAAGAAATAGATAAAGGGACATTGGGGGGAGATATAAACAAAGGAAATATTAAGCTCCTACCCAAAGAGGGAGACAAAATAGAAATGAAAAATTAGAGACCTATAACATTATTGAATGTATCTTATAAGATTATGGCTAAATTTTTGGCTCTAAGGGTTAGAGATATGCTTCCAGAGATTATTAACTCCACTCAAATAAGATTTATAAAGGGTAGGTATATTTTAGAAAATCTTATTACTAGCTGGGAAGCTCTTCAGTGGGCTAAAGACACTAATCAAGATGGAGGTATCCTCCTTTTAGACTTTGAGAAGGCTTATGACTGAGTTGAATTGTCTTTTATCTTCAAGATTCTTAAAGCAATAGGCTTCCCTAATTTTTTTGTAAGATGGTGATAATGCTCTTCGAGGATGCATTAGCCCAAGTTGAAGTCAATGGTGAACTGTCTACCCCTTTTAAGATGGGTAGATCTATTCGAAAAGGCTACCCCCTTACCCCCTCTCTATTTGTGATAGCCTCTGAGGCTCTCCACTATCTCTTGAGAACAAACTTAATTGAAGGCAAGGTTGAAGGTATTTCCTTGCCTAATGGGAACAGACTATTAAATGTCTAGTTTGCAGATGGCACTGCTCTGTTTCCTAGGGTTGATAAGTAGGAGATGGAGAACTTGGAGAAGAGATTAGATATTTTTTGCCTAGCCTTGGGGGCAAAAATTTCATCTTCTAAATCTATTTTTTTGACTTGGGACCATTCAGTGTCTGGCTAGCTCAGTGCTGATAAATGGTAGTGGGGAGGACCTACAAAGTAAGTTAGATTTCTTGGGATCCCCTTTGCTATTTACCCCGCACTCAAGCTTATGTGGGATTGGCTCTTCACTAAAATTGAAAAGAAACTCAAAAATTGGAACATACTGCATCTTTCATTGGCTGGTAGGACTTAGGTATGCCAAAAATTCTCTCAGCATATTCAATCTTCTACTCTTTAATGTGGCTCTTTGCTAATTATCAATTTGATATTATTCACAAAATGATAAGAAATTTCTTATGGTCTGATGGGAAGGGGAAGTCTAAAAAACATCTTGTAAGATGGGATTGGTGTTATGTTAGCAAAGAGTTGGGAGGTTTGGGACTTAAGGACTTGAGGATTGAAGGTGTTTCGCTAGCTACAAAGTGGCTAATCAATTCCTTGGTTGGAGATGAACCTTGGAAGGTCTTGGTTAGAAATAATATTAAAAATTATGTTCCATGTAAGAGAAAAGTTTGGGGGAAGGTTTACTTTTATGATGCTTTGTTTAGGGACTTCAAAGCTAAGCCTGGGGGTTCTGTAATCTTTAACAGTATCTAGAAAGCCTAGGAACAACCTAAGCCCTACATTAGGGATAAAGGTGCTATCAATTTGGATAGAATGACTATTTGGGGACAAAGATCAATCTGGTGGAATATAATACACAAAGAATAACCTTTAGCCTTATTGCAAGGCTGTTCTGCCAGAAAGTGTAGTGAAAAAGGATTAATTAACCTAGTAGATTTGTTTGATGAAGGTTCTCAAAAAGGGTGGAATCTAATAAAGGAATAGTTTCATCTGAATGAAAAGCATTTTAGAACCTTCTCCACTATAAACAAGGCTATGATGAGTAAGGTGCATACAAAGGTGTCTATTGTTGGGGAAGAAATCATTGGAAATTTGAAATGGGAGGATGACACCTTATTTTTTAATATGAAACCTAAAATGATATATAGGATGTTTACCAAATCTCAAGACATTTTCTACCACATCAGCACTACTAGAGGTGACACCCTAGGACATAAAGTATTATCCAAAACTTTCAAACTGTTATAGTCTAAAATCCTAGAACCAGAGAAGGCCTGTTTTAGATGGTTGCTAATCTTAAATAAGTTTTGTATTAGTACCGAGTCTATTTTTTGTCCATTGGGTAATGCTCCTAAGTCTATTGCTCATATTTTCCTGGATTGTAAGTATGCTCGATTCATCTGGTCCATATTCATGGGAAATATAAATACATGGAGTCCTACTGTGAATATAATTAGGAAAGAAATTATATGTGGATTTGTTGACGACCTAAATGTAAAAGCTAACTCCTTTTGGTTTGTATTGTCCACTAAAATCTTGTGGTTTATATGGAAAAAAAAGGAATGAAGAAAGGTTTCTTGGTAGGGAGAGGGCACCCACTGGGATTCTTTTGAGTCTCATGTCATTCAAATTCTTTGAACAAGTTGTAGTTATGATGGAGATCTCTCTAAATAGATTCAAAGAGCTAATGGAGATAGGGGCAATGTTCTTCAAAGATGATATAAAAGAGACTGATTTCTAGGATAGAAACCCAAGGAGATTTGACTAGAGATTCTTTAATGCATACATAGACTTTCAAGATCTTTACAACAAGCTCAAACAAAAAGAAAAAAATGGAAGTGAATTGTGCAAACAATGGGAGAACTCTTGTTAGAACTTTAGTATTAGTTCAGACCAATTTAGAAACTCACCAAGAATTGGAAATATACCTAGGATGGACTCTTGTGGCAATAGTGATAATATAATTCATATATGGGATCATGAAATGTGATGTAATGAAGACCTAAGATGGGAGCTGAGAAAGGTCAGGTCTGAAGAATATAAGAAAGGTACAGAAGTTGATGACAACCAAGGCCTATACTATTAGTATGTGGAAATGGAGAAAGATGCAATGTCAGTAAATCAAAACAGGGATTCAGATGAAGAACTAATGATGGTAGAATATAATGATAATAAAGCATTACAAGTTCCTAATGATGTGGCAGATAATAGCAGAGACAAGGAGAGTTCTCAATTTGCAAGACAATCCTAAGTGTGAAACAAAATTTCATAGCTGTGTGGAAGTTTTAAAATCGATGGGAAGAACAGGATAAAAAGCTTTATTATATTTGCATCTCTAATATTTACTTTAGTTTTGAAAATTGCAAAACTTTACATATGTATTAGGGATTAATGGTTTTTTGGATTGATGTAAGTAGCAACATAATTTTGGCATGGTCTTCTTAACCACATTGATGTAAACTCTATCTTTATTATATATATATGCCAACAAACTCCCTTATTATGTCATGTGCCCAAGAGAAGAAAGCAAGAAAGTTTGAAAAGCTTCAAACTTCACAATTGCATGAGATTTTGTAAATATGTTAACACGTTGCTCTTGAGTCAAACTATACTAGAGATAGATATTCTATTGTGTTGTGTAGTCTCACAACACACCCCATTTTTCTCCTAGCAAAATGAGGACCCCAACTTCTTTTTTTCTTTTTCTTGTGTTTTTCCCTTTGTGGCGCTTTTGTGGTAAAGGCAAAATGTGAAGTTGCCATGAAACAACAATTATGAACCTTAATAATCCCAAGTAAGGTCTTAGATTGATAGATCATCAATTTTTAGCTAGGGCCATCTTTGGAATTTCCTAAAAATTCATTAAAATAAGCAAGTTATTCTTACTAGACATGATAACAAGACATGACATTGGTAAACTTAATGTTCCACATTTAGATGAGGATCCCCGCAAATTTCATGTTGAAATATTTTATTGGAAGTGGTCTTTAAGTATTTGAAATAACTAGGAGAAATTACCCCAAACTTGACACCAAGTTCAAATATAGTTTAACATTAGCAACGTTACATTTTGACTGAACCTAATATTTCAACCTAACCCAATCTTACAATCGAACGATCTAGTTCAGTTGAAAATCCACATCCACATTTGATTGGCCAACAAAGATTTCCAACTGGACATTTTCCACAGTATAGTGGGTTATACACTATAAAGGGAACCCGATCTTACAAAACATAAATTTGATTCATTTCCTTGTTCCCATAACTTCACATCTAGTAATGTTTTGATAATGCATCATGATGACATATAACATCCTAACTCCTACTTGATGTTATGTACCCGATATAGACATTCTATTCAAACCTGACATTCTGGTCAAACTGGACATTCCAACTGAACATGATATTATGATTTTGAATGTTCCACATCTAGTTGAAGAAATTCATATATCCAACTATAAAGTTAACTAGATTATTTGTTTGGATTTAAATTTAAAAGACAAAAAGCATTTTGAAGCTGATACTCTCTCACTTGCCAATATTAATGCTCACCTACTGTAGGTTACATTGAATGCAATCAATACTTAGCAAAGTTTGCTCATTAAAAGTAGATTTTACTTTGTAATTGACTATCAAAACAACCAAGCGAACATAAAACGAATTCAAAGTGAATTTGCAAGGTGAATTATAGAGCAGACAAATTGCAAGGTGAAGTTATGATTTGAAGGTGAATTCAAAGTGGCAGCAACAATGACAACTAAACCGAACATCTAAACAGTGTATTCTACTTGTATAAAGGTGAAGGGTATGTAGTACATAGGTATGTATGAAATTCAATAACCCTAATATCAAATTACAATAAGTTGTTTAAATTGAATTAGTTCAAATTCACTAAAAGGGTAAAAATGAATTCACAATTCTTACCATAGTGGATTCACATCTTGTACTGTAGTGAAATTATTATCATTCATAAGAGAAAAACTCAAACCTAGATCTTATTAGAAAAAAGATTAATGGTAAGCCCTAAGTAATTATAGTTAGGGTAATTTATGTTTTCTCGTGGGTGACCACAACTTTTGAAGGAGATGAGGGAAGAGTTCAAGGTGATGGGTCACACCACAGAGATTTGGCTAAGTTCAGAGTCATTGCTGATACAAATCTAGGAAAGTTGGACCTAACAGAATATGAGAAAAGAATCACAGCTTCCAAAATGAGCTCATTAGCCAGGAATATCATGAAGAGTGGATTTTTCAAAGCTACAGGATTTCCCATCTTGATGGAGGCTCAAGAACTAGTTATTCAAGGGTATGTGCATGGAAATGGGGTCAAAAGTGGCCACTTTTTTCTGAAATCAGAAAAACTTGATCTTGCATGAGAAATTGAAGATAACCACACTCAAAATTAGAAGATCTGATAAGAATAAGTTTTGTAGTGCTCCAAGTCTAGTTTCAAAACTACTAATTTTTTCTAAAAATGGTGGCTTGATTAAGAGGTTCAAATAGGGGGAGCACACAAAGTGCTCCTATTTTTGTCAGAAAAATATTACATAGTGTTTGGTGTGCTCCCCTTAAAATTCCAACTTTTTTTAAAGTATGAGACAAATCACAATGGTGGAAAATTAGCTAACACCATGTAGTTTATGCCTATTTTTTTGAACTAATTTTTTTTATGAATATATGATTTTTTTATGAATTTTCAAAGTGGATACATCTTGAAAAATGAAATTTTGAGTGTGATCCCCAATTTTTTTGAAAACTTATCAAAAATTAAAAAAATTGAATGTGTATAGAATTGAGTCTAGAATCTAAAAATGTAATTTGTTTCAAATTTTGATAAATGTGTAAAAAATGACACGAGAAATACTAGACAGGTTTTCTAAAAAAAAAAGAACACATTAGCAAAAGAACTTGAAGATGGAAACCTTAATGTTGTAATATTTTAAAAAAAAATACATGGTTAGAAAGCTAATAAAAAACTTGAAGTCATCCTAGAATTTTTTCGTATTGACATTGAAAAATGTGTAAACCATAGGCGAGCACACGTGATTTTTGATAAAAATTTATAACTTTTGTGAAAACACATCCTTGGCATCCAAAAGCTACCTACAACCCTTTGGGTTTGATTCCCAAGGAAAATCCAACCCTTAGGGTTGGAATTTCCCAAAGTAGACAAAAATGCGAGCATGTTATAAAACAATTAAAATGAATTTTGTGCATATATCTCTTTCCCTCTCTCTATCTTATTTTATTTATGGACCCCCTCTCTCTAACTCTTAAATTTTATCTCTCTCTCTCTCTCTCTCTCATATCATTCATCTTCATCTCTTTGTGTGTACATTTGACTTCTTTTTGCACCTCCTCCCCTCTCTTTTCACCTCTTAACCCTAGATTTCCTAGTTTTCTTTGTCCTTTTCAATTTTCCTTTAGATCCCACCAATTTTTCACTATTTTACTATTTTCCACCTCTCCTCTCATCATTCTTCCCATAATATCATGATGTTACTATGAGTTTTAATGACAAGAATTCCATCTTACAAACCCTCATGTGTTTCTTCATATTTGGTGCTAAGAATTGATAGTAGTGGTAATTGAATCCTTAATTGATGTCCTACAACATATTGGATCAAGTGAGAACACCTTTATAGTAGGGTCATACTGAAGAACTGTTATCACTTGGAATTGCATCTTCCTTAAAGCTTGTTCATGCATTCCAATGACACAATGGGACTGATCTCAAGGTGTGGGATCTTGTAGATGAGATCAGACCTCCAGAGAAGGTTGTTTCCTCATTCTAAACTTAAGGTTTAGAGAAAATAACTAAATCTATGCTACTGATCACCAAGGGAAAAGGGAAGGAGGAATACAAAAAGAAAATGGTGATGCACCAATATTTAGGTGTTTAACTGCAATTGACCTAACACAATAATGGTCTCAAACATTGAAGGGAACTCACATAGACTCATGCAGGTTTAAATAGAAGTTAAGGCGTAAAGATAAAACTATGAAAGGGACCACTATATCCATAATACACAGCTGACATACATCAATTAAATATAGTGTAAGAATAATGAGAGGGGCAAAACATCAGTTTATATTGATCATAGAGGCTAAATAGCCATTACAAAGAGAAGACAGACTCATTATAGGCATGAAATAGACACAAATGATACACTTTCCTTCATTGTTGAACTAGTATAGAGACACGAGAGGCTCATAAGAGAGAACAATCCATCAAATAGGCCTACTTCTAGAAAATACTAAAAGGTCTAAATCTACAAATGAATCCTTTACCTATGGAAATTACCCAGAACATCTAACCAACAAAAATAAATCTTTAAATACATGCATATATAGCTTTTCAAATCATACTGTAGTAGCCACGGACATGGGGAAGAGTGGTCAATAAGGAAAATCAGTTGCCCATGCTGTAGTAAATTCATCTCTTTGTCCTTGGAGTGCATCAACATGGCCTTATCTTGGAAATTCGTTGAAGAAGAACATCCACCCATGCCTTGGGTATAAGAATTCAATGCCAAAAGGAGCTGCAATAGCATAGGGGCACATGAAATCTATTTCCATAAGAAATCATGCTCTGAAGAAGCATTAATGGCTTTTCAACTAGAGTCTCAAAATGCATTGTTTTCCTTCTTTGTTTGGCTATCCTAGATTAGAAAATAGTTAGTTCCCCTAAAACTAGATCCTTATCTATAATAAATAATTTTCAATGTTAGAGGATTTCGAAGCTTAGAAACCTAGAAATTCTTACTATAACCAAAATAGATGCATTTTTAAGCCTTAGTATCCAACTTAGAGCACTTTTCTATAGGTACATGAACAAAATCCTCATAAACAATTACCCCTAAATGTGGAACAAGGACATTCCTTTTTTCAACACCTTATAAGGCTTTTTTTAACAAAAGCCAAACAAGGAGATCTATAAATCAAGTAGTAGGTTATACTCTCAACATTTTCCCAAAACCATTGATCAAACTATGTACCACTCATCATACTTTGGTATTTGTGTGGTTCATCCTTTTTGCAACCCTTTCCCACTATAGGTTGTAAGGAGAGTCTTTCACTACACAATACTTACATGTCTATATAAATAATCAAATTTCTTAAAACAATATTTAAATCCATCATCAGATCTCAACACCTTTATCTTCCTACTTGACTACTTTTGAACTAAAGCCTTAAAATCCTTAAACTTAGAGAAAACTTTAGATTTAGATTGAAGAAAATAAAATAAGATGTATCTAGAGTGACAATTGATAAATGAAACATAATAACATGATTAACCAATAGAACCCACATACACTAGACCAAACACAACTAAATGAATGACTTCTAAAACACATTTTTCTCTAGTACTTCCAATAGTAAAAAAACTTTATTCTACATTGTAAACACACAATGACCACAAAAGTCAAACTCATTACAATAACCAAGAAAATCATCAACTATCTTTTTATCAATAATGGTCTAAATACCCTTTTCACCAATGTGGCCCAAATGTTGGTGTTATAACATACATGCATTTTTAGAATACCACTTACATTGGTAGAATTGAAAAATGTGGATGTAACAATCCTAAATAGAGTCTCACACCATGAGCCTCTCACTAATAATGTGGAAGGAATGAGAAATTAAATTATTAGAAGCAACACATGTACAACAAATATACTGGTTAAACAACCATCAGGCCAGACATACCCAACCAACCAACTATAATTATCTAATTTAGTTATAAGTTGGTAATGATAATAATATATGAAACATATTAAATAATAAAATATGATCTAATATATCTATGCCAACAATCTCTCTTATTACATCATGTGCCCAAGGGAAGAAAGCAAGAAAGTTTGAAAAGCTTCAAATGTCATAATTGCAAGAGATTTTGTAAATATGTCAACACATTTCTCTTGAGTTGAACTATACTAGAGATAGATATTTTGTTGTGTTGTGTAGTCTCACAACACACCCCATTTTTCTCCTAGCAAAATGAGGACCCCAACTTCTTTTTTTCTTTTTCTTGTGTTTTTCCCTTTGTGGTGCTTTTGTGGTAAAGGAAAAATGTGAAGTTGCCATGAAACAACAATTATGAACCTTAATAATCCCAAGTAAGGTCTTAGATTGATAGAGCATCAAATTTTAGCTAGGGTCACCTTTGGAATTTCCTAAAAAATCATTCAAATAAGCAACTTATTCTTACTGGACATGATAACCAGACATTCTAACTAGGCATGACATTGGTAAATTCAATGTTCCACATCTGGATGGGGTTCCCCGCAAATGTCATATTGAAATATCATATTGGAAGTGGTCTTTAAGTATTTGAAGTAATTAGGAGTAATTACCCTGGACTCGACACCAAGTTCAAATATACTTTAACATTAGCAACCTAACATTTTGACTGAACCTAATATTTCAACCTAACCCAATCTTACAATCTAATGATCCAGTTCAGTTGAAAATCCACATCCACATTTGGTTGGCCAAGAAAGATTTCAAATTGCATATTTTCTACAGTATAGTGGGTTATACACTATAAAGAGAACTTGATCTTACAAAACATAAATGTGGTTGATTTCCTCATTCCCATAACTTCACATCCAGTAATGTTTTGATAAGTCATCACGATGACATCTAACATCTTGACTCCTACTTGATATTAAGTACCCAATATAGACATTCTAGTCAAACTTGACATTCTGATCAAACTGGACATTCCAACTGAACCTGATATTATGATTTTGAATATTCCACATCCAGTTGAAGCAATTCATATAGACAACTATAAAGTTAACCAGATTATTCATTTGGATTTAAATTTAAAATACAAAAAGCATTTTGAAGCTGATACTCTCTCGCTCTCCAACATTAATGCTCACCTACTATAGGTTGCATTGAATGCAATCTATACTTAGCAAATTTGTTCATTAAAGTTAGATTTTACTTTGTAATTCACTATCAAAGAAACCAAGAAAACATAAAATGAATTTAGAGTGAATTTGCAGGGTGAATTAAAGAGCAGACAAATTGCAATCTAAACTTGTTATGATATGAAAGTGAATTCAAAGTGGCAGCGACAACAATAATTGAACCGAACATCTAAATAGTGTATTCTACTCGTATAAAGGTGAAGGGTATGTAGTGCACTGGTATGTATGAAATTCAATAACCCTAATATCAAATTACAATAAGGTGTTTAAACTGAATTAGTTCAAATTCACTAAAAGGGTAAAAATGAATTCACAATTCTTACCATAGTGGATTCACATCTTGTACTATAGTGAAATTATTATCTTCCATAAGAGAAAAACTCAAACCTAGATCTAATTAGAAAAAATATTAATGGTAAGCCCTAAGTAATTATAGTTAGGGTAATATATGTTTTCTCATGGGTGACCACAACTTTTGAAGGAGATGAGGGAAGAGTTCAAGGTGATGGGTCACACCACAGAGAATTGGCTAAAGTTTAGAGTCATCACTAATACAAATCTAGGAAAATTGGACCTAACAGAATATGAACAAAGAATCACAGCTTCCAACATGAGCTCATTAGCCAAGAATATCATGAAGAGTGGATTTCTCAGAGCTACAGGATTTCCCATCTTGATGGAGGCTCAAGAACTGGTTATTCAAGGGTATGTGCATGGAAATGGGGGACCAAAATGGGATCAATAGTGGCCACTTTTTTCTAAAATCAGAAAAAATTGATCTTGCATGAGAAATTGAAGATAACCACACTCAAAATTAGATGCGATAAGAATACGTTTTGTAGTGCTCCAAGTCTAGTTTCAAAACTACTATTTTTTTCTAAAAATGGTGGCTCGATTAAGAGGTTCAAATAGGGGAGCACACAAAGTGCTCTTGTTTTTGGCAGAAAAATATAACATAGTGTTTGGTGTGCTCCCCTTAAAATCTCAACTTTTTTTAAGTATTAGACAAATCACAATGGTGTAAAATTAGCTAACACCATGTAGTTTATGTCTATTTTTTCTGTTAATTTATTTTTATGAATATATGATTTTTTTAATGAATTTTCAAAGTGGATACATCCTAAAAAATGAAAATTTGAGCATGCCCCCCAATTCATCTTTGTGTCCTTGGAGTGCATCCACATGGCTCTATCTTGGAAATTCGTTGAAGAAGAACATCCGCCCATGCCTTGGGTATAAGAATTGAATGCCAAAAGGAGATACAGTGGCATAGAGGCATAGGAAATCCATTTCCACAAGAAATCAAGCTCTGAAGAAGCATTAATATTGGCTAGGAAGGTTGCTAAGAAGTCCCATCGCTTTCTGAACAGTGGAAAGAGCAAGGAGGGCAAAACAGTCGACCCCTGACCAATCAGGCTTCCACTAATTAGGCTTCAACCATGCATCATGTATTTTGAAGAAAAGAAAAAGAACTACCCAAAAACTTGGTACCTTAGAGAAATGATTAGGGATCAGGCCTCAGATCTTCTGCCTTCGACCTTCAAACAAGAAAGGGGGAGAGAAAATCCCTGATCACCGACATCTGAATGACTTAAAACTTTGGGGCTTGATAGACTTTGGAGATCAAGCCTTCTACCTACCACTTGCTAAAAGGAAATAAGAAGACTTTAACTCGACCTCCAACATCTGAAACACTTACAAACATTTATGAAGCCTCATGGGACATCAGCCATTAGACCCTCACCTTTCCACCTTCAAAAAAGAAAGAGGAAGAGAAACTTCCCAACCTATGACATCTGAAACACTTAAACAAATTTGGAGCTTCATCAGTTTTTGACGATCAAGCTTCTTGGTAATTGGCTACTCGGAAGAAGAAGGAAGGCCGCTGCTCTGACCTCCAGTACCTGAAAGACTTAGGTAATTTTTTGGTTTTAAAGGTAGAGATTTTAGAGCCAATAGGAATGGTACGACCAGAGAGAGAACCCTAAAACTCTGAAACTCCAAGAAAGGCAGAACATCAAGGGTGAAAAAACTTAGATATTTTAGGATTTTGGGGGAATCTTCTCAAGGAAAAGCATCTAAGAGTTTGGTGATATTTTCTATAATTTTGGGGATCTTTGTGTTGATGTTTGTTATTAATGTCAAAAGTATTGATGTTTATCTCTGTGATGTTTGTCATTGATGTTGCTTCATGTCATGGTGTTCATGCTTTAGGAGATCTAAAGGTGCATTAGAAAGGTCATTCATTTTAGTATGTTACTGCAAAGGAAAGGTTGATGGAAAAGTGAAAGGTTGATTAGATTTGTCATTGATGTCCACCATGGTTCATGGTCCTCAAAGATACTTGTTCTTGTTCATGATGCTAGTGCAAAGGAAAGGGTATCACATAGTGTTTGTGTGTCACTCTATCAGGATATGTCATTAATATTAGATTAGTGTTTATGAATCAATGTTTGTGAAATGTCAGTTGGATTACCTTGTGTTTAGGTGAAAATTGAATTTGTTTATTTTAGTGTTGTTAGATGTTTTAATCTTCCTTTCACCCTTAACATTCAAGGATCTAGGTTCGAGTGGCAATGCACTATCATACCCTAGGTCACTGTGAGATGTAGGGAAGCTTGGATTAGGGTGTTTAATTATCAATTTTACTTCTCCTATGCTCAATTGACCATTAAAACCGTAATTTTGCAAATACGACTATAAAAGAAGAATAACAGGAAAAGCTCTTGTAGACAGAAGCAAAATATCAAACCACATAGTACCTATTTTTGGGCCTCCAAGACAGAAAAGTTAGGGACACATGAGCGGGTACCCAAGTCCAAGGCCCTAGTTTTCATCAAGATCTAGAAACTCAGTCTGTAACTCTTTCCTATTGTTCCAGAGATTTTTCCATCATGGAAGTTGGAGGACTAATGAGCAGGCGCCCAAGTCCAGGTGACTATTTTTCCTTCTATTCACAATTTTGACACTTCAAGATACCTTCTTGCAACTTCACTTTGTCCAGCTCCTCTACTTGTAACTTGCAACCATGAAAACTTTGGGACGGGGTTGTGGTGTTCAGAGGCTTGCCTTAGTCAAGCTCTGGAGGACACTTAAGTCTCTAAACACCATTATCAAATAGAGAGTATATGCCCTTGTGAGGCAGAGGCAAAAACCAAAGGAAATGATGATGAAAACACAATATAATGTCACCTTGTACTGAAGATCTCGTGGGAGGAAGATACCCTTCATTCCATGATGAAATGGATGCTCAAATCTGCAAACACAAACACATAAACCACACAATTCTGCTCTTGCAACACAATGAAATCCTTGAATCACCTTGAGAATGACTAAACATAACAATTGCCATCTAGTTTACAAATGAATGCCTAAACATGCTTTTGTATGCAACTACAAACACTCCCACCAAGATTTTGGAAATTCAAACTTACCGTGTTGGCATAGGACCCAAATAATGCTCACAAGCCGACACCCAAAAATTAGGGTTGCCCCAAAATAGGGCAGGACTAGGGCACGGGCGCCCAAGTCCTCCCCCCTATTTTGGGCAGGGTCAAGTTCAAGGGGTCCTCCTAGGTCCCATTTGTCATGTTACCTAGGGCTCATTCCATCAGGATGCCAAATTATGAAGTAAGATGTCCTAAATGCATGCAAAAGACCCAGGAGCTAAACCTAAAGAGGGAAAAGCCCCCAAGGGGACATTTTTTGACATTACATTTAGCCCCCACTTTAATGTATGTATAAATGCAAGGCCAATACATGCATTAAAGTAAGGTGACAAGCACAACAAACACATTAAGCATAGAGAAGACATGCCAATCACATGAAAGATAGTAACAGGCATGCAAAACATAGAGAAGACAGTTACAATCACGCAAAACATAGAGAAGATAGTAAATGCATAGAAGACACATTAATGCATGGAAGACAGAAATGATATCTTTTCTTTTCTTTTTCTCATATATTTGAAATGCAGATACTAGAAAGTAAACAAACCTCCCATAATACATGATGCACTCATCGCATAGGTCTTTGTATATATGGGGCAACACACATGCAAGACATGCAAAATCTCCCAAAATGTAGATTGCATATGGGGCAATAGACACGCCAAACAAAGCAAGCATGCCAAACACACACTTGAAGACAGGGAGAAAACACAATAGACATGCGATGGAGTGTACATATTTCTAGGTCCAACACCATCTCAGACACATTATAGGCACACACTGATGATTGGGCTTTGCCACAACAATTTCTGAAGACATGCTTAAGGGTTGAGTTAGTCATAGAATTGCTCCCTACCTTCACATAGGACTTTTGAAAATGAGAGGATGATGCAATCTACTCTGAGAAATACACCATCCCCACCTCCGTAGAGGACTTAAGATAAAAAAGGATATACGCGATATCCCACCTCTACAGAGTGCTTACATGATTGATTGATTGATTGCAAACAAACTCAGGATGCATGATGCAGTCATCATGCAGGTCTTTGCATATGAGGATAAACACATTGCTAACATCTACAATAGACAGCTTACCTTATATTCCCCCACCTTAAGGTGGTTGATATCAGGTATATATATCAAGCACGTTAAGATAGCAATAAAACACACAAGGGAACACCGACTTTTGCAAAGCCCATGCCCCCGAGAGGTGACATGTACTTTACAATCACCAAATGTTCCCACAAACACATCCCTGCAAGAAACATGTTAGTGTCTACAAAATCATGATAAACAACATCAATGCATATGAACCACACAAAAAGCCAAGGTTATACAACGAATTCAGAGTTCGAGGATAATCGTGGGGCTATATCATGAAGCTCTCCAAACAGAGTACTGTCAAGGCTAGATTCAAAGACAAACAAAGGTTCACAGGGCAGCAGTATTATTAAGGTTTGTAAATGAGATTAAAACATCATCAAATTCACTACGTGGAAAGCACGCGTGCTTCCACTAGCCAAGTGTCAGATAAAATATACAACCCCATCGTCATATTAGGAACTAAGTCCATTTTTTGATTGCTCTCGAAAGGGACACTAGGTCCGCATCAGTATAAATGTTTGTCATCATCCTCCTGCTAGATGGAAACACTAGAGGAAGGGAAACAATAAATCACAGAGGAAAAACAAGTGTCTTAGGGACAGTTACATAGGAGGGTGCCCCTAAGTCACCAATTGCAATGCTATGTCTGTAAGACACAACACACAATGATGAAATCAAAGAGAGAGCAATTTAGAAGAATGTCATAATAGAGGCAATCTCTTGGTATCCCAGACCTTACAAGAGAATCAAGGGTCATCCTAGGAGGCCTAAACAACACATAACACATCACGGGGGAAGCACGTCACGATAGAGATAAAGGGGTAGAGATACTTACCTGTAGGGTCTTCCAATCTAACCTTTATCAACAATTAAATCAATGCCATTTTTCCATGGGTTATGTGAATTCCTAAATTTTTCCTTGTCCCCTTCTATTAAACCAACTATTGCATCATAGTTCAAATATTCATCTTCAACCTCATAAGGTTCATTAAGAGAGTTTTGATACTCATCATTCTCAATGTGGTGTGTTAAGTATTCTATTACCCGAGAGTGTACTCATGAGAGATGTGTAATTGTTTAAGTCATATTGAGGTATGAAATTAATTTGTATGATATGCATTAATCCTTGAACAACATCAATACCATCTTGTCCATCTTTTATTAATTTTCTTATGTTGTGAATCACAGGTATAGCTTCTTTAGCTATCCTCTCAGTTTGCACATATTCTTGAAATTTAGCTAGGTCTTTATCAAGTTTGTCTCTTTGTTCTTTAGTTACATATATTATCTCATCAATAGGATTCTCAAAATTGTGAGAGATTTGTTCTTCTATTGTAGTTGTAGAAGGCACAATGTCTTGTAAAAGTTGTGTTTTTTCTATTGTGTCATTGATTTCATCATTTTGGACCAACATACCCTCATGGGAAGAAGCATTTTTGAAAGAATGACTAGAGGAAAAGTCTATGTCATCATCACATGGAGCAGGTATTGAATGAATGGGAGAAGTGCTATCACCATCATCTTTTTCATTGCTACTCATGGAGAACAATTTAGTTAAGCTTTCTAATATTATAGGATGTTCACTCATGAGGCTTAAAAATTGGTCAAAATCAAGATCTTTGATAAATGCATGCAAAGATACCATTGAAAAATGGCATGAATGTGCCATTTCAATGTAAGATCATATTTTGAGAAGCTTTTTCAAATTTATGCAAAAGACAAATGCAAAACTATATAAAAAAGTGACCTAAAATTCTTGATTTTTGTGCTTTTTCAATGCAAATGAATGAAAGGAAAAGTGTTGTAAGGATTTTGATCAAGAGAATAAATTTATATGTCTGATATCATTCCAAAATAGAAATATGATCCTTCTCAACACAATCTTGATGCAAATCCAAGATAATGCCAAGTCAAATTATAGTGAAAATATGTCGAAATAGGCCTTTTTTCACCAAAACTCAATGCAAGAGGGCATAAAAAAGGATGTTGTGAGAAAAATGAGGATGGAAAGAAAATAATATCAGTAATAACAGCCACTTAATGTCAAAATACCCAACACAAGACACTTTTAGTGCCACTTAAGGTCAAACCTTAGTGAAAATATAGCAAAATATGCAATTTTTGACAGTTTTTTAACTCCAAGACCTAGCAAAAGGGGTGTTATAATGAATTTTAGGAGGCGTAGAAAATAAAATCAATGATATCAGTCACCTCAATACATAAAATTTGTCACAACATGCATAGAGTGCAAACTAGGTCAAACCTTAGGGGAAAAATAGTCAAAATATGTAGTTTTTCACCGAATTTTCAATACAAGAGCCCATTAAAAGAGTGTTGTGAAGATTTTTAGGAGGGGAAGAAATTTATACCAAAATACCCTTCACAACACTCCTATGGTGCAAGTTTAGAGAGTCAATAAGGCCAAATTTAGTGAAAATCGGTGTTTTTGCAGCCCTAGGTTTGAGATCTTGACACAAAATGCTATATGAATGTTTTGAAGTCTGATTTATGATTAAAATAAAATTTTCTCAGATATGAAGATGAATTCCAAGCTTTAATATGCAAAATGCCAATGCAAATCTAATGAAAATACATGAAAATTGCTAGTTTTTGTTGAAATTTTCTATGCAAAAATGTAAATATTTTAAATCTAAATGCAAATTTACACTAGAATGAAATACTACAGAAAAATTATAATTTGAATGAGCCTCCAAAATCAGTAGAAAAAATCTGAAAGAAGATTTTGCCTACTAACCCTAGATTTTGGAATTACTAGGTTTAATGAAAATTGTCAAAATTTCTACATAAGCCTAGCAAATTAATGATGAAAATGCAATGCAAATTATTGTTTTTTTATGTTTTTATGTATTTTGTATCAGATTTGATGCAAAAATCATGAATTAGGAAAATTTAGAAAGAATTGATGCAATTTAGTAATCTATATGAAAATGCAAGCTAGGGTTTTCAAATTTTTGCAAATTTTTCAATTTTTTTTGTAATTTTCTCAATGCAATAAGATGAAAGACTATATGAATGAATGAAATCAATCCAAATATGAATATACACACTTAGAAAGTTGCAATTTAAGTCCAAAAACATGGGTTCACCAAAATGTTTAGGGTAAAATTGAGATTGTTTAATGTTTAGTGTTGTTAGATGTTTGAATCCTCCTTTCACCCTTAACATTCAAGGATCTAGGGTCGAGTGGCAATGCACTATCATACCCTAGGTCATTGTGAGATGTAGGAAAGCTTGGATTAGGGTGTTTAATTATCAATTTTACTTCTCCTATGTTCAATTGACCATTAAAACCCTAATTTCACAAATACGACTGTAAACAGAAGAAACACAAGAAAAGCTCTTGCAAACGGAAGAAAAATATCAAATCACAGGGTATCTATTTTTGGGACTTCAAGGAAAAAAATTCAGGGACACAGGAGTGGGTGCCCAAGTCCAAGGCCCTAGTTTTCATCAAGATCTAGAAATTCAGTTTGTAACTCTTTCCTGCTGTTTCAGAGATTTTCCCGTCACGAAAGTTGGAGGACTAATGAGCGGGTGCCCAAGTCCAGGTGACTATTCTTCCTTCTATTCTACAATTTTGACACTTCAAGATGCCTTCCTACAACTTCACATTGTCCAGCTCCTTAACCTGTAACCTGCAACCATGAAAAATTTGGGAGGGGGTTGTGGTGTTTAGAGGCTTGCCTCAGTCGACTCCGGAGGACACTTAAGTCTCCAAACACTGTTGTTAGATAGAGAGTGCATGCTTTTGTGAGGCAAAGGCAAAAACCAAAGGAAATGATGATGAAAACACAATATAATGTCATCTTGTAGTGAAGATCTCATGGGAGGAAGATGCCCTTCATTCCATGATGAAATGGATGCTCAAATATGTAAATACAAACACATAAACCACACAATTCTACTCTTGCAACATAATGAAAGCCTTGAATCACCTTGAGAATGCTTAAACATAACAATTGCCATCTAGTTTACAAATGAATGCCTAAACATGTTTTTATATGCAACTACAAACACTTCCACCAAGATTTCACAAATTCAAACTTACTGTGTCGACATAGGATCCAAATAATGGTCACAAGCAAACACAAAAATTGGGACTGCCCCAAAATAGGGCAGGACTAGGGCATAGGCACCCAAGTCCCCCCTTTTTTGGGTAGGGTCAAGCTCAAGGGGTCCTTCTAGGTCCCATTTGTCATGTTACCTAGGGCTCATTCCATCGGGATGCCAAATTATGAAGTAAGATGTCCTAAATGCATGCAAATGACCTGGGATTAAGCCTAAAGAGGGAAAAGCCCCCAAGGGGACATTTTCTGATGTTACACCTTGCTAAGAGTGTGAAGAATTATGTTGTTTTTCATTCATGTAAATATGATGTTCATGATTCACAAGGAGATACTCATGGTTCATCTTGTGATGTCAAAGAATTTTACATGTTTCTTCATAATGTTGTTGTAGTAGTCTTGATGTAAGTTTATTCAAGATTGTTTACAAG
Organism: Cunninghamia lanceolata; assembly: GCA_027924645.1. NCBI lineage: Eukaryota > Viridiplantae > Streptophyta > Pinopsida > Cupressales > Cupressaceae > Cunninghamia > Cunninghamia lanceolata. Next base: position 1,363,249 of record BSBN01000445.1, read on the forward strand.
GTATTGATGTTTGGAAGAAGAAACTTGTGTGATGATGCTTAATATGCTTTGGTATCAAAGGATATGTGATACAACTTATAAAGTTGATGGTACTTATGCTTTTCAATATTACTTCAAGACACAAGGTTTTTATTATTGCTAATCATAAGGTCTTTCATTTCAAGGTTCTAAAACCATAAGGTGTGTCTCTCTCTCACTAAACTCACAATGTTATGGTAATCAGTGTCAAAGATATCAATATCATTGATCTTGGCAAAGGATGATCAAATGATTATTACTATTGTTTGGGTGAATGTCTCAGGTTCTATGTATTAGGGTTTGCAAATAGTGTAAATAGGTCTAAAACCCTAACAAGGATGTCTTTATTCCTTCTAAGGCACAAATAATAATTAACCATATGCACTCTCCTTCTAATTCGATGTTGATCAATAGTAGAGGGTTGATAGTAACTTAAGTTACAACCTTGAGGGTTCACGGCTGTTATATGACTGACCCTCCCATCCTAGCATATCAGAATCAAAGGTGGAGTTGGGTGCCAAAGTAATGAGGATTGTGGATTTGAGGGTGCCAAAATGTGAATCTATGGATGTCGTTCAAAATCCATTTGAATTCTAATGTCTACTTTGAGGAAGATGCAGATTGACGGGATGATGACCATCTGAGGGTCAGTTGTATGCAGACAGTTGTATAACTATTCTTGTTTTTTTAGTGTTAAAGACAGGGGTCTTTCTCTGGTGTGTGGTTGGTTGTCTTGAAAAGCACGAAGTGGATTTGAAGTCTGGTGTGTAATGAATATGAAGATTGAAAGAGATTTATTTTTTGATATATAATGTGCATTTGTGTGCAGTAAAGAACATAGAGTTATATCCAAACAGTTTGTATTGATTAAGGAGATGTAGGTTAGGATTGTTCTAGAGGATATATGTTATTATAGAGCATCAATTACAAATAGAGTTTGTATTCTCTTTATAGATGGATATTCTCATACAGAGGTGACTTTGTTCAATATAGTTGTGTGTATAATATAGTGAAAATTGGGAGTAAAGTGGGTTCTTGAGGAAGAGCAGAGAATATGTTTCTTGTGAAAAATGCCAGGGGATCTTGAATATGAAAATAGGATAGAGAGTTTGAATGTGATAGAGGCAGAGTATGCAGTTGATGGTATTATATTTATTGCAAGATCAAAGCATCATAATTAGGTATCTTTTTTTTTCTTGAGTTCAGGATATGATTGTATAAGAGTTTTCTTTATATTTTCCATTTGATCATCCATGAGGTTGTAGTTAATATGTTTTCAGAGATTCAATGAATTCACTGTCCTTATGCATATTAGTTTGAATCTTGTTTATGTTTGATAAGTCAAGTGGTTGCTTGCAAAAAGATCTTCATATAAGTGTACAAGTAGGAATAAGAATTGAGTGACTGAATGTTTGATCATTTTCATGTATACTTGTTGATGATGATGTTACTGACAACCAAACATTAAAAAAAAGTTACACAACAACCTTTATTTATCTTGAAAGATACGATGAATTCAAATAATTCATGATCCCAAGTCTCCATTGATTAGTTCATAATCTACTGACGTTACTAAGTGCTTGATGTGTGTTGCTATTTTCCATTTCAAGGGGCCTTACGTTGATCAGTAGATTCTGTTTCCTATAAATATACTACACAGAAAGGTTACTCTACACAGTATATTTCTTCAAAAATTATGTCTGTACTTAGATCTTTGCATGATATTTCACCTTTTCTGCCTTCTCAGACTTCACCTTTTTTGCCTTCTCAGACTTCACCTTTTCTGCCTTATGTGAACCTAATATTTTTTCTTTTCTTTTACCATCAGGAGGTAAATCTTCTGGACTAGGCAACATCTGCCTTTTCAAAATATGCAGACACAATCAGTAAGCAGTTTCTAAATGAGGTGCTTCATGTAACTTGCACCATCCCTCAATCAAGACAACCTATGGAAGTCTTTGTTGCTGAGTTGTTTTCTGAATCTCTTTTGATAAAAACTCTTCAAACTTGGACAAATTACTGCCCCTATCTTCGTCAAAAAACTCATAATCTGAATCCACTAAACAATCACTCCCTGGGGTGATTCCCTTGTTTCTTTTAACATTACTCTTATTACATACCAATATCTCCTCTGTCATCTGAAGATGACCTTCATCCTGATATGTGGATTCTCTTGTTCCTGTAGATGACAAACAACAATCAATGTCACTATCACTGTTTGCAAAACTTACCGTGAATGATGATGATGATGCTAATGCATCACTATATGCGTGTTCTAGCTCCATCATGCCCATGTAGGCATCATAGGTTTTTTTAGAATGTGATTCATTATGTAACCTGCACCATCCATCAATTAAAATATTATGAACAGGCATTTTTAACAACTGACATCATTTCACCTCTCTAGACAAGTGCATCTCAAAATTCTTGAAATGATCTACCTCATTTTCATTTTCAGGGTTACAATAAGATTCTACAACTATTTTATCATCCTGAGAGTCCTCATCATGATGATGAACATCATACATCAGGATTTCTTCTATCTTGACAGTCTGTGGCCTGATGGAGTAACCTATGGGTTCTACATCCACATACATGATCTCGTTAGGTTTTTTATATTCCGTGATCATGTGCTTCATGTAAGGCTTAGCATCTATCCTTATTTGATTTTGTATTCCTTTCCAGGGCAACCACATATGACTGAAATCAGTTGACATGTATCCATTAAGGGTTTTCGACCAGTCTCTGCTGAGTAGTATCCCATATGTATTAGGTATATCAACCACCTGAATATCTATGTAGTACTAGATCCTGGGATTTGATGCTAACTGCATGTGAATGTGAGTTAATTCTCCTACCATGCTGACCTCTGTTTTGTCTAATTGTGTTACTTTCTTTAGTGAATTAGCAGGATGCAACCCTAAAGCATTGCATATGGACAGCGGCATTACATTGGTAGATGCTCCTAAATCTACTAAGTAGATGTGCAAATTTTTACTAAACATCCTTATGGTAAGGAGAAAAGGAAGCAACTCACTTTTGTCTGTATATAAGGTCATGTGGGAAGTCTTTGTAGCTTGAACAGTAGCTGGTACTTTCTGTTTAACATTAACGTCTCTAGCAGCATGATCTTTACTTCCAGACTGACCTGGGGTATGGCTATCCTCTCTTGGAGCAGGATCATCTAATGATTTCATGAATGCTTTCTTGATAGAAGGGTTTTTAAGCAATTCTGATAAAGATAGGCTGATTTTAATCTTTTTCATTTCATCTACCAGATAAGTGACTAACTTATCAGATTCAGGAGGCAGATTAGCAACCTTTGGTGCTATATTTGGTGATGCTAAGTATTGAGCATTAACCTTGGGAAATCCAGGATTATTACTTGCCTTGGGATCAGGTGGAGTGTTGAAATTGTTTGGAGGAAAGGATGAGGTCAAAGGACCAGTAGGTCTGTTTGAGTTATTCCTTAAGTTGTAGTTATGTCTACCCTGATATTACTATTGATAAGCACGTATCTCCTCATGTTCAGTTGATGGCTCATTTTCATCTTAAAAGGGAAAAACATAGTTAGACTCAAAAGCCATGGCTAACTCCTCACATGCCAAGGTGTAATCTTGGTGAGAAGACACTGTCTGCTGATGAGGATAATGCATGCACTAAGGCAAAATCATATCCACAAGGGAGATTTCATTTCCTTCTACATGAGGGGGATTACCTAAAGTATTGGATACTTCAGTCTGGAATATACTGGCAGAAATCCTAAATTGAGGATAGTCTAACTCTGCATGAGCATTGGTGTTATGTATCATGCACCAATTTGTAAGCGCTGTCTTTGCAAGGTTGACTCTAGTGGTTTGTTTTGGTTCACTAGGAGGCTAATTATCTAAGTGTGATGGCAAAGAACCATTGTTTGGCCTAGTGTTCCACACACTGGGCTGTCTAGCAGGATTATTGTTGCCATTGTTATTGTAATTGTTGTTGTATCCCCTATCAGGATAATTAGGTATGTCATTAGCATAACCTCTATTCTGATTATGTTGAGAATAGAAGTTCTGACTCCTCAGATGAGTGATCTTAGTAGTAGGTTTTCTTAACTATAATGATATTTCCTTAATTTCTTCTTTCTCTTCCTGAACCTTGGCCACTACATTCTCAGTCTGAGGCTTGAAAAAGGAAGATCCATTGTTCTAATTATCAGACTGTTCTATACCCTGAGGTACCTATGTTTGTCCTGGATATTGTAACATCTAGCCATTCCCATTTGGAGGAGGCATGATATTGAGTGGAGGTATCTGTAAAGGACTAGGCATCACAACTGGAGGTATCATGGCTCCATTAGGCTATTGTTGGGTAGGATATGTAGGATAGCCAGGAAGTGTGGGAAATGTAATGTTTGGTGTTGGAGCAGGAACTAGCTGCTGACTAACTTTGATAGCTTCTTGGAAAGCTCTTGTCAAAGTTGTGACATTAGGCTGTGCTCTCCTGATAAACATGGAAGTCAAAGGATCTAGGGCTGAGTAATATATTGTCCTAGCAGCTTCATCTGCTACAACATAAGGGGCAACTAACTTAGATAGCATCTTCTGGAACCTAGCGTTGAAGTTAGCAATAGGTTCTCCTTCAAATCGTTTGATTGTGGCAAATAAATGATAATTCATTGAAGGATCTATAGGTATTTTGAACCTATCCTTAAAGGCATTCTCTAAGGTAGCCCATGAACCGACTGAACCCTGACCAAGACTAATATACCAATTATAGGCCTCTTCCCCTAAGGAAAATGGAAATAACCTACATACAACGTCCTGATGCTCAATTCTATCCCTACAACAAGCTTCCTTGAAAGTTCTGATGTTATCATCAGCATCCTGATATGGATGATACTTAGGACAAATTTTATCAGGATTCTTAGGCAAAGCATGATACGCATTGAAGGTCAAGGGTGACTCTACTGCAAAGAAAGACATTGCAACTAGTGGAGGTTGAACCTGAGGTATGACTAGTTGAGGTTGGACCTGAGGTGTAACAGGTGGTCCTGTAGGTGTTTGGTGAGAGGAGTTATAGGAGGACGTTCTGGTGAAGCTCCTGATGTACTACGATCAGGAGAGTGATGCATGTCTACAGTTCTAGGTCTAAATCCTCTTATAGGTAGTTCTTCAAAGATTCCTATGGATCTGCACCTGGTATTTGGCCTGAGAGCTAGGATTTCTTAAATTTAAGGAAAATTGGCTTGGTTATAGCCAAGATTGGTTGGAACTTTCTAGCAAAGGTTGTATTTATGGTCAGAACTTGAGACTGACTAGATATTTAAGGAATATTTGTATAAATAATGCAAATATGAGGTGATATTGAGGCCTGGTGACGTACGTAACCGGATATAAGGTTTCTAAAGCAGGTGACCTCAAAGCTTTAGCAAATTTACCTGAAATAGAGCTTATCTTTGTAAATTCACAGTGATCAACCACAAAGCTTGCAATATTAATGCTCAATTTAGAAATCTTCACAAAGGATTAGCGTGCACAAACTCAAAACAACAAATCTTTACATGTGACTCAAAATACAGAGATATATGAGTATTGCCTTTCTGTCTGCATCATTAAATTAGGTAAAACTTACTGATGAGAAGAAGCGGCCCTCCTTCTAGCACCAATTTATGTTGATGATGATGTTACTCACAACCAAACATTAAACAAAAGTTACACAACAACCTTTATTTATCTTGAAAGATATGATGAATTCAAAGAATTCATGATCCCAATTCTCCGTTGATTAGTTCATAATCTACTAACATTACTTAGTGGTTGATGTGTGTTGTTGTTTTCAATTTCAAGGGGCCTTACATTGATCAATAGATTCTATTTCCTACAAATATGCTATACAAAAAGGTTACTCTACACAGTATATTTCTTTAAATAATGTGTCTGTACTTAGATCTTTGGATGATATTTATCAATTTAACATGCTTTAACTCCAAATATGCTATGTATTTCCAATTATCTACTAGATGTCAACATATTTCATGTTCAGTTTCTTTTAATTCTCTGTTATTTGCAATTGTGATGGTGAATTGTTATGAAATTGAAAGAAATTTAAAAGAATACCTTAAATTTTGGTGAATCTTAGCTACTCAACCACATACATACAAGATACATTCATGAGGAGAAGAAAAAAAACCATATTTTCACCAGGATGTTCCATAGCTAGATATAGATGATGCTAATTTCAAAGGATAAGGAATGAAAACAACACATGCAGACTGATGAGTACTCCAAGAGATGCAACTAATCAAAACATGTATCAAGAATTCAAACATAGGTTACTCAAGATTTATGATAGTTTGTAATCAAATTGTCTTCTCTTTTATTAGGTATGCAAAACATGTATGTTTACAACAACTTTGAAATCAGTTCTAATAGTTCAACAATCCAATTTCAATTAAGCTTCCAAATGTCTAAAATATGGCATCCATGTACCTTTTATAGAATAAGGTGACGAAGTAGTTATAAATGACCTACGGTCAAGATTTGTCAATTAAGATCAATGGTATACAATCACTTCTTGACTTAGTCAACACCTTTCATGTGGCACAGGTTGCAAGTTAGCAACCATCTAGATGAGTTATTATCGTAGAAGTACCTGATGCATATGTCTCTTTGGGGATGCATCTTCCTTTCATTCCTTGGACTCCTCTTTTTTATCTTCTTCTTCTTCATCATGATCATCACTTTCTGTATCTCTATCACCCTGATGAATATTATCCTATATATGGACCTATACTGTCGCCCTGATATTTTCATAAGCTTGTACTATTTTGTCTACTTCTCTGCCATCTTGGGTTTTGGCTTTAGTGATAGCATGCTTGTGAGCCTAAAATTTATCTTTGAGTGCTTCCAGCTTGCCTTTTCTGTTATTTAAAGTTTCATTATAATTTTCCACCCTGACCTTGATCCTCATGATCTTATCCATCACCTCTTCTGTCAGGTGGGTGAGATGATCATCAGCTACTGGTTAGAAATTATCATGCAGTGCCTCGATTGCAAAATCTACATCTTGGTTTTCAATCTTCCCCTCTACCTGTCCTTCTGGAGCTTCTAGGACTTCTGCTTCTTCTGCCATCATATTGTGTAGCTTTATACTGATATCCCTTAACTTGCCATTGCACTTCTTTAGGACATCGCATTTGATCCTGATGTCATCATACCATACATCTACTAGCAGGGCAGTGTTATTATTTAACACCTGATTATTTATCAGGACCTGATGATCAATCGTCTTTATTTCACTTAGAGTGTTTAAGGCTTTTTCCAACTGAAATGATCTCTTTCCTGTTTCATTCTACATTTTATCCACTTTTTTCTTCAAAGTGCTCAAGGAATTCCACCTCTGTAAAGAGGTTTTCAATACTTCCTCAGCTCCTGTGAGGGCTATCAGCATCTATTTATCCATGATCATGGCCTAATGATTCATGAGGTCCATCTTATTAACCTCCTCCTTAGAGATGATAGTCAATGAGACTGCCTGATCAATTGGTGTATTACCAGGGTTAATCAAACCCTTTATATATGAATGCAGCTGAGCAATGTACTCTTTATGTTGTTTATTTCTCTCTTTCTCTTTCTTTACCCTTTGGGTTAAAGAATCTATGATATCCTTCCCTTCTTGACCCTCTTGGTCTTCATTAGCAAAACCCAATCAACTGTAGTGATCTAGAATTCCTCCAGGGTTATTTTGCCTTTTTCCATTTCTACATTGGGAAGTGCTACTTGGGCTATCCTTCTGCTTGTATCAGGATCTCTTCTGATAGCTAAGATGAGCCTGGCTTTCCTCTTTGGTTTCATGATAGTATCTGTAAACAAGGTTGAAACATCAAATTCTTGAACTTCAAAACCTTGTTCCATACCTATTTCCTTTTCCAGCCACTGAGGCACTTCATCTCCTGATCCTTGTGGTCTGTTGTCATCATCATTTTCACCTTGATCTCTTGTATTTGTGTCTATTCTATGTGGAGAAGGTGACTTCCTGATTTCTTCCTCATAATGTTCCTTATGAGGGGGATCTTGTTCCATCTCTTCTTCTTGAGGGGCTTCTTTTTGTTGGGGAGGATCCTGTGGTGTATCCATATGATGATCATGAGCTTGATCCTACATTCTCTCTTCTTGTGTTTCATCCACCTTATTATGTTCCTCATCGTAAGGCATATTTACATCTGTGGATGCCTGTGTGTTTAGTCCTGGTGCATCACCCTGATCTTGAGCTACATTTTGTTCAGCACCTGATATATTTACCTCTGGTGTCTTAAGGTCCTCATGACCTGATGTATCCTTTTCTCCTATGGCTTCTTGAGTCCAGGCGACATCATCACTTGATGTGTCTTTATCACCTCTAGCCTTTTATTGAACTTCAACTATCTTAGGCTCATCAGGTATCTCTTGTTGTTGCTGGCCCATATCTAGAGCATGGCTCTTTATTTCTATCTATTGGGATCCTTCAATGTTTTCTATTCTATCTGGTGCACTTGCTTTGTCTTCAGGGGTCATATCCTCCCTATATGTCAAATCAATCACTGCAGGGCTAGTTACCCGATCTACCAACTTGTCCAGCTTGATTTGTTGGGCTGCCCTTTCTAGACTATTTTCTTTCTCTTCTTTCTCTTCTTGCTTTGTTTGCTTCAACTCTTCCAATACCACCATCTGTGCTCATGGGGTCCCATGTGGGGTCATGTGGGTATTGGAAGCAAGGGTGTCCATCTATTGAGAGGCTACACTTTGTACAATTTCATCATCTGAGAGGTCCACGGTGTCTTCCAATGAGAAAGGACCACCATGACCTACTTTTGAAGTCTCTTTTACTTGCTCCTCTGCCTTCTTAGTCTTAAACTGAATAATGGTGGGAAGTGGCACCTTATGCTGCATTTCTTTTCTAAACACTTCACTACCAGCTCCCCTCAATACTATAGGGTTGGCCCTTATCTCACCCCTCATAGATGTTCTTTATTTCTTGGGTGGAGACATCAGGGGCACTGCTGTCCTCTTCTAGCTGACCATCATTAGGTCATCACCCTTAGGCTCTTTATCTACTGGCTCTTCTTCAAGAGGGATGTCCTCCTCCAAATTCTACTGCGAGGCTTGGCCTTTATCTTATACTTCTACAGTACCTTCAACTAGCCTCAGGATCCTTTTGGTCTTTGGTTTACCTATTAGAGGCGGTGCAAATGAGGCTGATGCCTGTCCCGATGGAGATGCACCTTCAACTATTATGGCAATTCTTTCAATTATCACCCCCTTAGGCTCATCATCAGTCTTCTTTCCTCTGGGGGGTCCTTTCCTTTGTTTTTGTGTAGGCAACCTTTCTCCATTAGATTTTCTTTTCTCACCAAGAAAGTCATCATATTCTTCATCAGGGATCTCCTGCCTTTTTCTCTTGTTATCCACTGTAATGGCTACACCTCTTTTCTTTAGTCTATTTATCTGTTCATCTACCCATGATTGGGTTAACTATAGTACCCCACATGTAAACTAATCTAATGAAATTTCTTCAGGCTGTGTTAGGTTAGGGGCTGAGATGGTGTCATTATACACCTTCTTATCTTCATATTCATTTGACATGGTCTTGCCATCATCTTTTTTTTACTGTGCAGGCACTGGGATGCAGTCAAATGCCCTTATATGATTTAAGGTGAGCCTTTGATACTTTCTTCTTCTTACCTCTGCCTCATCCTCACAATCAGTCCAGAAATCTTCTAGGTGCTTCTGACGTATAGGCTTTCGCATTATTTTTTGCATTCTACCATAGGGGTCATATGATCTAGCCAATGGAAATGGCTATAAGTACATCAGGTTCATACTCACTATGACATCCTTTATGCTCTGGGATTCAGGGCACATGTACCAACCCATAGATACTAGAAATAGTACTGGAGGTATCTTTTTTTGTGCTTTGTATGCATCCAGTATGGTAGATATTTGTCTCAAAAACTCCATTAGGACTACCCCATCAGTAGGGTACCTAGGTAACATAAAGTGTTGTTCTTCAAAACCTTCCACCCTGATATATGAGAAAGTGGCAAATTGGATGAACCAGGCACCAAGGTTGTATATAACCTCTTGAGCTTCCATGCTCAATCTCTTGGTTCTATCCTCTTCCATAGTTCTAACTAGATGCATAGAGAATGCATCATTCACCACCTTGTAATAAAAGAGGTAGTTCCTTCTCTATAATTGAGGATAATGATCCCATATATGGGCATCATCTACACTACCGCCAATCTTTCCAACTATCGTCAGTGCATCAAATGTTCCTTTGTAAGAAAATGAATAAACAACATATGAGGTCATGTGGAATGAGCATTCCAGACCTCCCAGGTTCTTCATCTGTTCATCTAAGGCATCACTGATGACCTTGGCCCATAATGGCTTGTTGCCTGTATAGAGGACCACTTGGATGATTCCAAACATCTAATTCTTCAAATTCCCAGCATGAGGCTGACCTGTCATCCTACTGAGCAGGGTAATCATGTATTGATATTCATCATCAAAATCAAATTTGTATAGATACACTGGCAACTTGGCAGAGGCAGTGTAGGTGTTGTTCTTAGACCTCCACTGGTATATCCTCTTCCTAGCACTCTTCTTATTGTTTTCATACTCTGTCTCTAGTTTACGCAGATCTACACTAACCACCTTCTTTCCAACTAGTAGGTTAAATTTAGATGTGATGCCCTTAACTGAGAAATCTGTATAAACCCTTCCATGTTTTTCAACTTGCCTCATTTGAGGGTTATAATTTCTAGCGCATTCTACTACCAGTTCTGGGGTTTCCATGGCATAGGGAAATCCAGCTACATGCCACATTCCTAACCTATATATGGCATCTAGTATGGTATTAACTTTGTCATTATCTATTCTGGATGACCATGCCACCAAATCTATTTCTCCTTGGCGAGTGTCCCTGATGGTGCCATATTTGAATTGTATTCCTTTGGGTTGAACATACATGGGCTTAAGAAATTTCATTCCAGATCTATTCTTCCTGATGCTCACCATGGATTCCTGCAATAAACATGACTAGTCTTACCATAATATTCAGATGCATTCATACAATACTTATGTATACCTACAACATCATATACTTTCTCATTTAATATTCATTACTTCATCATGATATGTATACTTACAGAATGAAACCAATGGTAAAGTCATAGTACCTAGACATGTAGAAAATGACAACAGGAGGGTTTTTAATTACCTACCTGATAATGCTTTTTCCCTGGATTATGTTGATGATTACGAAGAAGGGTAGGAAATCCTGATGATCACCCATTCCATTATGCTGCAAGCTATAATCCATTCACAAGTAGCTCCTATGAGGGTTTGACTCTCTACTCTGTAAATTCTTGTTTTTTCACAAGGTAAATGAGAATAACCTTGGAAACTTACTGTTGATCATGATGTTAGTCATAAACAAACATAGAATAAAAGTACACATTAACCTTTGTTCATCTTGAAAGATATAATGAATTCAAAGAATTCATGATCCCAAGTCTCCGTTGATTAGTTCTTAATCTTCTGATGTTACTTAGAGGTTGATGTGTGTTGTTGTTTCCATTTTGGGGCCTTACGTAGATCTCATCAGTAAGATAATGATTCCTGTAATGATGCTGTATAGAGAGTTATTCTTCACAAGATATGCTTCCAATATTGTGTCTATCTTTAAATCTTTGCATGATATTTGTCATTTTGACATGCTTTAACCTCAAATATGCTGAATATGTTCAGTTATCTATGAGATGTCTGCATATTTGTATTATTTGCTTAAGATTGTCAGTTATTTGCAATTATGATGATGAAATGTTTTGAAATTGAAAGAAATTGAAAGAAATACTTCAAATTAATGTTGAACCTTTAGCTATTGAGCCACATATATATAAGATACGGTCATGAAGAGAAGAAATCAAACCATATGTTCACCAGGACATTCCACATCTAGATACAGTTGATGCTAACTTCAAAGGAAAGGTATGAAGACAACACATGCAAGCTAATATGCACTCCAAGGGATGCAGCAAATCAAAGCATATATCAAGAATTCACACACTGATTACTCAAGATTTATGAGGGATTGCAATCAAAACAGTCTTCTCATTCATTTAGTATGCAAGAACATATATGTATACAACAACTTTGAAATGAGCCCTGAATATTGCAGCAAACAGATTTCAATTAAGTTTCAAATGTTTTTAAAATGAGGCATCCCTACACCTTTTATAGAACAAGATGAGGGAGCGGTTACAATTGATCTATGATCAGGATTTATCTATTTAAGATCTACGGTTCACATTTCTCTTTGACTTTGTTAACATTATCATGTGGCATCGGTTGCCAGCTGGCAACCATCTAGGTGACTCATATTTTCCTAAGTATTTGATGCGCTTACGTTCCCTTTATGGCATACCTTCATCAGGTTCTTCATCATCATCATGATGTACACTAGTATCATCACTTTCAAAATCTTCATCATCCTGATGAGCTTCTCCTTGTACATGGACCTGCATGGATGTCTGGATATTTTCATTTGACTGTACTATTTTCTCTATCTCCCCACCATCTTGAGTTTTTGCTTTGATGGTGGCGTGCCTATGCATTTATATTTGCCTCAGAGATTCTCTAATTTACTTTTCCTGCTGCTGGATGTCTCATTATAATTCTCCATCTTGACCCTGATCTTCATGATCTTATCCATAGTTTCTTCTGTCAAGTGATTTAAGGGATCATCAGCTACCTGTTGGAAGTTGTTATGTAGAGCTTTAATTGCAAACTCCTCATCTTGATTTTCTATTTTGCCTTCTGCCTTTCCTTCTAGTACTTCTAAAATTTCAGCTTCATATGACATCATATCATGTAGTTTCATGCTGATATCTCTTAGTTTACTATTGCATCTTTTAAGTACATCACATTCAAATCTGATGTCCTTGTACCATATGTCTATCAACAGTGCATTATTGTTATTTAGCACTTGATTGCTTATGAGAACTTGAGGGTCAATTCTCATTATTTCCTCCAAGATTGTCAAAATTTTCTCCAGCTGAAAAGATCTCTTCCCGATCTCCATCTGCAATTTATTAACTTTTCTCCTGGAGACACTTAAAGAATTCCATCTCTTTAAAGAGGCTTTTACCACTTCTTCTGCTTCATCAAATGTGGATAACATCCACTTTCTCATTATGGATGACTCATGCTTCATGAGATCCAGTTTATTTACTTCATCCTGAGAAATAGCAGTCAATGGGACTACATGATCACTTGATGTATCTTCAGGGTCAATTAACCCTTTTATGTAAGTATGCAACTGAGCAATGTGCTCTTTGTGTTGTTTATTTTTCTCTTTTTCTCTTTTCACCTTCTGGGTCAATGAATCAATTATGTCTTTACCTTCTTGGCATTCTTGATCTTCATTGGCAAATCCCAAATCTACTGTATTAATCTGGAATTCATCTAGAGTGATCTTGGCCTTTTCTTTATCTGCTGTAGGGATTGCCACCTGGATTGTTCTTCTACCAGTTATAGGATCCCTTCTTATTGCAGAAGTTATTCTAGCTTTCCTCCTTGGCTTTATCAGGGTTTCTGTAAATAATGTGGATACATCAAATTCCTATATCCCTATGCCTGACTCTGCTCCAATTTCTTTTTCGAGCCATCGAGGAATTGGATCCTTTGACTGTTGGTCTCCATCATTATCATGATGATCACCCTGATCTTTGGAATCCACCATCATGTTTGATGGTGAGGGTGATCTTCTCTTCTCTTCCTCATGACGTTCCTCATGAAGGTGATCCTTAGGTATATCCTCCTCTTAAGGGACTTCCTTTTCTAGAGGGTGATCCTACTGTTCATCTACATGTTTATCATGATCTTGATCCTTTACTTCCTCCATGGGTATCTCATCTACCTTAGTGATTTCCTCATCATGAGGCATGTTAGCTTCTGTGGATGTCCCTGTGTCTATCTTAGGTACACCAACCTAATCTATAACTGCGATTTGCTCTGCAGCTGTAATAATTACTTCTTGTACCTTTAGGGGAGGATCATCTGATGTATCTGTTTCTTCTCCTCCCTTATCTTGGACTTCAATTATCTTGGGTCCAACAGGTACTTCCTTTTGTTTTTTCTCACCCATATCCAAAGTGTGGCTCTCTATCTCTGCCATCTTCACTTCCTCAACATTTTCTTCTCTATCCTGAATACCTCCTTGATTTTCAAGACTTGCATCCTATCTATAGGTGAGATCAATTACTGTAGGACTGGTTACCTGCTTAATCAATGTATCAAGCCCCATCTCTTGGGCTACCTTTTCTAGGCTCTTCTCTTTCCCTGATTCCACTTGCTTCATCTCCTCTAACACTATTTGTACTGATGGAGTTCCATGAGGAGTTATCCGAGTGCCAGCAACAAGGGTTTCCATTCTTTGTGAAGTTACATCTTTCACCACCTCATCATCAGATAGGTCGACTGTCTCATTTAATGAGATTAAACCACTTTGAAGTATTTCAGAGGTTCCTTTTACTTGTTCTTCTACTTGCTTAGTTTTAAACTTCACAATGGTGGGAAGTGGAATGTTATGTTGTAATTCCTTCTTAAATACTTCTCCACCTGCTCCCCTCAACATTATGGGAGCTTGTTTTATTTCACCCCTCATAGAAGTCCTTGGTTTCTTAGGCGTAGTGGCTACCACGTGAGGTGCTTTTCTTTTCCTTGTGAAGGATATAGGGCCTCCCTCTTCTTCAGATTCTTCTTCTAAAGGGATATCCTTCTCTTTATTCTTATGTGAGGCTTGATCCTATGTATATGCAATAGTAGGTTGTGCAGTTGGCCTCTGGATCTGCTTAGCCTTTTGTTTATCCCGAGGAGGCTGTGCTGATGATGCTGATATTTGTCCAGATCCTAATGCATCTTCAGCAGGCACTATCACTCTTTCCACTATAACCCCTTTGGGTTTAGTATCAATTTTCTTTCCTCTTGGAGGTCTTTTGTTTTTCTCAGGAGGTGGTACCTTTTCTCCTTTAGTCTTTCTCTTCTTAATTAAGAAGTCATCATATTCATCTTCGGCAATTTACTGTCTTTTCTTCTTATTGTCCACTGTGATGACAACACCTTTTTTCTTCAATGCATTTATCTGCTCATCCACCCAAGCTTGGGTTAGCTGTAATATCTTGCCTGTGAATGGATCTAAGGAGATATCCTCCTGTATAGTGAGATCTAGCACAGAGATGGTATCATTATATATCTTTTTCTCTTCATAATCATCAGCCATTATCATTCCATCATCTTTCTTTAGTTGTGCTGGGATGGAGATGCAATCAAAGGTCTTGATTTGGTTAAGTGTAAGCCTTTGGTATCTTCTTCTTTTGGCTTTAGCTTCATCTTCACAATCTGCCTAGAAGTCCTCAAGATGTCTTCTATGGATAGGCTTCCCCATGATCTTCTGCATCCTCCCATATGGATCATATGATCTTTTGAATGGAAATGGCTAGTAATTCATCATATATAGACCATCTATGGCCTTCTTGATATTCTCAAAGTCTGGGCACATATACCAGCCCATTGTAACTGGAAACAAAACTAGTGGAAGCTTGTTGTTTGCCTTATAAGCATTCAATATTGTAGATATTTGTCTCAGAAATTCCATTAAGACAATACCTTGGGAGCATGAGAGGCTCCCCCTCAAAACCTTCAATCCTGATATAGGAGAAAGTGGCAAATTGGATAAACAAGGCTCCATGCCTGTAGATAACTTCCTGAGCCTCCATGCTCAGTCTCTTGGTTCTATCTTCTTCCATTGTTCTCACCAGGTGCATAGAGAATGCATCATTCACCAGCTTGTAATCCTAGAGGTAATTCACTCTTTGCAGTCGGGGATGATGATCCCACATGTCTGCATCATTAGTTGTGCCTCCAATTTTTCCATCTATAATCAATGCATCAAATGTACTCTTGTAGGCACGTGAATAAACTATATATGAGGTCACATAGAAGGAACAATCCGAACCTCCTAGGTTCATCAGCTGCTCATCCAGAGCATCACTTATCATCTTGGCCCACATTGGCTTGCTATCTATGTAGAGACACATCAGGATGACTGCATACATCCAATTTTTAAAACTTGCGGCATTAGGCTGGCCTGTCACTCTGCTTAGCAATGCTATTATGTACTGGTACTCATCATCAAAGTTGAATTTATATAAGTGTACAGGAAGTTTAGCTGCTGCAGGATAAGGACTATTCTTTGCCCTCCATTGATACATTTTCTTCCTAGCAGACTTCTTGTTATTCTCATATTCTGCTTCCGACTTCCTCAAATCTATGTTGGCAACTTTCTTGCCCAGTGACAAATTGAAAGTGGTAGCAATACCCTTGATTGACAGATCATCATATATTCTGCCATGCTTCTCTACCCTCCTTGTCTGTGGGTTATAATTTCTCGCACACTCAATAACCAGCTTAGGGGTTTCCATGGAATATGGGAAACTAGCTGCATTCCACATCCCAGATACAAAAACTGCATCCAGCAGGGTGCTATTATTCTTCTCATCACTCATTTTAACTAACCAGGCAGTAAGATCTGGATTCCCTTGGTGTGTGTCTGTAATGGCTCCGTATTTGAATTGAACACCCTCAGGATGAGCAAACATCAGTTTTAGTAATTCTGCCTCTGACTTAGCTAACCACTTGTCCACCATGGATGCCTGCAATTAACAAAACTAGTCTGTCTTACAATTTTATACCACATGCATGCATATACACTATATTTTATTAATCATCATGCATATTATAGTTTTCATCATCTAGTTTATCTTGATATGCATAACCTCAAACCAGTAAACACAATGATACCTAGATATGCGAAAGATGACAACCAGAGGGCTTCAAATTACTTACCTGATGCGCTTATCCTCTTGATTATGCTAATGATTGTCTAAAAATGACCCTGATACTGATGACTTTCACTTGCTTCGTTCTGCTGTAAACTGTATGCGTCTAGATGTTATTCGTCAGAGGGTTTAGAAGCCTAGTTCTTTGTTAAAACTGGTTTATCTCAAGGTAAATACAAAATGACTCGGTAAACTCATTTTAAACCTATGCATCGGGTCACTTAGGGCAAATTAAATGCAAATTAAATGCAACAGCTGATTTCCTTGTACGTAACTGCCAGATCCTGCCAGGTGTATGTATCGGTTTTGTAATTGGTGGGAATCACCTACCACATTTGCATTCATTTAATGTTATGGCGGCAAGGCGCAAGGTGATCTTCGCAGGATAGGGTGATATTCAAATATCAAGTGATATTCAGAATATGACCCCCTTGGTATAATATGATCATCTGTTTTAAGTGGAAAGACCCATGTCGAAACATTGGGTCGGGTTGAGAATATTAGGTGATGTTCAAAACATCAGGGGATGTTCGGAATGTCTGGTGATGTTTATAATATCCACCCCTTAGATTAAAATGACCTCCTGTTGAAATATCAGGGTGACGTCATCGAGATAATGACTTGGTTCAGCATTGTGGCTTTATGATGTCATCATCATGTTATGCAGGAAGGGTCATGTTTGGAAATATACCTCCTCGAGGTAAAAAGAATGGTGACATCATCCCCAGGTTTATTTCTTCGATTATCAAGTTTGGATGACGTCAGTAGGCTATTGGTTCGGGGTGATATTTTGCGATAGGCTAATATTCAAATATTGGGGTGATATTTAAATGTCAGGTGATATTCAGGAATATGACCCTCGCAAAATATATGACATTGTTTGTCGGGTAGATATTGTTATCACATAAAGTTGACGTCCAGATGTTCAGAGCAAATGATTTTATTGGGTGATAATATTAGACCGGGGTGATCTTTTATAATATGATTGATGTTAAGAAATATGATCCTCCCCTCATAATATCAGGTTTGACCAGATCTTTGACTCATCATAACTTTTGTTCCCTAAGGAATATCTGGGTGATCCAAAAGGCAAACCTACATGGAATTTTATGCTCTATCCAATCATGAGGTTATTGTCATGAAATATTAACTTTGAAAAAAAATTGACCTCATCATGATGACCTACCTGGTCCCCTTTATGCAAGATCCCTCTGCATTGAGTTACTTTTAGCAGACCGCCAGCAAGAAGAAAACACAAGCAAAGCCAAACAAAAGGTTGGGTCCTTGTTTTGTCAAGTCAAAATGGGGCGTGTTGTGTAACCACACAACATTTACCTTTAAACTCATTCGTAGGGTAGATTAGGGTAAAACTAGGTTAAATCAATTAAAACCATTGATCTTCTACACAAAATCCATGGATGTTGCTAGGTGTTTGAATTGTATTCGCAGTCGGTGGGAATCCACTTACTGCATTTATGTGCATTTAATGTTACGAAGCAAGAGGAGGGGGTGATCTTCAGAAGATCGGGTGATATTGGAATATATGACCCCCTCTGTGTAACATGACCTTCCGCCTTTGAGTGGCAAAATTAATGCCAATGAATCGGGTGATGTGGTCAAATGTTGACCATGTGTATATCGGGTCATGATTTTAAGATTAGGGGATGTTTGAAATGTGACCCCCGTGAATAAAATGACCCCCTTTCAAAAGATTAGGATGACATCACCGTCATGTTATTGAAAAGGGTGATCGTTGGATACATACCTCCATGAGGTAAAAATAATGATGACGTCACCATCAGGGTGACTTCCTTCATTCATTGGGCTTAGATGACGTCATCCTCATATTGGCACTGGGGTGATATTTTGCAACAGGGTGATATTTGTAAGATCAAGTGATATTGAAAATATGACCCCCACAAAATATATGAAGTTGTTTGACAGACAGATACAGTTATCACATAAAATTGACATCTGGATTTTGCAAACCAAATGATTATTGGGTGATAAACCTATATCAAGGTGATCTTACATAATGTGACTGATGCTTGAAATATGACCCCCCCTTAGAATATCAAGTTTGACTGAAGCTTTGACTTGTCATAACTTTCTCCCCTTAAGGAATTTCAGGGTGATCTAAAAGGCAAACTTGCATGGAATTTTATGCACTTTCCAACTATGAGGTTAATGATATAAAATATTGACCTTGACAAACTAACATCATCATAGTGACTTATCCACCCCTTACAAGGCTATCTGCATGACTTACTTTTACCAGACCACTGAAAAGTAGAAAAACAACACAAGCCAAAGCAACAAAAAAAGTTGGGTCCCTGTTTTGTCAAGTCAAAATGGGGCATGTTGTGTAACCACACAGAAACTTGCCACCAAAGAAAACAACTAAATTCCAATGATTCAAGTGATGTGATCACATTCCAACATAGTATTCTAACTCTTTCTAAGTATAAGCACTTATAATCTTTCTAAATGATAAGGTTTTCATCATGGCAACAATGCTAACAAAGGATCAAGTGTGTGCAAATGATTAATTATCCTCATCTTGAAAGCAAGTTAAAAACATAAGTAGCTGATATTAAGCTACATAGTTTGGGAGCATCCCTCATAGCCAACTAGGATAGAAACTTACTACTAGCAGGCATCCATAGCCCCAACAAGGTTATCTATACAATCCCCCTAAGTAGAGCCCCACTACCAGCAGGCGTCTATAGCCCCGGTAGAGTTACTTAGATGGCCTAATTTTATTTTCTTTTGGATTTTAATGTTTATACTCTATTCATATGATGTCATCATGTACACTTAGTGTGCAAGGTATGGTCACTTGCTAATTTAGGTTGGAGATTGTATTGGTAGCAAGGGAGTCCCTTTAGATTTTTCACTTAACACCTATACTTGTGTATTCAACAAACCCAAGGCTGTTAGGTGAGTCATTGTGAAAGAGTCACTTTGGTCAAGAAAGGGCACCCTGATGAAAAGATATCATAGACCTGATCACCAATACTTCTCAAAATGAGTCATAACCTATATATGAATTTGTTCTCATCACTTGAATCTTAACAATTTGGTTATTTTCTATGGGTGATGAGCTGCATCATCTTGACTAACCAAAACATAACTCAACAAGTAAACAAACAAAAACAACAAAACCAAAACTGTACAAACAACTATACAAATATGCACACTATGATACACATGACTTACATGAAGCTGACTCAGGATTGGAAATAATGTTTAAGGAATTTTCCATTAACTGGTAATGGAACATCCTCCCCTGTCAAGGTTTTAAGCCTGCAGATGCTGTCTCCTAAAATTTTTAAAATTTGGAAGGGACCTATCCAGAGTCTATCAAACTTACCATGATCTCCCTTCCTTTCATGTGCTTTGTCCCACATCAGGACTAAATCTGAGATTCTAAAGGCCTTGACCTTGGCTCTTGTGTCAAACCATCGTTTAACAATAGCCTAATGTTTAGAAAATTGATCTATTGCCTTACTTATTTTTTCTTCTAGGTGCATCAATTGAAGCAACCTAATTTCTTGGTTATTAGCTATGCCTAGGTATTCTTGTGCAAACTACAGTGTAGGAATCTTTAAGTTAATAGGGAGGATGGGATCCACCCCATATACTAAGTGAAAAGGTGAATTTCCTAATGCAGCCTTCATCCTAGTTCTATCTACCCACAAGGCATATTTTAGTAGGGTGTTCCACTCCCTTGGGTTCTTTTCTATCAACTTTTTTATGATGTTCAATAAATTTTTATTTGTGGATTCTACTAATCCATTCCCTTGGGGATAGTAATTTGAGGAAAATTTCAAGATGATCCCATAGTCAAAAGCCCAACTTGATAATCTTGTTGAAGCAAAGGTAGACCCATTATCACATACCCAAGCATAGGGAACTCCATACCTGGTTACTATATTACTTTCAAAAAATCTGATGACATCCTCAGCATTACATGTCTTACTGTTGACAGCTTCAGTCCACCTGGTATAGTAATTAGTAATAGTCAAAACATACCTGTGGCCTAAAGATAATGGAGGATTAATAGGTCCTATGAAATCCATTCCCCATTGAGCAAATGGGTGCATCTCCATCACTGGCTGGAAAGGTTGAGCAGCATATCTTTCTCTGTTTGCAGCAACCTGACACATATGACAACATTTGATGTGTTCAACAGTATCCTTAAAAATAGTGGGCCAATAATACCCTGCCCTGAGGATAGCATGAGTGGCGGCCAAGGATGATCCATGGGCAGTTCCAAACTTGTCATGTAACTTTGCTAACACCTTGTCTTCTTCTTGCCTTTCTAGGCATCTAAGCTATATCCCCTCATAGTTTTTCTTGAAAAGGACTCCTTTTATCATGTATTTCTGTGACTTTATCTTTAAGGCTCTCCTTTGTGAGACCTGCAATCTTGAAGGACATCTTCCCATAATTAGGATGTGTCTAATGTCTGAGTACCATTCTCCATCATCCTTTGCATTAATAACATACTGCTGGCTCATGATATCAGGATCAATCTCTGATATCATCTAGCTCAAGGCCTATCCCCTCACTAACTTCATGGGTGTAATGTCCATATCATATTCTTGGAAGACAGTGATCCATTTAGTTCTCTTCTCACCTAGTTCGCTTTGCATTAAGAGCATCTTTACTGTTGCATCAGGTACTACACCAATAACTTTACTTCTTAAGATATAATGCATGAACTTCTTAATTGCTTGAACCAGAGCAAGGGCTTATCTCTCAACATCCATGTATCAAAGTTTTGCATCTCTAAAAGGGTAGCTCATGAAGGCTATAGGCTTTTCTTCTTTTTCTTCATTTATCTATGTCAACACTACTACAGATGTATGCTCTGAAGCAAAGGAGTAAATGTAAAAGTCCTTGGTATAATCTGGACTGATCAGAACTGGAGCATCAGATATGGCTTTTTTAATATCTTCAAAAGTTTCTTTAGCTTCCGGTGTCCACTCAATTTTAGTGTCCTTCTTGAGCATGGCATTTAAGAGTTTGACTATCTTTGCAAAGCCAGTGATAAATTTTCTAACAAAATTAATCTTACCAAAGTAAGATTTGAGCTCCTTTTTGCTTCCAAGAAGCTGTATCTTCATGATGGATTCCACCCTATCAGGGTCAATGATGATCCCATTTTCTGTTACCAGGTGGCCTAATAACTTCCCTGTGGTTACCCCAAATATGCACTTCTTAGGGTTTAGGGATATCCCATATTATTCACCTTTCTGAGGTCTTCTACATGATTTCCTCTATCTTTAGAGAAAACTGTTAAGTCATCCATGTATATGACTACATTTACCAATCAAGCCTCTGAAGGCTATGTCCATTGTTCACTGAAACGTGGCCCCATCATTTATTAACCCAAAAGGCATATGCCTGTAGGTGAATATTCCCCACTTTGTGGTGAATGCAGTTTTCAATTTGTCTATTTTATCCACCATGACCTGGTTGTAACTAGAGAAACCATCCAGAAATGACATCATCTTGGCACCATTCACAATTTGCAAGACCTCATCTAGAGAGGGCAAAGGATAGTTATCCTTTTTAGAAGCTCTATTTAAGTTTCTAAAGTCCACGCACCATCTGATGTTGCCATTCTTCTTCCTTACGGGGACCGGTTTGCAACCCATGTGGAATGTCTCACAGGAAATATGATCCTGGCATTGAGTAGTTTCTTAACTTCCTCAAAAATGATAGGCTCCAGTAAAGAATTGACGGGTCTTTGTTTTTGCCTAAAAGGCTTGATGTCTAGCTTCAAAGGTATTGTATGAGTGATGACTGATGTGTCGTAAGTTTTGAGCTCATCATATGTCCAGGCAATAACATGGATATAATCCTTGAGAGCTTGGGTTATTCCTTCCAATTCTTCTTCTGTACAAACTTTCTCGATCAGGATGTTTCTTTTTTCATCATCTTGTCTAATGTTAACTTGTGAGTATTGTCCTCCATCTACTTTTGGAAGATCCTTCTGTTTTAGCATGTTGTCTAGATCAAATGCCCTTTCCAGTTCTATCATTCCCTTAGGAATCTTATTACTAGGCAACTCTAAGATTTCTTCTTCTTCCCAGACATGGTCCTCCACATTCCTCTCATCTATGATCTGTGCATCAAAGACATCCCTGTTGGAAATGAAGTCTAATATATGTTGATCATCATCAAAAACTTGAAGGTTAGTTACATTATCTAGAACATAAGGCACTGATACTAATTCAACTGAAAATCTCTTTAGACCAGATATGGATAGAGGTTCTAAAGTGTTGGTAGCCTAGGCTAAGGCATCTACCCTATGATTTTGTTCTTTGGGTACATGGGTGATATTGAATGCATCAAAATCTTCTATCAAGTCACATACTCTATGTCTGTAATTGGATAGTTTCTTGTAATTGCAAGAGTATATACCTCGTACCTGTCTCACAACTAATTCTAAGTCTCCATAGATATGCAGAATCTTCACTTTCTTTCTAAGTGCAAATAATATCCCAAGAATTAGAGCTTCATACTCTATCACATTGTTGGTGCATGGGAATTGCAATCTATATACTACTAATTAGGATTTTCCAAATGGATCATTGAGATCTATCCCTACTCTAGCCCCTTGTTTTGACTTGGATCCATCAAATCTAAGGATCCATGGCTTATCTTCAGCTAAAGGCTTAT
Source organism: Cunninghamia lanceolata (assembly GCA_027924645.1). Taxonomy (NCBI): domain Eukaryota; kingdom Viridiplantae; phylum Streptophyta; class Pinopsida; order Cupressales; family Cupressaceae; genus Cunninghamia; species Cunninghamia lanceolata. The sequence continues at coordinate 1,386,884 of BSBN01000445.1, forward strand.
CTGAGTCTTCTCTTTTCTTTTTTGCTCTGGTGGTTGCACCGTTTGATATCCATTTCAACTTTGGTATTTCAGCCTTCTCAGACTTCACCCTTTCTGCCTTATGTGAAGTTGATATTTCTCTTTTCTTTTACCGTCAGGAGGTAAATCTTCTGGACTAGGCAACATCTGCCTTTTCAAAATATGTAGACACAATGAGCAAGCAGTTTTTGAATGAGGTGCTTCATGTAACTTGTACCATCCCTTAATCAAGACATCCTGTGGAAGTCTTTGTTACTGAGTCATTTTTTGAATCTCTTTTGATAAAAATTCTTCAAACTTGGATAGATTACTACCCCTATCTTCATTAGATAACTCATAATCTGATTCCACTAAACAATCACTCCCTGGGGTGATTCCCTTGTTTCTTTTAACATTACTCTTATTACATACTGATATCTCCTTTGTCATCTGAAGATGACCTTCATCCTGATATGTGGATTCTCTTGTTCTATGGACGACAAACAACAATCAGTGTCACTATCACTATCTGCAGAACTTACCGTGGATGATGATGATGATGTTGATGCATCATTGTATGCTTGTTCTAGCTCCATCATGTCTATGCAAGCATCACATGTTTTTTCAAAATGTGATTCATTATGCAACCTGCACCATCCATCAATTAAAATATTATGAATAGGCATTTTTAACAACTGACATCATTTCACCTCTCTAGACAAGTGCATCTCGAAATTCTTGAAATGATCTACCTCATTTTCATTTTCAGGGTTACAATAAGATTCTACAACTATTTTATCATCTTGAGAGTCCTCATCATGATGATGAACATCATACATCAGGATTTCTTCTATCCTAACAGTCTGTGGCCTGATGGAGTAAACTCCAGGTTCTACATCCACATACATGATCTCATTGGTTTTGTTATATTCTGTGATCATGTGCTTCATGCGAGGCTCAACATCTATCCTTACTTGATTTGGTATTCCTTTCCAGGGCAACCACATATCACTGAAATCAATTGACATGTATACATTAAGGGTTTTTGACAAGTCTTTGCTGAGTAGCATCCCATATGTATCAAGTATATCAACCACTTGAATATCTATGTAGTACTAGATCTTGGGATCTGATGCTAACTGCATGTGAATGTGAGTTAATTCTCCTACCACGCTCACCTATGTTTTGTCTAATTGTGTTAATTTATTTAGAGACTTAGCATGATGCAACCCTAAAGTATTGCATATGGATAGGGGCATTACATTGGTAGATGCTCTTGAATCTACTAAGTAGTTGTGTAAATTTTTACTAAACATCCTTATGGTAAGGAGAAAAGGAGGCGACTCACTTTTGTCTCTATATAGAGTCATGTGGGAAGTCTTTGCAGCTTGAATAGTAGCTACCACTTTCTGTTTAACATTAACGTCTCTAGCAACATGATCTTTATTTCTAGATTGACCTAGGGTATGACTATCCTCTCTTGGATCAGGATCATCTAATGATTTCATGAATGCTTTCTTGATAGCAGGGGTTTTAGCAATTATGATAAAGACAGGCTGATTTTAATCTTTTTCATTTCATCTGCCAGATAAGTGACTAACTTATAAGATTCAAGAGGCAGATTAGCAACCTTTGGTGTTGTATTTGGTGATGCTAAGTATTGAGCATTAACTTGGGAAATCTAGGCTTATTACTTGCCTTGGGATTAGGTGGAGTGTTGAAAGTGTTTGGAGGCAAGGATGAGGTCAAAGGACCAGTAGGTTTGTTTGAGTTATTCCTAAGGTTGTAGTTATGCCTACCTTGATATTGCTGTTGATAAGCATGTACCTCCTCATGTTCATTTGATGGCTCATTTTCATCTTCAAAGGGAAAACCATAGTTAGACTCAAAAGCCATGGCTGACTCCTCACATGCCAGGGTGTAATCTTGGTGAGAAGACACTATCTGCTGATGAGGATAATGCATGAAACTTTCTAGTACTAAGGCAGAATCATATCCACAAGGGACAATTTCATTTCCTTCTACATGAGGGGGATTACCTAAAGTATTGGACACTTCAGTCTGGAATATACTAGCAACAATCCTAAATTGAGGACAATCTAACTTTGCATGAGCATTGGTGTTATGTATCCTGCACCAATTTGTAAGGGCTACCTCTACAAGGTTGACTCTAGTGGTTTGTTTTGGTTCACTAGGAGGCTGATTGTCCAAGGGTGATGGCAAAGAACCATTGTTTGGCCTAGTGTTCCACACTCTGAGCTTTCTAGGAGGATTATTGTTGCCATTTTTATTGTAATTGTTGTTGTATGCCCTATCAGGATCATTAGGTCTGTCATTAGCATAACCTCTATTTTGATTAGATGAGAATAGAAGTTCTGACTCCTTGAATGAGTGATCTCAGTAGTAAGTTTTCTTAACTGTGCTGATATTTCCTTAATTTCTTCTTTCTCTTCCTAAACCTTGGCCACTACATTCTCAGTCTAAGGCTTTAAAAAGGAAGATCCATTATTCTGATTATTGGATTGTTCTATACCCTGAGGTACCGGTGTTTGTCCTGGATATTGTAACATCTAGCCATTCCCATTTGGAGGAGGCATGATACTAAGTGGAGGTATCTGTAAAGGACTAGGCATCACAACTGGAGGTAGCATGGCTCCATTAGGCTATTGTTGGGTAGGATATGTATGATAGCCAAGAAGTGTGGGAAAAGCAATGTTTGGTGTTGGAGCAAGAACTAGCTGCTGACTGACTTTGATAGCTTCTTGGAAAGCTCCTGTCAAAGTTGTGACATTAGGATGTGCTCTCTCGATAAACATGGAAGTCAAAGAATCTAGGGCTAAGTAATATATGCTCCTAGCAACTTCCTCTGCTACAACATAAGGGGCAACTAACTTAGATAGCATCTTCTGGAACCTAGCGTTGAAGTTAGCAATAGGTTCTCCTTCAAATTGTTTGATTGTGGAAAATAAGTGATAATTCATTGAAGGATCTATAGGTATTTTGAACCTATCCTTAAAGGCCTTCTCCAAGATAGCCCATGAACTGACTGAACCCTGACCAAGACTAATATACTAGTTATAGGCCTCTTCCCCTAAGGAAAATGGAAATAACCTACATACAACATCCCTATGCTCAATTCTAGCCCTACAACAAGCTTCCTTGAAAGTTCTAATGTGATCATCAGCATCCTGATATGGATGATACTTAGGACAAATTTTATCAGGATTCTTAGGCAAAGCATGATGCACATATAAGGTCAGGGTTGATTCTACTGTAAAGAAAGACATTGCAACCAGTGGAGGTTGAACCTGAGGTATGACTAGTTGAGGTTGGACCTGAGGTGTAACAGGTGGTCTTGTAGGTGTTTGTAACCTAAGAGGAGTTACAGGAGGACGTTCTGGTGAAGCTCCTGACACACTAGGATTAGGAGAGTGATGTATGTCTACAGTTCTAGGTCTAAATCCTCTGATAGGTAGTTCTTCAAAGATTCCACTGGATCTGGACCTGGTATTTGGCCTGAGAGCCAGGATTTCTTAAATTTAAGGAAAATCAGCTTGGTTATAGCAAAGATCGGTTGGAACTTTCTAGCAAAGGTTGTTTTTATGGTCAGAACTTGAGACTGACTAGATATTTAGGGAATATTTGCATAAATAATGCAAATATGAGGCGATATTGAGGCCTGGTGATGCACGTAACTGGATATTAGGTTTCTAATGAAGGTGACCTAAAAGCTTTAGCAAATTTACCTGAAATAGAGCTTATCTTTGCAAATTCATGATGATTGACCACAAAGCTTGCAATATTAATGCTTAATTTAGAAATCTTCACAAAGGATTAGCGTGCACAAACTCAAAACAACGAATCTTTGCATGTGACTGAAAATACAAAGATATATGAGTATTACCTTTCTGTCTGCATCATTAAATTGGGCAAAACTTACTGATGAGAAGAAGCAGCCCTCCTTCTAGCACCAATTTATGTTGATGATGATGTTACTCACAACCAAACATTAAACAAAAGTTACACAACAACCATTATTTATCTTGAAAGATATGATGAATTCAAAGAATTCATGATCCCAAGTCTCCATTGATTAGTTCATAATCTACTGACATTACTCAGTGGTTGATGTGTGTTGCTATTTTCCATTTCAAGGGGCCTTACGTTGATCAGTAGATTCTATTTCCTACAAATATGCTACATAGAAAGGTTATTCTACATAGTATATTTCTTCAAATAATGTGTTTATACTTAGATCTTTGGATGATATTTATCAATTTAACATGCTTTAACTCCAAATATGCTATGTATTTCCAATTATCTATGAGATGTCAGCATATTTCATGTTTAGTTGCTTTTAATTCTCTATTATTTGCAATTGTGATGGTGAATTGTTATGAAATTGAAAGAAATTTAAAAGAATACTTCAAATTTTGGTGAATCTATAGCTACTGAACCACATACATACAAGATACGTTCATGAGGAGAAGAAATCAAACCATATTTTCACCAAGATGTTCCACAGCTAGATATAGATGATGCTAACTTCAAAGGATAAGGAATGAAAACAACACATGCAGACTGATGAGTACTCCAAGAGACGTAGCTAATCAAAGCATGTATCAAGAATTCAAACACAGATTACTCAAGATTTATGATAGTTTGTAATCAAATTGTCTTCTCTTTCATTAGGTATGCAAAACATGTCTGTTTACAACAACTTTGAAATCAATCCTGATATTTCAGCAATCCAATTTAAATTAAGCTTCCAAATGTCTAAAATATGGCATCCCTACACCTTTTATAGAATAAGGTGAGGGAGTGGTTACAAATGACCTACAGTCAAGATTTGTCAATTAAGGTCAATGGTATACAATCACTTCTTGACTTAGTCAACACCTTTCATGTGGCACAAGTTGCCAGTTAGAAACCATCTGGATGAGTTATTATCTTAGAAGTACCTGATGCATGTCTCTTTGGGGATGCATCTTCCTTTCATTCCTCGGGCTCCTCTTTTTTATCTTCTTCTTCTTCATCATGATCATCATGATCATCATGATCATCACTTTCTGTATCGCTATCACCCTGATGAATATTATCTTGTATATTGACCTTTACTACCGCCCTGATATTTTCATAAGCTTGTACTATTTTGTCTACTTCTCTGCCATCTTGGGTTTTGACTTTAGTGATAACATGCTTGTGAGCCTAAAATTTATCTTTGAGTGCCTCTATCTTGCCTTTTCTATTATTTAACGTTTCATTATAATTTTCCACCCTGACCTTGATCCTCATGATCTTATCCATCACCTCTTCTGTCAGGTGGGTGAGAGGATCATCAGCTACTGGCTGGAAATTATCATGCAATGCCTTGATGGAAAAATCTACATCTTGGTTTTCAATCTTCCCCTCTACCTGTCCTTCTAGAGCTTCTAGGACTTTTGCTTCTTCTGCCATCATATTGTGTAGCTTTATACTGATATCCCTTAACTTGCCATTGCACTTCTTTAGGACATCACATTTGAACCTGATGTCATCATACCATACATCTACTAGCAAGGCAGTGCTATTATTTAACACCTGATTATTTATCAGGACTTGAGGATCAATCCTCTTTATTTCACTTAGAGCGTTTAAGGCTTTTTCCAGCTGGAATGATCTCTTTCCTGTTTCATTCTGCATTTTATCCACTTTTTTCTTCAAAGTGCACAAGGAATTCCACCTCTGTAAAGAGGTTTTCAATACTTCCTCAGCTCCTGTGAGGGCTGTCAGCATCCATTTATCCATGATCATGGCCTAATGCTTCATGAGGTCTAGCTTATTAACCTCCTCCTGAGAGATGATAGTCAATGGGACTGCCTGATCAATTGGTCTATTACTAGGGTTAATCAACCCCTTTATATATGAATGCAGCTGAGCAATGTGTTCTTTATGCTATTTATTTCTCTCTTTCTCTTTCTTCACCCTTTGGGTTAAAGAATCTATGATATCCTTCCCTTCTTGACCCTCTTGGTCTTCATTAGCAAAACCCAAATCAACTGTGGTGATCTAGAATTCGTCCAGGGTGATTTTGCCTTTTTCCTTTTCTACAGTGGGAAGTGCTACTTGGGCTATCCTTCTGCCTGTAGCAAGATCTCTTCTGATAGCCAAGGTGAGCCTGGCTTTCCTCTTTGGTTTCATGATAGTCTCTACGAACAAGGTTGAAACATCAAATTCTTGAACTTCAAAACCTTGTTCCGTACCTATTTCCTTTTCCAGCGACTGAGGCACTTCATCTCCTGATCCTTGTGGTCTGTTGTCATCATCATTTTCACCTTGATATCTGGTATTTGTGTCTATTCTATGTGGAGAAGGTGACTTTCTGATTTCTTCCTCATGATGTTCCTTATGAGGGGGATCTTGTTCCATCTCTTCTTCTTGAGGGGCTTCTTTTTTTGGGGGAGGATCCTGTGGTGTATCCATATGATGATCTTGAGCTTGATCCTACACTCCCTCTTCTTTTGTTTCATCCACCTTATTATGTTCCTCATCCTAAGGCATATTTACATTTGTGGATGCCTGCGTGTTTAGTCCTAGTGCATCACCCTGATCTTGAGCTACATTTTGTTCAGCACCTGATATATTTACCTCTGGTGTTTTAAGGTCCTCATGACCTGATGTATCCTTTTCTCTTGTGGCTTCTTGAGTCTAGGCAACATCATTACCTGATGTGTCTTTATCACCTCTGCCCTTTTGTTGAACTTCAACTATCTTAGGCTCATCAGGCATCTCTTGCTGTTGTTGGCCCATATCTAGAGCATGGCTCTTTATTTCTATCTGCTGGGCTCCTTCAATGTTTCCCATTCTATCTGGTGCACCTTCTTTGTCTTCAGAGGTCATATCCTCCCTATATGTCAAATCGATCACTGCAGGGCTAGTTACCTGATCTACCAACTTGTCCAGCCTGATTTGTTGGGCTACCCTTTCTGGGCTATTTTGTTCTCTTCTTGCTCTGTTTACTTCAACTCTTCTAATACCGCCATCTGTGTTGATGGGGTCCCATGTGGGGTCATGCAGGTATTGGAAGTAAGGGTTTCCATCTGCTGAGAGGCTACACTTTGTACAATTTCATCATCTGAGAGGTCCATGGTGTCTTACAATGAGAAAGAACCACCATGACCTACTTTGGAAGTCTCTTTTACTTGCTTCTCTACCTTCTTAGTCTTAAACTAAATAATGGTGGGAAGTGGCACCTCATGCTACATTTCTTTTCTAAACACTTCACTACCAACTCCCCTTAATACTATAGGGTCATCCCTTATCTCACCTCTCATAGATATTCTTTGTTTCTTGGGTGGAGACATCAGGGGCACCACCTTCCTCTTCTGGTTGACCATCATCAGGTGATCACCCTCAGGCTCATTATCTACTGGCTCTTCCTTAAGAGGGATGTCCTCCACATTCTGTTGTGATGCTTGGCCTTCATCTTATACTTCTGTAGTACCTTCAACTGGCCTCAAGATCCTTTTGGTCTTTGGTTTACCCATTATAGGCAGTGCAGATAAGGCTGATACCTATCTCGATGCAGATGCACCTTCAGCTGTTCTGGCAATTCTTTCAATTATCACCCCCTTAGGCTCATCATCAGTCTTCTTTTATCTGGGGGGTCCTTTCCTTTGTTTCTATGTAGGCAACCTTTTTCCGTTAGATTTTCTTTTCTCACCAAGAAAGTCATCATATTCTTCATCAGGGATCTCCTATCTTTTTCTCTTGTTATCCACTGTAATGGCTACACCTCTTTTCTTTAGTCTTTTTATCTTTTCATCTACCCATGATTGGGTTAACTGCAGCACCCCACCTATAAACTGATCTAATGAAATGTCTTTAGGTTGTGTTAGGTCAGGGGCTAAGATGGTTTCATTATACACCTTCTTATCTTCATATTCATTTGACATGGTCTTGCCATCATCTTTCTTTAATTGTGCATGAACTGGGATGCAGTCAAATGTCCTTATATGATTTAAGGTGAGCCTTTGATACTTTCTTCTACTTATCTCTGCCTCATCCTCATAATCAGTCCAAAAATCTTCGAGGTGCTTCTAATATATAGGCTTTCCCATTAATTTATGCATTCTACCATAGGGGTCATATGATCTAGCCAATGGAAATGGATGTAGGTAAAATAGGTTCATACTCCCTATGACATCCTTTATGCTCTAGGAATTAGGGCACATGTACCAACCCATAGATACTGGAAATAGTACTAGAGGTATCTTTTTTTATGCTTTGTATGCAGCCAGTATGGTAGATATTTGTCTCAAAAACTCCATCAGGACTACCCCATTAGTAGGGTACCTAGGTAACATAAAGGGTTGTTCTTCAAAACCTTCCACCTTGATATATGAGAAACTGGCAAACTGGATGAACCAGGCACCATGTTTGTATATAACCTCTTGACCTTCCATGCTCAATCTCTTGGTTCTATCCTCTTCCATAGTTCTAACTAGATGCATAGAGAATGCATCATTCACCAGCTTGTAATGAAAGAGGTAGTTCCTTCTCTATAATTGAGGATAATGATCCCATATATGGGCATCATCTACACTACCGCCAATCTTTCCAATTGTAGTCAGTGCATCAAATTTTCCTTTGTAAGCACATGAATAAACAACATATGACATCATGTAGAATTAGCATTCCAGACCTCCCAGGTTCTTCATCCATTCATCTAAGGCATCACTGATGACCTTGGTCCATAATGGCTTGCTGTCTGTATAGAGGGCCATGTAGATGATTCCAAACATCCAATTCTTGAAATTCCCAGCATGAGGCTGACCTGTCATCTTGCTGAGCAGGGTAATCATGTATTGATATTTATCATCAAAATCAAATTTGTATAGATACACTGGCAACTTGGTAGAGGTAGTGTAGGTGCTATTCTTAGACCTCCACTGGTATATCCTCTTCTTGGCACTCTTCTTATTGTTTTCATACTCTGTCACCAGTTTATGCAGATCTACACTAACCACCTTCTTTCCAACTGGCAGGTTAAATGTATATGTGATGCCCTTAACTGAGAAATCTGCATAGACCCTTCCATGTTTTTCAACTCGCCTCATCTGAGGGTTATAATATCTAGTGCATTCTACTACAAGTTCCAGGGTTTCCATGGCATAGGGAAATCTGACTACATGCCACATTCCTGATACATATATGGCATCCAGTAGGGTATTATCTTTGTCATGATCTATTCTGGATGACCATGCCACCAAATCTGTTTCTCCTTGGTGAGTGTCCCCGATGGTGCCATATTTGAAATGTATTCCTTCAGGTTTAATGTACATGGGCTTAAGAAATTATATTCCAGATCTGTTCTTCCTGATGTCTGCCATGGATTCCTGCAATAAACATGACTGGTCTTAGCATAATATTCATAAGCATTCATACAATACTTATGTATACCTACAACATCATATACTTTCTCGTTTGATATTCATTACTTCATCATGATATGTATACTTGCATAATCAAACCAATGGTAAAGTCATACTACCTAGACATGTAGAAAATGACAACAGGAGGGTTTTTAATTACCTACCTAATAATGCTTTTTCCCTGGATTATGTTGATGATTATGAAGAAGGGTAGGAAATCCTGATGATCACCCATTCTGTTATGCTGCAAGTTGTAATCCATTCACAGGTAGCTCGTATGAGGGTTTGACTCTTTGCTCTGTAAATTCTTATATTTTCGCAAGGTAAATGAGAATAACCTTGGAAACTTACCTTTAAACTCATCCGTAGGGCAGATTAGGGTAAAACTAGGTTAAATCAATTAAAACCATTGATCTTCTACACAAAATCCATGGATGTTGCCAGGTGTTTGAATCGTATTCGTAGTCGATGGGAATCCACCTACTGGATTTATGTGCATTTAATGTTATGAAGAAAGAGGAGGGGGTGATCTTCAGAAGATCAGGTGATATTGAAATATATGACCCCCTTTGTGTAACATGACCTTCTGCCTTTGAGTGGCAAAATTAACGCCAATGAATCAGGTGATGTGGTCAAAGGTTGACCATGTGTATATTGGGTCATGATTTTAAGATCAGGGGATGTTTAAAATGTAACCCCCACGAATAAAATGACCCCCTTTCAGAAGATCGGGATGACGTCACCTTCATGTTATTGAAAAGGGTGATCGTTGGATACATACCTCCGTGAGGTAAAAAGAATGATGACGTCACCATCAGGGTGACTTCCTTCATTCATCAGGCTTAGATGATGTCATTGTCATATTGGCACTAGGGTGATATTTTGTGACAGGGTGATATTTGTAAGATCAGGTGATATTTAAAATATGACCCCCGCAAAATATATGAAGTTGTTTGACGGACAGATACAATTATCACATAAAATTGACATCTGGATTTTGTGAACCAAATGATTATAGGGTGATAAACCTATATCAGGGTGATCTTACATAATGTGACTGATGCTTGAAATATGACCCCCCCCTCAGAATATCAGGTTTGACTGAAACTTTGACTTGTCATAACTTTCTCCCCTTAAGGAATTTTAGGGTGATCTAAAAGGCAAACCTGCATGGAACTTTATGCACTTTCCAACTATGAGGTTAATGATATGAAATATTGACCTTAACAAACTGACGTCATCATAGTGACTTATCCACCCCTTACAAGGCTATCTGCATGACTTATTTTTACCAGACTGCCGAAAAGCAGAAAAACAACACAAGCCAAAGCTGCAAAAAAAGTTGGGTCCCTATTTTGTCAAGTCAAAATGGGGCGTGTTGTGTAACCACACAACAGTACTTTCAGTCTTGTATGTAATTGGTGAAATAAGGATTTTCTTGAAAATAAAACTACGTTTATGTATGCAAGAAGGGGTGAATATTTGTATGTGAAAAATAAGAGTATAGTTCTGTTTCTGCATATCTTCAAGAATGTTGATTAAGTAAAAGTGTTATAGAACTCATCTATAACCATTGATTTCATTGTAAACAGAGTAGTACTATGTGTTTATTTTCTAGTTTTAAGATTGGAGTTGACGTAATAAGTGAGATTGTTGATGTGATCAGTGAGATCTTTGCCAGTGAGGCATGATTGTGATCAGTGAGATCTTTGCCAGTGAGGCATGATTGTGATCAGTGAGATCTTTGCTAGTGAGGGATGATTGTAATTAGTGAGATTTTGGTTAGTGAGACCTAATAAGATTTTGCAGAGGTTAGACAGTGGTTTTTCCCTATTTAGTGTTTTCCATGTTAAATACTTGTGTCATGGTTTCATTTGTGTGATCTTATTGTCTTCCATGTTTATGTTAGCATTAATTGTTTTACAAGGTTGATTAATGAACAAGTTTTATTAGATCATCAATTCACCCACCTCCGAGTGGTCCATTGTATTCCAACGCCTTGGGTTATTTTTCTTGAAGACAAAATAGGACAACAAGAACCAACTATCAAACTTTTTCATCAATAGCCAAGTACAACACTTAGTTTAGTTTCATCTACTAGAAAGGTGCTAGGACTAAATTTTTGCATTCAACATCTCCTAGGGCCAAAAGGACAACACCAACACATTGGAGTGGGCAGGTAAATTCTAGGGTGGGTGTCTTTTCAGTGGTGAAGCCTCATGGTCATTCTCAGCTACATTGGACAGAGATTGTCTCTGAAGATCCCTAAGACAAAAAAGGTGTCAAACTTTGGACCGACTATTCTATCAAACTATGACACCTAGGAACACCTTCTTTACATGTATATAGGTACCTACAAATACCTATCTCAATTTTTTAAAATAAATTTAATTTTCCTGTGTTGGCAAGGAATGCTTCGTTCCAAAATGCTTCAATTTCATGCAGTGGAAAGGTGCTAGGAGTGAAATTTTAGATTCCACACCTCATGGGGCCCAATGAACTACGTAAAAACATTGGGGTGGGTGGGTAAATGCTAGGGGAGGTCTTTTTTTGTGCGTGAAGTGCCACAGATGTTCTAGTTTGTAGGCTACCAACAAAGTCACTTGAGATCCCTGAGAGCAAAAAATTGCCAAACTTTGATGGAGTGATTCTCAGAATTCATGGCACTTGGGAATATTCTATTCATACCTACAAGTGCATGTGGGGTCCATCCATAATAACCTCTCTTGGTTTTTGTCAACTCCAATCTGTTTGACCACATTGAAATTAAACGTATTCTTGCCAAATGCTTCAGTGGCATTCAACACAACCTTGTTAGGAGCCATATTTTTTGTTCTTCTCATCGTGGGGCCCAAAAGACTACACCAAAATATTGGGGTTTATGGGTAAATGTTAGGGAGATATATTTTCATGTGCTAAGTGCCCCAGACATTCTAGGTTGCAGGCTATCAACAAAGTCACTTGAGATCCCCGAGAGTAAAAAATTGCTAAACTTTGATGCAGCAGTTCTAGGAATTTGTGGCACCTGAGAATGTTCTATTTGAACCCACAGGTGCACATGAGGTTCATCCATAATAACCTCTCTCAGTTTTTGTCATCTCCAATCTATTTGAACATGCCAAAATTAAATGCATTCTTGGAAAATAGTTTAGTGGCATTCAACACAACCTTGCCAAGTGGTGCAGGGCACCTAGGCTATTTTCAAGTCAAATTTTTGAATTTTTGTTTGTTTGGTCTCATTAATGGGAGACTAAGTGGAGTTTTGTTTTAAAATAATGTAATAAAGCCCACTAGGGGCATGACCATATAGTGGTGGTTTAAGATAAGGCATTTTCCTTAGTGAAGTTTGTAGTTTTCCTAAAATGTGGGACAATCTTTTTGTTCTAATAGTGGATAGGCTTTAATGCCTTCTTTTTTGGGCTTTTCCATGATTGGTAAGTTATGAAATCATGGAGTTTCATTGTAAACATGCATATTATACCCCTCACATGTTGAGCAAGGGTTGTTGTTGAAGATTTGAGGAGAAATAACACTGATTTCAATAGTTTTTCTGCATTTTTCTATATTCTTGCTATTATAACGCCTGGTATAGGGCCGTACAGTATTGTCATGAGAAAAAACTTTTGAAATCATTTGATGCATATTGTTAGATTTTATTTGATCTAGGTTAGAGGGATTTTCATTACTCTTGAAGGATTTTGCAATTGGGTTTTCTGAAACTGCTCAAAAACCCTAGTTTTGAGGACAACGTTGAGTTTTCACTTCATTCCACCTATATCATAGGCCTATAATAGGTGGAATGGACTTAAATAGGTTATGTTTGCTTGTTTATTATGTTACAGATGTAGGGGACTAGTGGACAAGGTCTGTTGGAGTAGCTAGAGCCTAATATCATCATGTATTAGGCACTTTTACATTGGTAGATTAGTGGTTTGAAGAGTAGTTGCTTGGGTTGACCCAAGAACCCTGAGAATAGTGTATGTAGACCATTTTCAACATGATTTGCTATGTGGAGGAGGCCTAATTAGGCCTAATTCAGTTAGGACAGTCACCTTTTGAAGCCCATCTTCCAAAGTAACCTCTATTGCATGTTTGATATGTTATGTAAATCCTTAATGAGTATCCAAAAATCTATTTTTCTGATGGGTTAGTCAAGAGACCTTCAGTTTATGCTCCAAAAACCTCATTGATAGGGCTACAAGGAATTAAGGCTAATTATGAAGGAGTGATAGGAAGATTGAGTTACCTAGTTTCTTGGTGAGTCTCATGAGTGTCTATTGGTCATATTAAGTTAGTCTCAGGTGCAGTTGAAGATCAGTCATTTAGTTAAACCATCTGCCTTTCATTTATGTATATTTCATCCTTTGGCAACCATGGTACTTAAAGAGACAACTTGTCATGTTGGGATAGTCAATTAGTGGGTCTTGAGAATCTTTTTAGTCTATCATTGAGAGGTGTAAATTAGTCACTTTTAATGAGATCTCAATTTCCTTGAAGGGTTTAGTAAGTCTCTCATGCATTCAAATCATATTGGTTAGCCCTTTCCAAGCCTAAAAAATGGTATGAGAGTAAGAGAACAGTCCATACCATGCAGGATCAGTCAAATCAATAGTGTAGTCCATGTTGAATTAATCCCCTACTCTACATCAAGTGGTATCAGAGCCTAGGTTCAGGTTCTAATTGGGAAGAAAGAAGGAAGTTAAAGTGTGAAGGAGGAATAGTGCAAGAAGCCTCCAAGAGCTAGTCCAATCCTCACTAGAGAAGTGAGAATGATGAAGGAATCTCAAGGAGTCCTAGCCAGACTTGCAGCCACAGAAGCAAACCTGAGAAGAGGTGGGGTCATTAAGGAAGAGAGTGACCAAGAGAATGAGGGTGAGAATATAGACCCTCAAGAAGGACCCAATGTGGAAGAGATGGATCCAGATGATAGAAGGTTTATGAAGATGTTGCAAACTGTGAAAGGAGAAGGCACTGATGTCAAAATGGAGTTACCCATGTATGAAGGAAAAATGAATAGTGAGGAAGTATTAGATTGGATTGATGCCTTGGATAACTATTTTGAGTACAAGGAGATGCCAGAAGAGTAGAAGGTCAAATTAGCTAAGACTAAGTTGAAGGGGCCAGCATTGACATGGTGGAACTATGTTCAATCAGAAAGGTTAAGGCAAGGAAAAGCAAAGATCAGTTCATGGGATTGGATGGTGTCCAAAGTGAAGAGTTAATTTCTTCCTAAGGATTATGCAATTCAAACCTTCAGGAGATTGAAGAATTTAAAACAAAAAGATATGGATGTTATAGCCTATACTGAAGAATTCCACAAGTTGACCATGAGGACAGGGCATAATGAAGATGAAGTTGAGAAAATTTCTAGGTATATCAATGGGCTTAGGCTCAATATTCAGGATGAGATTAGTCTAGCCACCCCTAGAAATGTGGAATAATGCTTCCAATTGGCAGTAAGGGTAGAAGAAAAGATAAAAGGAGACAAGAACAACAGACTAGGAGTAGAGGAAGGAATTTCAGAGGTAGAGGTAACTTTGGTGCAAGGGGATAGTCACAGAAACAATAAGGAGAATCAAGTGGCAGTAATAAGGAGAATCAAGAACAAAGAGGTGAATCAAGTGAAAGAGGCAACTTTAGGGGAAGAAGATCAAACAGTAGAGGAAGGTTTGGTGGCCAAGGTAAAGGATCAAACACTTTCTTGGGCAAATGTTACAATTGTCATTAGTTTGGACATCCTGCATTCAAGTGCCCAGAGAAGCAAGCATCAAGTTCTCAAGGAGGTGAACAAAGAACTCAAATAGTGCATGAAGAAGATAGTGAAAGTGTCAATTCACCACTTCAACCTGCTGCTCCTGAGAGAGTTGATGCATTGATGATAAGGACACTCCTCAAGGTACCAACAGCTAAGGAGCCTTCACAGAAGAAGTCATTGTTTAGGACAACATGTAAATCACATGGCAAGGTATGTAAGGTAGTTGTTGATTTAGGATCCACTAACAATCTATTCTCTTTGGAAATGGTAGAGAAGCTGCACTTGAAGAAGATTCCTCATCCCACACCTTACAAGGTGTCATGGTTGAATAAGGGGCAGCAAGTCTTAGTAAATGAACAGGCATGGGTAGAGTTCAACATTGGTGGTTACAAAGATAAGACCCTTTGTGACATCATCCCTATGGATGTTTGTCACCTATTGCTAGGAAGACCCTAGCAACATGACAGCAAGAGCAAACATGATGGTCAAAAGAGCATTTATGTGATAGAGAAGGATGGAGTCTCATTCTCATTAACACCCCTTCTAGAAGAAGAACTTGATAAGCAGATTGGGTCTAGCATCATGGTGGTAGGAGAGGAGTTTTTACAAACAATGAAAGAGGAAGGACAAGGATTTGCAGTAGTGATCCAACCTAAAACTAAGTCTGATGTAGTAGCAAATAAGGTGGGAGACATACCTAGTGAAGTTCAGTCTTTGTTGGACAAGTATAAGGACATAGTGGTAGATGAGCTGCCAAGTTCATTGTGTCCCATGAGAGACATCAACCATCACATAGACTTGATACTTGGTGCTAGTCTACCTAACAATGTTGCATACAAACTGACCCCATAGTAGAATGAAGAGATCAAAGCACAAGTCCAATAATTATTAGATAAAGGACTCATCAGAGAGAGCTTAAGTCCATGTGCTGTTCCTTCTATCTTAGCACCCAAGAAAGGTGGAGAGTAGAGGATGTGTACTAACTCAAGGGCCATAAACAAGATCACAATCATATATAGGTTCCCAATCCCAAGAATGGAGGACCTGATGGATTGTTTGGGAAGTGCATGCTACTTTTTCAAGATTGATCTCAAGAGTGGATATCACCAAATCAGGATAAGGGAAGGAGATGAATGGAAGACTGCCTTCAAAACCAATGAGGGACTTTGTGAATGAATGATAATGTCATTTGGACTCTCAAATGATCCTAGTACATTTATGAAGTTAATGAATGAGGTCTTCAAACCTTTTATTAGGAAGTTTGTAGTTGTCTATCTAGATGATATTCTTGTGTTCAGTAAGACAAAAGAGGAGCACTTGTAGCACCTTGACATGGTTTTACAAAGGTTAAATGAGGAGAAGCTGATGATAAACCTCAAGAAGTGTGAGTTTATGAAAGAAGAGCTAGTCTACTTGGGTTTTGTCATCTCTAAAGGCACGTTGAAGATGGATCCTTCCAAAGTTGAAGCCATTCTTAGTTGGCCAACTCCAAAATCAGTAGGAGAGGTAAGAAGTTTTCATGGTTTGGCTACATTTTATAGGAAATTTATCAATAATTTCAGTCATATTTGTTGTCCTATTCTTGACACCATTAAGGGAGATAAGAAAAGAAAGTTCCAATGGACTGAGGAGGCAGCAAAAAGTTTTGAATACTTGAAGAAGAGAGAGGCACAACAACCCATACTTGGCTTGCTCGACTTTGACAAAGTCTTTACAGTGGAATGTGATGCTAGTGGAGAAACCATAGGTGCAGTCCTGAGCCAAGAAGGTAGGCCAATAGTTTTCTTTAGTGAAAGGATCAATGAGGCCAAGAGGAGGTACTCTTCATATGATTTGGAGCTTTACGCATTAGTGCAGTCCCTCAGGAAGTGGAGACATTACCTCTTACTCAAAACATTTGTAGTCTTCATAGACAATCATGCATTAAGTTTCTTGAAGACCAAGACAAGTTGAGTCATAGGTACATCAAGTGGGTGGAGTATTTGCAAAGTTATACGTTTACAATCAAGCATAAGAAGGGCCAAGCTAACAAGGTAGCTAATGCATTGAGTAGGAGATCAGTCCTAGTGCATGAAATACAACTTCAGAGTATGGGTTTGGAAGCACTAAAGGACATGTATACTACTGATACAGATTTCAAGGACACATATTCCTTTTGTCAACAATTTCAAGGTAATTTCCATGACTAATTTTCTATTTTTCTATTGCAAGATGGACTGTTATTCAAGGGAGCTCAGTTATGCATCCCTAGATGCTTTATGAGGACAAATCTCATAAGGGAGAAGTACTATGGAAGTCTTGGAGGACACTTTGGCAAAGACAAGACACTTGATTAGGTAAGAAGGTTTTATTTTTGGCCTAAGATGCATGGTGATATTAGAAAATTTGTTGAGTCTTGTGGAGTTTGCTAGAGAGCCAAGGGCTCTAGTTCTAATGTAGTCCTATATCAACCTCTTCCAATTCCTAGCAGACCTTAGGAGAATCTTAGCATGGATTTTGTGTTAGGCCTACCCAAAACTTAGAGGGGAGTTGATTGTATTTTTGTGGTTGTGGACAGATTTAGCAAGATGGCACACTTTATTCCTTGTAAGTGCACAAGTGATACATCTAATATTGCAAGTCTATTCTTCAAGGAGATAGTTAGAATACATGGACTGCCCCTCACCATTGTTTCAGATAGAGATTCAAAGTTTATAGGCCACTTTTGGAGAACCTTATGGAAGAAACTTGGAACCAACTTGACTTTTAGCTCTGCCTATCACCCACAAATAGATGGGCATACTGAAGTAGTTAATAGATCATTGGGGAATCTACTTAGATGTCTCACAAAGGAACATGGACAGCAATGGGATCTTGTTCTCCCATAGGCATAGTATGCTTACAATGACTCCATTAATAGGAGCATAGGTAAGATCCCTTTTGAGGTAGTGTATGGATTGAACCCAAGAGGTATCTTTGAGCTAAGAGATTTGAGAGGGGTAGAGAAGAGAAGTGTTGAAGGAGAGGAGTTTTCTATGGCCATGAAAGACATCCATGACCAAGTTAGAGAGCAACTCAGAAGAGTATAGAAACTTACAAGAAGCATGCAGGCTTGAAGAGGAGGAATGTTTAGTTCAAAGTTGGAGATCTAGTACTTTCACATCTTAGATAAGAGAGCTTACCTAAGGGAAAGTACACTAAGTTGTTGATGAAGAAGATTGGGCCATGCAAGGTGGTCCACAAGTTTGGTGAAAATGCATATGAGATAGAACTCCCTCCTGGAGTTGCTATCTCACCAATCTTTAACATTTTTGACTTATATCCTTTCAAGAAGTCTTTGGATGTAGGTACAAATGTTCATGAAGGTGTGGAGGTTGATTGGATCAAGGATCTTCCTCATGTTGCACCAGTCAAGCTTGAAGCCATTCTAGACACCAAGGAGGTCAAGAGAACAAGACACAAAGTTTACATTGAATACCTTGTGAAGTGGCAGGGTCTCCCTCTTGAGGATGCCACTTGGATGACAACTAAATACATTGCAAAACATGGCACTACAGTAACTAATCTGATTTTAGGAGGTACCTGAAATCCATTCTCCTTGGGTGTATGGTGCAAGGCACCTAAGCTATTTTCAAGTCAAATTTTTAAATTTTTGTTTGTTTTGTCTCATTAATGAGAGACTAAGTGGAGTTTGGTTTTAAAATAATGTAACAAAGCCCACTAGGGTAATGCCCATGTAGTGGTGGTTTAAGAAAAAGCATTTTCCTTAGTGAAGTATGCAGTTTTCCTAAAATGTAGGATAGTCTTTTTGTTCTAATAGTGGATAGGCTTTAATGCCTTCTTTTTGGGGATTTTCCATGATTGGGAAGTTATGAAATCATGAAGTTTCATTTTAAACATGCATATTATACCTCACATGTTGAGAAAGGATTGTTGTTGAAGATTTCAGGAGAAATAATAGTGATTTCAACAGTTTTTCTACATTTTTTCTATATTCTTGTTGTTCTAACGCTCGGTACAGGGCCATACAGTACTGTCATGAGAAAAAACCTCTAAAATCATTTGATTTATATTGTTAGATTTCATTTGAGCTAGGTTAGAGGGATTTTCATTACTCTTGAAGGATTTTGCAATCAGGTTTTCTGAAACTGCTCAAAAACCCTAGTTTTGAGGGTTTTGAGGATAGCGATGAGTTTTCACTCCATTTCACTTGTATCATAGGCCTATAATAGGTGGAATGGACTTAAATAGGTTATGTTTTCTTATTTATTATGTTGCAAATGCAGGGGACTAGTGGAGAAGGTCTGTTGGAGTAGCTAGAGTCTAATATCATCATGTATTAGGCACTTTTACATTGGTAGATTAGTGGTTTGAAGAGTAGTTGATTTGGGTTAACCCAAGAACCTTGAGAATAGTGTATACAGACCATTTTCAACATGATTGATGCCCTAGAGTGGGTTTTAGAATCTTAGAGCAAGTTTCATAGTCATTTGCTATGTGGAGGAGGCCAAATTAGGCCTAATTCAGTTAGGACAGTCACGTTTTGAAGCCCATGTTCCAAAGTAACCCCTATTACATGTCTGATATGTTATGTGAATCCTTAATGGGTATCCAAAAATTTATTTTTCTCATGGGTTAGTCAAGATTCCTTCAGGTTATGCTTTAAAAACCTCATTGACAGGGCTACAAGGAATTAAGGCTAATTGTGAAGGAACAATAGGAAGATTGAGTTACCCAGTTTCTTGGTGAGTCTCATGAGTGTCTATTGGTCATATTAAGTTAGTATTAGGTGTAGATGAAGATCATTCAGTTAGTTAAACCATCTGCATTTCATTTATGCATATTTTATCCTTTGGCAACCATGGTACTTAGAGAGACAACTTGTCATGTTGGGACAGTGAATTAGTGGGTCTTGAGAACCCTTTTAGTCTATCCTTGAGAGGTGTAAATTAGTCACTTTTAAGGAGATCTCAATTGCCTTGAAGGGTTTAGTAAGTCTTTCATGCATTCAAATCATATTGTTTACCCCTTTCCAAGCCTTGCAAACGGTATGAGTAAGAGGACAATCCATACCATGCAGGATTAGTCAAATCAACAGTGTAGTCCATGTTGAATTAATCCACTGCTCTACATCACCAAGTGCCATATTTTTCATTCTTCTCATTGTGTGGCCCAACAGGCTATGCCAACACATCGAGGTGGTCGGGAAAATGCTAGGGGAGGTCTCTTTTCATGTACCAAGTGCCCCAGACATTACAAGTTATAGGCAAAGTCATGTTTACCCCTAGCGTTTAGTCGTGCATGAAAAGAGACCTCCCCTAGCATTTACCCACCCATTGTTACACCCTAAATTTTGGCTCTGATTTACTTTCTACTTGCATGTAATTAGTAGTTAATTATAATAATTTGACGTTATGTGAAAATGTTAGGATAAATCAATGATATCATGAGTTTATGTTTATATGATTAGAATTTAGACATGTGATTATAAGATGTCATGATTATTAATTCATAAGGTTTATGAATTGACTAACGACACACTAATCCCAGTTTGGTGATTGCAAGTTGTAACTAGGAAACATGTTTTCCACCCTCCGAGAAAGAGAGGGAGAGCATCATCAGAGAGAAGAGAATAGATGTATGGATTAGAACAAATTGTTTACATCTAATTCTCATGCTTTCATAGTTTAGTGAACCTTCATTGACTATGGTAAGTTATGTTTGACCAATTGGTCTAAGTTTGGTTCTGACTCAAGAAATCATTGATTGTCAGTTCTAGATTCATTAAGCTGAGGTTATTGTTGAAAACTAAGTCAGGTTAGAACATGATTGTTGACAAGGAAATGGTCAATAGTCATTATTTATTTGTGTGAAATGAATATAAAATTATATTATTAGAACAAATAAATACTAGTTAAACTACTTTATTATTGATAATTTCCAATTTGAATTCTATTATGTTAATTTATCTATTTTGATATTTAAGCAATTTTGAGAGGGGGAGAATAGCTCGACCCCATTCTCATATCATATCATGTGTTAGAGACAATGTAAGTATACACCTATATTATTTTGTTAAATGTCTATTTAATATGAACTTTAAGTTTAAACCAATTGTATGCATTTGATGAACATTTTAAGGAACATGGTGTTGTTGCAAATTTAATGCAAAACCACTTCATGTATTTTTATGGGAACTTGACTCCTTTCCTCCATGTTGGTTATGGAGAGAAAGGAGGAGTTTTTGAATAGTTTAGGAGCGGTCTTTATGATCAATAACTCCATATTTTCTTTCATGCCACTTTAGAGTGTAAATAGGCATAGATGTGGGAAGAATATTCACAGTTATGGAGAGTAAAGTCTTTTAAAAGGCTATGTTAATGAGGGATACGAAGGGGGCTACAAGTTTTTTTTCACAAATGATGATTTGGTAGGAGGATCTTGGATAAAAAAGAAAACACAGAAGACTCTAATAATTACCGTAGGAGATATAGGATGAAGAAGAACTCGGGCCATGGGAGATAGCGAGTATAGTTTTTGAAGAACACAAAACTTAATCTTGAGTAAATATTATGTGATTAGGGAGAGGTAAAATACTTTGTTAAACATAGAGCTTTGTTCTCATCAATAATCCATGGGGAAAGAGAGACAAACGTAGAGGAAGGTATAAAGATAGCTCAGGTAGCAGTGGGAATAAGTAAGAAACTAGCTCAGGTTTTAGGAAACTGTCGACGCTTTGAGGTAATGATATCTCCTATAAGCAATTAATTCCATTATTAAATTGCAATATTCCCATTCTATATGAACATACAAAGATATGAGTTCTTATAGCAAAGTATATAGAGTTATACAAAGTAGTGATCTTATTGTCATAGAAACTTTGTAAACATAGATATGTATGAAATAGAGAAACACTATCTTGTCAAAGTTATGAAACTATACAGAGAATGCTTGTGATAATGGAGATCAAATTTATGAGAGAGAGAAAGTAAAAATGTCATTGAATAGTAGTATAAAACCATAGAAGATAAATAATAAAATGTTATAGTTTACAACAGGAATACTATGGAAGATAACTTTTGCATGCTATCATTTTGTATCATCGAACCCATAGAGAACATATATTATAAAATTTGTTGCTTTCGTAGACACAGGATTATGGAAAAATGTTATGAATAACATTGTTTACATAAATGTTTATGGTATGTAGAAAGTTTTCACTTAACTTTGTATACTCGAGCAAAGATAGGTTTCTTTTAGCTGTCAAAACACCAAATCTATGTAGAAATCTAGCATATAAATTGCAGAGAAAATTTTAATTTTATTATCACTTTTTGAACACAAAGTATAGTGGCCATTTTCTATTAATGTCATAGTGATATAACTAGTTTAAGTTATATATATATAAATTGCAAAAACTAAACTTTATGAGAATTCAGATATAAACCTAGGAGTCGAGATGAGTAAGATTAAAGAAAGTTTAGATAGCAATAGATTCACATTTCACAATGATTTATACGTATAAGTTTTAATATTTATAATCAAAATTTATGGTGATAGATATTCACTTATATAGAATATATATATATAAATGATATTGATATCATTGAAAACACCTAAGTATAGTGATATAATATAACATATGCATTATACAAATAATGATAAGCATTATCATGATATACAAATGATGTTAAAAATGAGTTCATAATCTATCCTATATTGAAATTTGGAGGACTTAAGAAGACCAAAAGGTTGAAAATATTATATTACTATTTTAGAATCAAATCTATTTAGGTTGAAAGATTGAACTTAGTCAAAAGATTAGTTATGATCATGATAGTATTCATTAAAATATTAAATGAATGAAGATATTGTTTAGATTAAGGTGCCATCAACCTTGTAAATCCAATGTAATTAATTACTCTTAATATTGTTTGTAAATCACCCATAAGGGATGAAAGGTTTAAGTGGTCTTATTTCAACTACATGTTTATATCGGGTCCTCAACACTCATTCATCTATGATAGGTGGTTGCAGGGGGGTTTCCCCATTGCGAGGGGTCTAGGGGGTTATCCCCCCCAATGGGGGGTCTGGGGGCTATGTGTCCTGGTGTGGGTTTAGGGGAAGCACCCCTGAAACCACATTTTATTTATATTTTATCATTGTGAATCTGGACCATTCGTCATTAGGTCATAGATCTGACAATCGATATTTTGTCGGTTATCTTGTCCTAGAAGGCAACCCCCTTTTATAAATATTTGTACCATGTTTTTATCAGATTGGAGAGTAATAGGCACTGCTGGATTGAAGACTAAAGAAACAGAGGAAGTGTATGTATTGTAATCTCATATTTGAGGATAATACAACTTGGAGCCTCTTTTCTTGGTGGAGTTTTTTACCTGAAAGGGTTTTGTCCACATTACATACTATGTTATGTGTTTAGTTCTTAGTGCATATTATTTATGTGTAATGGGTTTTAATTTTTGTTGCAATCTCCATCGATTCTACATTATTTAGAGGATAATAATGTTTGAATTAGATTTTCATTGTGTGGTTTGTAGCTTCATTTCTAAGATTTGGTATCAGAGCTTGGCCAGTTTTGATTCTTGGGTAGTGGTGTGAAGGTTTTTTAGCTATAGTGGGAGATTTGGTTGTTATTTATTTGTAGATATTGTGTCAATATCATGGCTTCATCCATTATTGCTTCTACCTCTCGGTTGGACATCAAAAATTTCAATGGCACGGGGTACATATTGTGGAAGCTGAAAATAGAGGATTTTCTAGAAGAAAGAACTGAGTGGTTGACTATTATGAAAGAGAAGAAACCTGATGATGTTTCTCTTGATGAGTGGGAAAGACTGGATAAAAAGGCACGAGGTACAATCTGGGTATGTCTTGCAGATTTTGTTATGCTGAATGTTGCAAGTGAGAAGTTTGCACATAGCTTGTGGAAGTGTCTGGGTGAGATCTACCAAGCCAAGAGTATGGTAAAAAAACTTTATTTAAAGTGTAATTTATTTTCCATGAAAATGAAAGAGGGTGAATTAGTTGTAGAGCATTTGAATTTATTTAATTTGTTATTGAGTCAGCTAGCATCTGTAGATGTGGAGGTGAATGAGGAAGATAAATGTATATTGCTTCTCTATTCTTTGCCTGAGTCATGGGAGAATGTTATTTTAGCTATCACTGCTAACCTCACAGATCTGAAGTTGGATGCTCTTGTTTCAGTTCTACTATCACATGAATTGAGGAAGAAAAGTTTAGATAGTTCTGGGGATACTCTCAGTGTCAGGGGAAGGTCTATGGAAAGAGGACCAAAAGGAGATCAGAAAGGGGCTAAGGACAAGTCCAAGGGCTGATCTAAGACTCCTGGGAAGAAGAACAGAGTTAAGTGTTGGAACTATGGTAAAAGGCGATATGTGAAAAAGGAGTGCAGAAACCCAAAGAAATAGTGTGAGAGTGCTTCAGATAAGTCCTCGAATGCAGGTGAAGATGTTTTACTTTCTGCATGTAATGTTGTTTCTAATGATCATTGGTTGGTTGACTCAGGATGCTCGTTATCTGATAGTTGGGAAAGGCAAGGTATTGTTGTGTTTTTGTGATGGGAGGATTAAAACCCTCCCTGGTGTTTTGCATGTTCCTGGATTAGCTAGAAATCTAATTTCATTTTTGAAGTTGAATGATTTGTGAATGCATGTAACATTTGACAAGCATGGTTATAGATTGGTGAGAGGGAACTTGGTGGTAGTGAAGGGGAAGAGATTGGGAAACTTGTTTAATCTTGAAGCCACTATATTTTGTAATGCTTCTTATGTATTTGAGGCTAGTACTAAAAATACGTGTATGTTGTGGCACCATAGATTGGGCCACACTAGTAATAATGTTTTGAAAACTATCAAGAATAAAATTTGTTGAATCGTTTTTCCTATTCTGATGAGCACTTTAATTTATGTGAGCATTGTGTGTTTGGTAAACAAAATAGAAAATCATTTCCTTTAGGAAGCAATAGAGCAAAAGAGAAGTTAGAAATTATTCATACTTATGTGTTTGGGCCTGTGGATAATGATTCTATTAGAAAATCTCACTATTTTTCCACCTTCATTGATGATGTATCCAAATTTACATGGATTTACTTTATGAAACACAAATAAGAAGTTTTCACTAAGTTTAAGGATTTTAAAATCTTAGTTGAAAACCAATTGAGATTGAAGATAAAAATATTAAGATCTAAGAATGGAGGGGAATATTGCTCTAAGGAATTTGATGAGTTTTGCAAGCATGCAAGTATTATTAGACAAAAGACAACTCCGCATACACCACAACAGAATGGTGTTGCAGAAAGGATGAACCAAAAAATTATGGAAAGAGAAAGAAGTATGCTAAGTTATGCACAGTTGGATAAATTCTTTTGGGAAGAGGCTATGTGTACGACTTGCTACTTGATTAACAAATCTCCTTGTAAGGTTCTTAATTCAACACCTTATGAAGTGTGGATAGGTAAGAAACCTTCTATTTCACATTTAAGGGTTTTTGGTTGTGAGGCTTTTGTTCATGTGCCTATGGAAAAGCGATCTCAATTAGATCCAAAAAATAAAAAGTGTGCATTCATTAGATATGGTGATAATGTCAAAGGTTATAAGCTTTGGAATCTACTAACCTATAAGATTATCTATTCTAGAGAGGTTATTTTCAGGGAACTTAGAGCTATTTTTGAACCTAAGCAGCCAAAAGAAAAAGAAGAAAAGGTAAAGAGAGTACACTTTGATTTAGAGAAACAAGATGCACCTCAAGAAGAACACAATGATGGACTGGAGGGTGAAGAAGAAGAAGAAGAAGATTCGAGTAGTTTTGATGAAGATGAATTTGTTGTTGTAGAAGAAGTTGGTGTAGATGATCATGCAAAAGAACAAGTTGAGACTCTTACTCCACCCTTGAGGAGATCCACAAGACAATGGAATCCATTTGATAGGTATAACCCAATAGATTTTGGTTGTATATTTGCTTAATTGAGTACTGACGATGAGCCTAGATCCTACATGGAATCTATTCTTGCAGATGATAGTGAGCCTTGGCAGTTAGCCATGCAGGAGGAGATGATGGCTTTAGAGTCTTGTAACAACTGGGATCTTGTTCATTTTCCCAAAGGAAGAAAGGCCATAGGTTGTAAGTGGGTCTTCAAGAAGAAGTTTGGAGCAGATGGTTCATTAGAGAAGTACAAGACTAGACTGGTAGCCAAGGGCTACTCCTAGAGAGAGGGAGTTGATTTTAGTGAAATTTTCTCTCCTGTTGCTAAATTGACTTGTATTATATTTCTTTTATCTATTATTGTAGCTTATGATTGGGAGATTGAGCAAATGGAGGATAAGATTGCATTCTTACATGGAGATCTTGAGGAAGAAATTTACATGCAACAACCTACAGGTTTTGAGGTAAAGGGAAAAGAACATTGGATTTGTAGATTGAAGAGGTCTCTTTATGATTTGAAATAGTCCCCTAGAATGTGGTATCAAAAGTTTGATTCATTTGTATTGAAATTGGGTTTTGTTAGGAGCGAGGAGGATCATTGCATGTACATTCACTGTATTGATGATTCTATATTGATCATTACATTGTATGTTAATGACATGTTATTTTTCAGCAATACTAAGGGTATGATCAGTGAGCTTAAAGCCCAAATTTCAAGTGCATTTGATATGAAGGATCTTGGAACTGCCAGGTATATTCTAGGTATGGAGGTCAGGAGGGACAAAGGTAACTAAAAGCTTTGGTTGTCTCAAAGTAAGTATGTGAATACCATTTTATAGAGATTCAGTATGCAGGACTATAACCTAGTTAGAGTTCCTTTACCCATTAGTACTAAGCTTTCATTAGATATGTGTCCAAAGAATGAGGATGATTTTGAGGATATGTCTAATGTGCCATATGCTAGTGCTATAGGGAGTTTGATGTATGCAATGGTTTGAACTAGGCCAGATATTGCCCAAGCAGTGGGAGTTTCGAGTAGATTTATGTCTAACCCTAATAGACAATATTAGAGTTATGTGAAGATGGTGCTTAAGTATCTTCCAGGTACTCCTGATTATTGTTTGGTTTATTCTAGTATTGGTAGTGCTGATAAATCTTTGGACATATAGGGTTTTGTTCATGTAGATTGGGTAGGTGACTTGGATAGTCGAAGGTCCACTAATGGCTATGTGTTTACTCTATTTGGAGGAGTAGTGAATTGGATGAGTAAGAGGCAGCCCACAGTTGCTTTGTCCACCACAGAAGTAGAGTATATGGCTACTACTCATGTCTCTACGGAGGTAGTTTGGTTGAGGAGACTGTGTATAGGTATTGGATTTGATTACAGGATCATTCAGATTGATTGTTGGTGCAGGGGCACCCCTTCATCAAGTAAATTATACATCTAGGGAGAAGATTAAAGTCTTGATATGTTTTAGGCATATCCATATTTAATGTAATAATGTCTATTTCACCAAATGTAGTCACTATAGTTTGTGGCTCGGTTGTTTTTGTTTGTAAGTCCCAAGGGACACCTGTTGATCTGTAATGATAGGCTGTTAGGGTGTTAGAGTTTGTTAGTTAGTTATGTTCTCCCAGCTGCTTGGAACTATCTCCCAGCCACTAGGAATCATGTCAGTACTACTGTTGGTAAGTAGTTAAAAGCCCTAGCTTGGATCAAATTGAAGAGAGATAGGTAGAGAGATGGAGAGTTGGTTTTGATTTTGAAAGAGATAGATCAGAGCAGTGATTGTGCATTGTAATTGTTCAATCGTATTCATCTGTGAAAGCATAATAAAGAAGATCCTATTGCATTCGATCCTATCGTATAATCAATTTTCCTAATTTACAATCAAAATGTGGTGTTAGCCCATTCCACTGGTTAATTACTTTGTAATCGGTGGAATGGCTCTGTATATTAGTTTATGTTTTTGTTTTGGTTTCCTATCTGTTAGTTTTATGTTTGCAGGATCAGATGACAACATGCATTGAGGAACCCTAGCATCCTCATGTGCTAGGTTCATAAAGTCAGAAAGTGTGTTTGGTTACAGAAGAAATTGATCTGTGAAATTGCAAGGTTTTCAACAAGACTCCATCAGCGAAGTTCAAAGTGTTTGGTTGAATCGGTGAACTGGCTCAATGGTTCAAAGGGTTCAACAGTTCAATCACTCAAGTGGTTTAGAGACCTAGGAGGTGAGATGATAGAGTTCCTGCTGAGTGGTAGTGTCGGGGTGACAACTAGCGAGTGTCACCGAAGGAAGCGATCGGTGCATCAGTGTAACAAAATTCCAATTTGCTGATATTGCCTGTGTTACCGATAGGCAACCAATGACGAAGCCTATACCTAAACACATCGGTGTGAAATTGCTATCGGGCAGCGAGGTTTGGTTTATACCGATAGTGTAAGTGTCACTGATAAGGAATATCAGGGAGACACAGAAGGTCTCTTGCTGACTGTGGCATCGGAGTGAACGAAGGCTCAGAGTGACATATCTAGAGGAGTCTGATGTGTATTATCTGGCCGATGAAGTATGTCAGGAGGACATTAGGGTAACTCTCACTGATAGAAGGAAGTATTTCATTTTCCATCTATTTTTCTGCGCTTCTGCTACATGCTCTGTGTCATAGTGGTATCAGAGCAAAGGTTGCATCTTTTGGGAAGAAGAAAAAAAGACAAGATGTCAGACAGAGAGGGATCAGCAGAGTTCCCAGCAAGGATGACCAACGCTGAGTTGGTTGTCCTGGTAAAGAAGCAGATTGCAGATAGCAAAGCAGTTAGAGCTCAGAATCAGGCCTTAAAGGATGAGTTGGAGAAATTGAGGGACAGAGTAGGTTCTGGTAAAGAAGATGACAGAGATGAAGAGGAAATCCCTAGGCGGGAAGAGGTAGACATTCCTGTAGACTAGAGACCCTTATTGAATGCCCTCAAATCCATGGAGAGAAGGACCATGGATGTGAAACTCGACCTGCCAGCGTTGACAGGAAAGATGGATCCTGATTCAGTAATGGAGTGGATAGACTCCTTGAATGATTTCTTTGAAACAAAAGAAATACCAGAACATCAAAGGGAAAAGATAGCTCAGTCCAAAATGAAAGAGGCTGCATTAACTTGGTGGAATTTCATCCAAGATGACAGGGTGAAAGAAGGAAGGAACAGAGTTGCTACTTGGAAAAAGATGGTGGCTTTAGTGAAGGAAGCCTATGTTCCTTTAGATTACAATATCCAGTTACATAAGAAGAGACAAAATCTGAAGCAGAAAGAGTTAGATGTCAGTTCATACACTGAAGAATTCATGAGACTATGTATCAAGACAAAGGTGAAGGAGAGTGAGGAGGAGAAGGTGGCAAGGTCTCTCAATGGATTGAGATTTGCCATCCAAGAAGATTTAAATCTGCATAATCTAGATACAGTTCAGAAGTGCTACCAATTGGCACTCAAAGTTGAAGAAAAATTAGAGAGAAGACAGGAATAGAACAGTAGAGGAAGAGGAAGACAGCAAAGAGGGGGAAGAAGTCCTTTCTGAGGTAGAGGAAATGGATTTGGATACCAAGGTGAATCCAATCAAGAGAACAACAAAGGAGACAACAGTCAAACTCCAAAGGGAAGTTATGATCAAAAAGGAAACTTTAGGGGTAGAAGACCAACATTTAGAGGAAGATCCCAGGGCAGAGGATCTATCAGATGTTATAATTGCAATCAAGAAGGCCACATAGCTAGCAAATGTCTAGAAAAGGCAATAAGTTCAATGGGAGAAAGAAGGACAAATCTAATTCAAGAATCTCATTGTCAAAGTGTAAGAGCCCATGATGGTTATGGATATCCTGAGACAGGAGAATCTTTGATGATTAGGAGAGCAATGACCACCATGAAGGTGCCTGACAGAGAACCCCCACAAAGAAAATCTCTTTTCAAAACATCTTGCAAGGTAGGAGGAAAGGTATGTAAAGTTCTGATTGACTCTGGTTCTACTAAAATTTTTGTGTCTGATGAAATGATAGAAAAGCTTAAGCTTAGGAGGCTGCCACATCCTTGCCCATATAAGATTTCATGGATCACTCAAGCTCAACAAACAATTGTGGAAGAGCAAGCTTGGGTAGAATTTCAAATTGGACCATACAAGGATAGGTTATTGTTTGACATAGCTCAGATGGATGCTTGCCATCTCCTATTTGGTAGACCATGGCAATATGACTTGGGAGCACAACATGATGGAGTCAACAATACATATTCAATCACTAAGGATGGTAAGGTATTTGAGTTATTACCATTGATGGAGAAGGAGGTAGAGTCAAAAGGAAAATGAGTCAAAGTAATGCTGGTAGAAGGTAAATAGTTCATGAAAGAGATAGTAGAAGAAGGTGCAGTTGCATATGCACTAATTCCATGCCTGACAGTGAACAAGGAACAGCAGCAAGAAGTCAAGGGACAGAAGAGGCGGAGGTTCATGGATCCTACTATCCAAGAGTTGTTGGATAAGTACAAAGGCATCATCTCTGATGGAATGCCAAGATCCCTACCACCTATAAGGGATATCGGCCATTGCATAGATCTAATTCTAGGATCTACACTTCCAAACAAGATAGCATACAAGCTTACTCCAGAGTAGAATGCTAAGGTAGCCAGACAAATCAAGGAGTTTTTGGACACATGCCTAATTGGTAAAAGTTTAAGCCCATGTGTAGTACCGGTTGTACTAGCACCGAAGAAGGAAGGTACTTGGAGACTTTGTACTGATTCCAGGGCTATTAACAAGATAACAATTAGGTATAGATTCCCAATCCCAAGGATAGAATTTTGCTTGATTGCTTGGGAGGTGCCAAATATTTCACCAAAATAGAATTGAAAAGTGGATATCATCAGATCAGGATTAGGCCAGGAGATGAGTGGAAAACTGTATTTAAGACCAATGAGGGGTTATATGAGTGGAAGGTCATGCCTTTTGGTTTGTCCAATGCCCCCAGTACCTTTATGAGGCTAATGAATGAGGTCTTGAGAGAATTTATAGGCAAATTTTTCATAGTATATCTAGATGACACTCTGATTTTTAGTAATACAAGAGAAGAGCATCTCAAGCATATAGACTTGGTTCTCAAAAGGTTACATGAAGAACAACTAATGATCAAATTGGAGAAGTGTTTGTTCATGTAGGAGGAGATCATCTACTTGGGTTTTGTAATCTCGCATAACAAACTGAAAATGGATCAAGAGAAGGTAAGTGCCATATTGTCTTGGCCAACTCCTAGAACTATGAATGATGTCAGAAGTTTCCATGGGTTAGCAACTTTCTATAGGAAGTTTATAAAAGGGTTTAGTCATGTTTGTGCACCCATGCTTGACACCATCAAAGGAGGACAGAAGTGCAGATTCACTTGGACAAAGGAAGCAAATGATTCATTTGAGACATTGAAAAAGAAGGTGGCACAACAGCCAGTTCTTGCACTTCCAGATTTCAACAAGATTTTTTAGGTAGAATGTGATGCAAGTCACATGGCAATTGGAGCAGTACTTAGTCAAGAAGGTAGGCCTATTGCATTTTTCAGTGAGAAGCTCAATGATGCAAAGAAGAGATACTCATCTTATGATTTGGAGATGTATGCTCTAGTCCAGTCACTCAAGAAGTCGAGGCATTACTTACTGCCAAAAGAATTCATAGTATTTACATATAATCAGGCTCTTAGTTTCATTAACAGTCAAGAGAAGCTGAACCACAAACATATGAAGTGGGTGGAGACTTTGCAAGCTTTCACCTTCACACTCAAGTACAAGAAAGGAGTCAAGAACAAGGTGGTAGATGCTTTGAGCAGGAGGGTTCTAACCATAAATCAGATTCAGTTGGAATGTGTTGGCATTGATTCCTTGAAGACTATGTACGATGTTGATGAAGACTTTGGAGAGATATATCAAATATGTACTTCTTTTGGAGATAAATACCATGCAGAATTCTCTGAATTTCTGATCTAGGATGGATTGCTGTTCAAAGGTGGACAATTGTGTATTCCACGGTGTTCTATGAGGCTGGACATCATCAAGGAGAAGCATTGTGGAGATATGGCAGGCCATTTTAGTTTCGATAAAACTCTTCATCTTGTCAGGAGACATTATTATTAGCCTAAGTTGCAATCAGATGTCAAAAAATTTGTGGAGACATGTGTGATATGTCAGAAGGTAAAAGGAAGATCCACTAGTGTAGGTTTATATCAGCCACTGTCCATTCCTTCTAGGCCATGGGAGAGCATAAGCATGGATTTTGTGTTGGGTTTTCCTAGAACAAGGAAAGGATATGACAGTGTTTTTGTTGTAGTTGACCGATTCAGCAAAATGGCACATTTCTTGCCATGCAAAACCACTAGTGATGCTTCATATATTGCAGACCTATTTTTTAAGGAAATAGTAAGGATACATGGATTGCCATTGAGCATAGTGTCAGATAGAGATGTAAATTTCATTGGACATTTTTGGAGGACTCTTTGGAAGAAGCTTGGAACCAATTTCTCCTTCTCATCAGTATATCATCCACAAACATATGGACAGATTGAAGTGGTCAACCATTCACTGGGAAATCTACTAAGATGTTTGACAAGGTAGCATGGAGAGAAGTGGGATACAATCCTACCACAAGCAGAATTTTTTCTATAATGACACCATTAATAGGAGTACAAGGAAATCAACTTTCTAGGTGGTGTATGGTATGCATCCCAAAGGTATTTTAGAATTGAGAGATCTACCTACAGGAGAATCTATTAGTGCAGATGGAGAAGCTTTTGCAGTAGCCATAAAAGAGGTGCATGATCAAGTAAAGAACCAACTCCAGTAATCTACTTTGAAGTACAAAGCATATGCTGATAAAAAGAAGAGAAATGAACAATTTGATGTTGGAGATTTGGTATGGGTTAATCTGAAGAAGGAAAGACTTCCAAAAGGTAAATATATGAAACTCATGCAGAGGAAGATTGGACCATGTCAGTTTTTTAAAAAATATGGACATAATGCTTATGAGATCCAACTTCCTTCTGATCTTGGATTGTCACCCATATTCAATGTATGTGATTTAACTCCATACAGACATAATGCAGATGTAGAACAAGAACCATTACAGGGAACAACAGATGATGACGTTCCTAAACATGATCCACCAAAATTGTAGAGGATTCAAGACTCAAGAGTGGCAAAGATGACCAGGAACAAAGAGTATATGGAATACATGGTGGCTTGGCAAGGGAAACCTGATTTAGAGGTAGTTTGGATGACTGGAGAGCAGATCATCAAACAGGATGCAGATCTTCAAACTCTCATCTCAAGTGGACTTGAGATTTCTTCTCTCGGGGAGTATGGTGTAGGGGCACCCCTTCATCAAGTAAATTATACATCTAAGGGAGAAGATTAAAGTCTTGATATGTCTTAGGCATATCCATATTTAATGTAATAAGGTCTGTTTCACCAAATGTAGTCATTATAGTTTGTGGCTCAGTTGTTTCTATTTGTAAGTCCCAAGGGACACCTGTCGATCTGTAATGACAGGTTGTTAGGGTGTTAGAGTTTGTTAGTTAGTTATGTTCTCCCAGCAGCTTGGAACTATCTCCCAGCTGCTGGGAATCATGTCAATACTACTGTTGGTAAGTAGTTAAAAGCCCTAGCTTGGATCGAATTGAAGAGAGATAGGTAGAGAGAAGGAGAGTTGATTTTGATTCTGAAAGAAATAGATTAGAGCAGTGATTGTGCATTGTAATTGTTCAGTCATATTCATCTGTGAAATCATAATAAAGAAGATCCTGTTGCATTCGATCCTATCGCATAATCGATTTTCTTGATTTACAATTGAAATGTGGTGTTAGCCCATTCCACCGGTTAATTACTTTGTAATTGGTGGAATGGCTCTGTATATTAGTTTATGTTTTTGTTTTGGTTTCCTATTTGTTAGTTTTATGTTTGCAGGATCGGATGATAGCATGCATTGAGGAACCGTAGCATCCTCATGTGCTAGGTTCGTAAAGTTAGAAAGTGTGTTTGGTTACAGAAGAAATCGATTTGTGAAATCGCAAGGTTTTTGACAAGACTCCATCGGTGAAGTTCAAAGTGTTTGGTTGAATCTATGAACAGGCTCAATGGTTCAAAGAGTTCAACGGTTCAATCACTCAAGTGGTTTAGAGACCTAGGAGGTGTGACGACAGAGTTCCTGTAGAGTGGTAGTGTCGGGGTGACAACTGGTGAGTGTCACCGAAGGAAGCAATTGGCGTAACAAAATTTGATTTTGTTGATATTGCCTATGTCGCCAATAGGCAACCAATGACGAAGCCTATACCTAAACACATCAGTGTGAAATTGCTATCAGGCAGCGAGGTTTGGTTTATACCGATAGTGTAAGTGTCACCGATAAGGAATATCAGGGAGACATGGAAGGTCTCTTGCCAACTGTGACGTCGGAGTGAACGAAGGCTCGGAGTGACATATCTAGAGGAGTTTGATGTGTATCATCTGGCTGATGAAGTATGTCAGGAGGACATTAGGGTAACTCTCACCGATAGAAGGAAGTATTTCATTTTCCATCTATTTTTTTGTGCTTCTGCTGCATGCTCTGCGTCAGTTGTGATAGCTAGAGTGCTATTTGTTTGGCCAAGAATCCTATGTATCATGCTTGGACTAAGCATGTTGATGTATAGTATCACTTTATTTAAGAAATGGTTACAAATAGATAGATTGAGCTCAAGAAGGTAGACAATCAGGAGACTGTTGGAGATGCTTTGACCAAGCCTGTGAGCACAAAGAAATTTGTTTGGTGTAGAGAGGCCATGGGCCTTGCTGCTAGTGCTTGATTATTTTATGGTTTTCTTATGGGTATTTACAATGTATGAAGTTCAAGTGGGAGAATGTTAGGATTAAGGTACCATCAACCTTGTAAATCCAATGTAATTAATTACTCCTATATTATTTATAAATCACCCATAAGGGATGAAAGGTTTCACTAGCAATAGTCTTGTTTTAGCTATATGTTTATATCCAGTCCTCGATGCTCATTTGTCCATGATGGGAGGTCACAGGGGGGTTTCCCCCCTATGAGGGGTATGGGGGAACATCCCCTTGATGAGGGGTCCGGGGGTTGCGTGCCCTAGCAGGGATTTAGGGGTAGCACCCCTGAAACCACATTTTATTTATATTTTATCATTATGAATTTGGACCATTCATCATTAGGTCAAAGATTTGATGGTCAATATTTTATCTGTTATCTTGCCCTAGAAGGTAGCCTCCCTTTACAAGGATATTTGTACTACATTTTTATCAGATTGGAGAGTAACAGGCACCACTAGATTGAAGACTGAAGAAACAGAGGAAGTGTATGTATTGTAATCTCATATTTGAAGATAATACAACTTGGAGCCCCTTTTCTTGGTGGAGTTTTTTACTTGAAAGGGTTTTCTCCATGTTACATATTGTATTATGTGTTCAGTTCTTAGTGCATGTTATTTATGTGTAATGGGTTTTAATTTCTATTTCAATCTCCATTGATTTTACATTGTTTAGAGGCTAATAAGGTTTGAATCAGATTTACATTGTGTGGTTTGCACCTTCATTTCTCATAGATATACCTCATGTACTATGTTTTTACATGTTATGAGAAATGTGAATTCAAACAATGCCCAAGTGGTCAAGAGAAGACTAGAGCTTATTGTTTCCATGTTATATTATTATAAATTTTTACTTTTGGAAAACAACAGTATTTGATATTCTAATGCATTGGGATAGATAAGTTAAATCCCTAGATTTGATCCAGAAAGGTAAGGAAAGTTGAAAACTCTTAAATTGGTTATAACATTGAATTAGTCTATTGTTTATTATGGTTGACAATGAATGGTGGAGAAACCATAGGTCAAGACAAGTATAATTTAGGAAAAGTCTAAGAAGCACTTATGATAAAATAAATGATTTCATGATAGAGTCAAAAACTTGATATATTACACAAGAGTGCTCAATCCTTGGGTCATTGAGTAGAATGACAAGAAGTCATAGACCTTAGTATTTGCAAGTATGCAAAGATGGACTCTATGAAAGGTTAAAGTCACCTAAACCCATTTATTATGTTTATCCTAGATTAAGGATTAATTCTAAGTTAGATTGACTAGGATTTGAATTTAGCCAAGACAATTAATGTCTAGAGATTCTAGTCAAGCAAGTCAAATTGTTGGATGTTGTAGTTTCCAAGTCAAGTTAGAGGTACATGTGAACACATGACAAAGTTTACTGCAAACATCTATTTATAGAGAAACTTTGGCCAAAGTGATGCATTTGTCTCTACATGCATTAGTCGGTCCACCATGTCTAAATTGCATAACCTGTTAGAATGATCATACTTAGCTAGAAAATTGGCTAGAGTTGTATGGTCGATTGAATTATGTAGGACACAACACTAGGAATCAGATGACAACATGTTGCTTCCTTATGTCTATAGTCCTTGTGAAGGGTAGGGCCACTTCCAAATGGAAGATGAGTGGGGGATCAATGGTCTGTGGTTGGAGGAAAAGAACTTGGATGATGCTCTCCCTTTGCAATAGAAGACTCACTGAGCTTACTTGCGAGACAAGTACCATATTCCAGATATAGTATACTTCATGTTATGACTTATGACTTTCAAACTTATGTAAAACTATTCATATTGCCAAGTGCAAATTATTTATAAATGTAAAGTGAAATGATTTTATCTTTGAATATATTATAATTTCTAGGTTGAAAAATATTTAGAAACGATATACATTTAATTCTATGCTATTACGCAAATGTTAAAAAAGGAAACAAAAAACATTTCACTTATGGTTAAACATGTTCTTTTACTTTCTTAGTAAAATTTGTGAGTAATTCCAAGTTGTATGAGTTGGTATGTTACACCCACCCTGATGTGTTGGCATGGTCTGTTTGGCCCTATGATGAGCAAAATGAAAAATATGGCTCCTGGCAAGGTTGTACTGAATGCAACTAAAGGTTATTGTGGATGGACCCCAAATGCACTTGTAGGTCTGAACAAAACATTATCAAGTGCAACAAATTCCCAGAATCACTTTGTCAAAGTTTGGCAGTTTTTTACTCTTAGGGATCTCTAGTGACTTTGTTAGTACCCTGCAGACTAGAATGCTTGCGGCACTTGCCCCACAAAAAGAGACCTCACCTAGAATTTACCCATGCACCCTGATGTGTTGGAATAATCCTTTGAGACACACGATGAGCAGAATGAAAAATATGGCTCCTGGCAAGGTTGTGTTGAATGTCACTAAAGCATTTTGTAAGAATGCATTTAATTTTGGCATAGTCAAATGGATTGGAGTTGAAAAAAACAAAGAGAGGTTATTGTGGATGGACCTCATGTGCACCTATAAGTCCAAACAGAACATTCCCAAGTGCCATGAATTCCTAGAACTACTTCATCAAAGTTTTGTAGTTTTTTACTCTCAAGGATCTCAAGTGACTTTATTGGTAGCCTACAACTAGGAATGTTTGGGGCACTTGGTGTTGCACATAAATTATTTAAGTTTGTGATGTGGTTATCATTGACGTCAACACTTTGTTTGGGTTGTCACTGACGTGGTTGTAACACTCTTGTCAACACTCAGTTTGGACTGTCTAATATGTTGCTAAAGTTCATGGTTGGATGTCATGCCTCAGTTTAGGTAGAATTGAGTATGATGATATATTAAGATGGGAATTAGAAGTATCAAGATGACACATTAAAATGAGAATTAGAAGCTTCAAGAAGATATATTAAGATGGGAATTATAAGTATCAAGATGACACATTAAGATGGGAATTAGAAGCACTTCTAAGGATTTATGAGCTGTCATAAGAAGGTTCTGGTCTTTGGAAGTTGATGAAAGTTTCTATTGTAGGAAGCTGCCAGGGAGACTGCTTGGGAAAATGCTCCACATTCCTCTACATTTGAAGATATGTTCATGCAGTTCAGAATCTAAGTTTAGTATGTTGTAAAGGTGTTATATACAAGAGATAAAGTCTATATATCTTCAACAATAAAAGTTATGAGTGACAAAGTTCTGGTCTATGCTTTGGCAAAGTAAAATGGTGATGAAGACTTGGTGGAATACTCTGCATTCATTCAAATGTAAAGATTTGTCATTGCAATTTTGTGAACATGTTCAAGGAGGTTTAATTCATACTTTTGTAAAGTATCTAGTGATTTGGTGTGCTGCAAGCATTGTTTAATCCTCTATGTGTACCGCCAAGCTAAAATTACCGATGTGCTACAAGCTTCATGTGTTCTTACTTAAGGGTGACCTATTTCAAATGAGCATGACATGTGGATATTATTCTTTGAAGGATGATTCCATGAAGAATGTTTAGGACCGGATTAAGCATGTGTTGGGTTACACATGGCGAGTTTCTTCTCCTAGATTAGTGTGTAGTTCATGTCTAGGCTTGTCCTCTACATGTTTCATGATGTGTGATCTCTGGCTGACTTGTAAATTGTAATATTCTTGTTATATTAGCCAACTTCTATTGTAATCAATGTAATATCATGTATATATTGTGAACCTAGTTGATCTAGGTGAGGTATGATTGCGAAATAAGAATATGAGTGTGTAAAGAGCAGAATATGAACATGATATGCATTATGATGTGTAACTAAAGGAGAAAGAGCAGAAACAATAAGGGCTATCTTGATTTATCTTGAAGACATTTTTGTGATAGGAAGTGAAGAGTGTGCCTAATTGATCCAATCATCAGAAGAAGTAGAATTGCAATCATCAAAGGTGTGAGCTTCAATGTCAGTTGTTAGGTAGTAGAAGGATTGTCATACTGTAATCATTTCTAAATTCATTCTTAGTTTAGGGAGTAGTTGCTTCCTTGGATTGTAGCCCTAAAACAAAGTCTTTAGGAAGTAGTACCTTCCTTGGGAGTAACCCTAAAACAAAGCTAGCAGGAAATAGTAGTTTCCATGGGTTGTTGCCCTAAAAAAAGGTTGTAATTTTTATAGCAGTGAGCTTCATATATTGTGAGTTAATCCTCACCATGATCTTTCCTCCTTTTGAGGTTTTCCATGTACATCTGGTGTTATGTGTTGATGTGCATTGTGTTCATCTTTCATGTTTATGTTAATTATGTAATATTTAAGTTTTAAACTACTCCATAAGATTTGAAGGTTGTTTGGATACTAATTCACCCCCCTCTTAGTATCCTGGTGTGTTCAACAATTCGTATTAGAGCCAAGTTACTCAAAAGAAGCTTAACCACTTGAGGAAGGTCTGAGATGGCTCTATTAGAACTAGAAAAATTCACCTAGTTATACCCAGTCTTGTCAAACCCTAATTCCAAAAATCTATTAAAAAGAGTCTTAACCCTTGTGCCATTCATTCCCTAAATCAAAAAATCATTTGTAGCACCTTCATCCAAGTCATTTTCTAGCATATATGTGTTATTTCCTTGCATAGCTTGTATTTTGGTCTAGTACTGCATCCTAGCGAAGCTGAGTAACATGCCCTAAGATTCCCTTGCAGGGGTACCAGAGCTTGTGATATGGATTAAACTATCACTACACTACCATAATAAGTAGAATGAATGGCTACAGGCTAGCGGTAAACAAAGCCTAACATCTAAAGGTTACCACGGCCCCGCCTCGTGGAAATCATTACCTCAATAGTGGTTTGTAGGCTGGCGGTAAACAACAAACATAACAATAAATGTTATCATGGCCCTACAACAAAGAAGTCATAACATTATGAAGGTTTGCGGGTCAGCAGTGAAGAAATAAAGGCTCCTGTCATTCCGCAACAAGAGTACCATAACATTTGATGTTGGTGCAGGATAGCGATAAGTGGTTAACCTAATAGTGAAGGTTACCACAAGCCCACCAGGGAACTGATAAAGGCTAAACATAACCTAAGGTATTGCAGGAAGGCTTAAAACTTGAAACATGTGCCCTGTTATCCTGCGGTGCCTCTCATTTACTGCAGCAGGACTGCAATATCATTTGCATTGACTGTGAATATAAAACCATTCTTGTCAATAAATCTCAACTGACCAATCTTATTAGATCAATGGTGTATACTAAAAATCATATGAGCTCATAGATTGTGTATCTTTCAACATGAAGGTGATTTTAATGGTGAAAAAACTACTGCAGGGGCTAATAAAATGAGAAATTTCATTCTATTTTGATCATTCAAGCAAGCTCAAGGTGCTTGGAGATGAAGAATTTGAAGTTAGAGTGTGCTCTATGATTGCTTCTTAACTGAGTAAGTGCACTTCATCTATCCCTCTGTCAAAGTTGATATGTTGTGCATAAAGTCTTGCTTTCAAGTATTTTTGTGAAACAAATAAACTTCAAAAAACCTAGTTCAGTAGATAGTATACAATGCCACCCAAAAAGAGTGAATCAGTAGGTAAAAAGGGGGAACCTTCAGCTCCAAAAAAGAAAAAGAGACCATTGCAATAGTCTATTCTAGACATCTTGCCAAACTTTGTGGATAAAAGTTATAAGAAAACATTTAAGGATGAGGCACATGGTTGCCATGATGCCCTAATTCCTATCTCAGGATAGAATTTATTTTGGTTTTTTTATGACAAAAAGGATGCTTAGGGCCCCATCTCAAATCCATGGATCCTTGATCTAGCCAAACTAGTGGTTCCAAATGTCTTCGTAGATGTTGAACTCATCGTAGTACTAACACAACATTATCATACAGCAACAAGAACTGTTAAATTGCCAGATGGGTCACCCTTGGTAGCATTGACTAGAGCTACAATCATTAAATGCTTGATGTTAAACAAACAGGCTCTCACAAAGGTTGACATCCAAAAGAGTGAGGAGGATTATACTAAGCTCAAGAAGACTTATCGGAGTGATGAGTATCCACTATACATGAGAAAATGAGAAAATAACAAAAGGATACCTACTCCCACTTCTTCCATTGAGCCATTTTCAATGGATGATTTCACTGTGTATTTTAAGAAGACATATTGTTTAGGGGAAATTTGGATTTGTTAATGTTTTAGTGTTTTTTATGTTTAAATCTTCCTCTCCACTATACATTCAAGGATCTAGGGTTGAGTGGTAAGCACTGTCATACCCTAGGTCACTTGTGAGATGTAGGGAAACATGGATTAGGAAAATTAATTATCAATTTCTCTTCTCCTGTGCTCAGTTGACCATTAAAACCCTAATTATGCAAATACAACAACAAATTAATTAATAACAGAAAAAGCTCTTGTAGACAGGAGTAAAATATCAAATCACAAAGTACCTATTTTTGGGGTTCCAAAGTGGAATAGTCAGGGACACTGGAGCGGGCACCCTAGTCGAAGGTACTGATTTCTTTGTAGGATCTGAACCTCCTTCTGACACTGATCATCCTTGTAACTTCTATTTCTAGAAATTTGTCTGTAGAGAACACTAGAGTGAGCACCCAAGTCTTGGAAATGCTCCTGTGTCCTACTTTTCTTTAGATACTGAATCCTTGATGCCTACCAATCCTTCTTGCAACTTTACTTTTCCCAAATGCGACACCTGTAACCTACAATCACAAGATTTGGTTTGGGGGTTGTGGTGTTTAGAGGCTTACCTCAGTCAAGCCCTAAGGACACTTAAGTCTCCAAACACTGTTGTCAGATAAAGAGTGTGTGCCCTTGTGAGGCAAAGGCAAAAACTAAAAGAAATAATGATGAAAACATAATATAATGTCACCTTGTAGTGAAGCTCTCATGGGAGGAAGATGCTCTTCATTCCATGAGGAAATTGATGCTCAAATCTGCAAATACAAACACACAAGTCTGCTCTTACAACAGACTAAAAGCCTTGAATCACCTTGAGAACACTAGTTTACAAATGAATTCCTAAACATGCTTTTATATGCAACTACAAGCACTCCTACCAAGATTTCAAAAATTAAAACTTACCATATCGTCAAAAGGACCAAATAACGGTCATAAATTGACACTTAAATTTTGGGTCTAACCTAAAATAGGGCAGGACTAGGGTGTGGGTACCCAAGTCCTCCCCCCTAATTTGGGCAAAGCTAAGGTCAAGGGGTCCTCCTAGGTCTAGTTTGCCATGAAACCTAGGCCTAATTCCATCAGGATGCCAAAATATGAACTAAGATGTCCTAAATGCATGCTTAAGACCTAGGAGCTAAACCTTATGAGGGAAAAGCCCTCAAGGGGACATTTTCTGAGGTTACATTTAGCCCCCACTTTAATGTATGTATAAATGTGAGGCCAATACATGCATTAAAGTAAGGTCACAAACACAGCAAACATGCCAAGCATAGAGAAAACACACCAATCACATAAAAGACAGTAACAGGCACACAAAACAAAGAGAAGACAGTTACAGTCACGTAGAACACAGAGAAGATAGTCAATGCATAGAAGACACATTAATGCATGGAAGACAGACATGATTTCTTTTCTTTTCTTTTTTTCATATATATAAAATACAAATACAAGTATTAGAAAGTAAACAAACCTCCCATAATACAGGATACACTACCTTAGGGCGTAGGTTTCTGTATATATGGGGTAACACACATGCAAGACACACAAAACCTCCCAAAATGTAGGAAGCACTACATGAGGGCACTGGTCTCTACATATGGGGCAACAAATACACCACACAAAATGTGAGGCTTACCTTTTTCACTTTTGTTCATGAGAATATTTGCAGTGTTATTGCTATTACTTTTATGTTGAGGGACTATTGATCCTAGAATCTTGTTTATTAAACCTAATTGATTTTTAAGAAAACAATGTGCAAGGATAATTAGATGTTGTTTTTAAGAAAATGATGAATGGATAATATTAGAAATAGAACTTTAAT
This sequence comes from Cunninghamia lanceolata, assembly GCA_027924645.1. NCBI lineage: Eukaryota > Viridiplantae > Streptophyta > Pinopsida > Cupressales > Cupressaceae > Cunninghamia > Cunninghamia lanceolata. The sequence goes on from BSBN01000445.1 coordinate 1,429,840, forward strand.
GTGATTTCAGTATGATTATATGGTAGAATACTTAGGTATGCTTGTATTTAAATTGCTTCGGCTATGATATCTTTATGTGTTATTAACTTTGAGATTGAGTGTGCAGGTATTTCTAACAAAACCATAGATACAGGAGATTATTCCACACCTTATGTTGTAATCCCTTGTGAAGCCGATCTAGTTCCACAAGGAACAAAGATCAACTATGTGTTTGGTGCAATGTTGTAATGTTGTAATGTTGTCTTGCATGAGGTTGAATGGGTTAGGTCTACCCTCTTGTAAATTTGAATTATGATATGTGTTGTAAGAATTATTTTTGAAATTTATCTTATTTTTAAATTTTAAAATTTTTGACCCTTTTCTTGTGTCTTAACTTGACCCTAGGTGTCCTAACTAAGTTTAAATTGACCCTGGGTTATACCCCATGGGTCTAGTGTCACTTTTGACTAGGATAACCTTTGGTTAACCTCTGTATGGTCACCTTAACTTCACAGTAAAGTTAAGTGACGAATTTGGAGGTATGGGAATCAAGCCTACTTTCAAGTCATGGAATGACTCCATGATCCCCCAAATAATGGAGTGCTTTGTCTTTTTGTGCCTCTCTTTTGGTGGGAGTTCCCCATAAAAAGGGTGGTGTGTTATCCACTCCCTTTTTATTTCTATTTTACCTATTATATTTTATTCCTCCATGTGTTGGAAAAGGGCTATAGTGGGGGACTTCATGAGGGGTTATTTTTTTATCCCACTTGAGGTAGTGGAAAAGGAGTGGGGTTATTTTTTATTCCCACTTGGGATAGTGGAAAAGGAGTGAGGGTATTTTTTAATCCCACTTGAGATAGTGGAAAATGAGTGGGGTTATCCCACTTGAGATAGTGGAAAATGAGTGGGGTTATTTTTTAATCCCACTTGGGATAGTGGAAAAGAGTTATAAAAGGGAGAGATCCTAGTGTAGAAGGGAGGGAGTCTTTTCTTTTGGAGGAAGGAAATTGGAGAGGAGATTCTAGTGGACCTCTACATCAACTTCATCCATTAAAGGGATTTTTAAGGTTAGATTTCATGGCTTTTCCTTTGTATTTCTATTTGTTGCATGAAGGATTTGTGAAAATTATTTATTTTGCTTGTGTTGTAAATTTTGTTATTGTGGAAAAATTTTATTGGGATGTTGACAGAGCTTCTTCCACTTGGAAGACAATGCTCATCATGTGTGGGGAAGGAAAGGTGTGAACCTCCTTAGGTACATTCTTGTTCTTGGAAAATGGAAGCCTTGAGGGCATTTTTATGAATTTTGAGCAAATGGTTATAAGGCTTGAGAGCCTAATTGTGATATCCTTGGGAGTTTGATTATTTGGTTGGCTTGAGGCCATGAGAAAAGTTAATTTTGTTGGCTTGAGGCCATGAGAAAAGCTGTGATAAAATGTTGAGAAGAATGACACCCTTGAGTTGAGTGAGTCTACTTCCCTACCCTCTTTAAACTCACATTAGTTGAGTTTTTGTGTTGTGAGTAAAACCATGGGTGTTGTGTGTTGTTTGTTTCTATTGTTGAGAAGTGGTTTTTGGTCTATTCTACCCTAGGTGTGTGGATGATCTCCATAGCTCAGGGGTGACCCTCTTGCGGGTCTACGGTAGGGAGAAGAGCAGTATGTGTGGTGTTTCTTTCCTTGTGTGATATGCAGGTTTTCTGGGAGCTTATTGTGAAGCTTGGAGAGGATTATTGGATCTTAGAAAATATTTTATTTTCCTTAAGTCTTATAGAGAGCCTGATCTTTTAATAGCTCCTTCCTTGTTGATTTTCCAAAAGGAGAAAATTATCTCCCTATTGTCGTATAAATTGTTATTTTTGGAGTTGTGAGGAAATCCTCTATGATTGGATTGATGTTTGTATTCTACTGTTCATTAAGTTTTACCATTTTAAAATGAGTAAAGGAAGAGAAAATTTGGTTTTAAAAGGATATTAGACTTGTCTAGTTCCTTCTTCTCCTACTTGCAAAGTTGAGAGTTAGTTGATGTTTTAATTAAATTTGTAAAAGTATTCTTTCTGTGTAAGCTTAGTAGAAATATTAGTTTTAAATTTTTTTATAAGTCAAGTTGTAATTTTGCTACCATGAAAGAAATAAAGTTTGGGTTGTAGTATTGCTTTTGAAATTACCGCCACCTTGAGGGTCTCTTCCTAGGATGGGGACCATTTCACTATTCACTATTCACTATTCACTATTCACTTTTCACTATTTACTATTCACTTTCCACTAAATCACTATTTATTTTTACTATTCACTATTTACCTTTACTATTCACTTTTCACTATTCATTTGAAGGCAAACTATATGTAGTTTAAAACATTTGACTTGAAATAGAAATTTTAATTGAGGAAAGTGGGATTTATTTATGCATAATGTATAGTACGAATTGAATAGATGTTTAAACTCAGAGTTGCAATTCAAAAATACATTGTTTATACAAATACAATTTAAAAAGAGCATAGGTAAATATATTTTAATTTTAAGGAAGAGTTTCTCGGAAGTTTTAACAATTATCCAAAATTAAATTCCAAGAAAAGGAAGAGAGGGCAAATGAACGGGCTTGGTTGAAAATGCTAAGTTTGAAGGAGGAGAAATTAATATTAATATTCCAGAAAATGGAAAGAAGAAGCAGATGATCGTGCTTTGCTAAAAAATGATCTATCACCTAAAACAATTGTTGTTCAAATATAATTCGTAAGATTAACCTAAGTTAGGAAACCACATGTTTCCTTGCGTAGGGTGTGCGTACATGTATTTGGTACGCCGCCGACAACTGTATTGTTTTCACTTTAAGCGTATGCCGCTGAGCATGCCTACACGTGCGAGGGGATTTCTAGGGAAGCATGGCAAATTTTTTTTGATAGTTCGTATCATGACCACATGACACATGTGGACATGACACGCGAGAATACATGTTGTGACCACATGGGAAATGTGGGCATGACATTTGGTATCAGAGCGTAAAGTTTAAACACTAGGCATAATTGGGCACATTATTATTCCGCAACGTTGATTAATTAGTGTCAGATGCTGGGCCTTCAAGGTCGAGAGCTAGACCAGGTTAAGGTTCAGTGGGACATGTATGATGAGGTCATTGCAACATGGGAGGATGCAGCGAGACTGAAGACTCTGTATCCTCACTTCTTTGATGACTTCCAGGAGGAAGTATAGTCTTAGGGGGGAGGATGTGAGGCCTACCTTTTTCACTTCTGTTCATGAGACTATTTGAAGTGCTATTGCTATTACTTTTATGTTGAAGGACTATTGATCCTAGAATCTTGTTTATTAAACCTAATTGATTTTTAAGAAAACAATTGTGCAATGATAATTAGATGTTGCTTTTAAGAAAATGATGAATGGATAATATTAGAAATGGAACTTTAATGTGATTTCAGTATGATTATATGGTAGAATACTTAGGTATGCTTGTATTTAAATTGCTTCGGCTATGATATCTTTATGTGTTATTAACTTTGAGATTGAGTGTGCAAGTATTTCTAACAAAACCACAGATACAGGAGATTATTCCACACCTTATGTTATAATCCCTTGTGAAGTTGATCTAGTTCCACGAGGAACCAAGATCAACTCTGTGTTTGGTGCAATGTTGTAATGTTGTAATGTTGTCTTGCATGAGGTTGAATGGGTTAGGTCTACCCTCTTGTAAATTTGAATTATGATATGTGTTGTAAGAATTTTTTTTGAAGTTTATCTTATTTTTGAATTTTAAAATTTGTGACCCCTTTCTTGTGTCTTAACTTGACCCTGGGTGTCCTAACTAAGTTTAAATTGACCCTGGGTTATACCCCATGGGTCTAGTGTCACTTTTGACTAGGATAACCTTTGGTTAACCTCCGTATGGTCACCTTAACTTCACAGTGAAGTTAAGTGACGAATTTGGAGGTATGGGAAGGATAGGATGAGTGGAATCAACACTCAAGCCCACTTCCAAGTCATGGAATGACTCCATGATCCCCCAAATAATGGAGTGCTTTGTCTCTTTGTACCTCTCTTTTGGTAAAAGTTCCCCATAAAAAGGGTGGTGTTTCATCCACTCCCTTTTTATTTCTATTTTACCTATTATATTTTATTCCTTCATGTGTTGGAAAAAGGGCTATAGTGGGGGACTTCATGAGTGGGGTTATTTTTTTATCCCACTTGAGGTAGTGGAAAATGAGTGGGGTTATTTTTTATTCCCACTTGGGATAGTGGAAAAGGAGTGGAGGTATTTTTTAATCCCACTTGAAATAGTGGAAAATGAGTGGGGTTATTTTTTAATCCCACTTGGGATAATGGAAAAGAGTTATAAAAGGGAGAGATCCTAGTGTAGAAGAGAGGGAGTCTTTTCTTTTGGAGGAAGGAAATTGGAGAGGAGATTCTAGTGGAGCTCTACATCAACTTCATCTATTAAAGAGCTTTTTAAGGTTGGATTTCATGGCTTTTCCTTTGTATATCTATTTGTTGCATGAAAGATGTGTGAAAATTATTTATTTTGCTTGTGTTGTAAATTTTTTTATTGTGGGAAAATTTTATTGGGATGTTGACAGAGCTTCTTCCACTTGGAAGACAATGCTCATCATGTGTGGGGAAGGGAATGTGTGAACCTCCTCAGGTACATTCTTGTTCTTGGAAAATGGAAGCCTTGAGGGCATTTTTATGAATTTTGAACAAATGGTTATAAGGCTTGAGAGCCTAATTGTGATATCCTTGGGATTTTGATTATTTGGTTGGCTTGAGGCCATGAGAAAAGCTATGATAAAATGTTGAGAAGAATGACACCTTTGAGTTGAGTGAGTCTACTTCCCTACCCTCTTTAAACTCACATTAGTTGAGTTTTTGTGTTGTGAGTAAAACCATGGGTGTTGTGTGTTGTTTGTTTCTATTGTTGAGAAGTGGTTTTTGGTCTATTCTACCTTGGGTGTGTGGATGATCTCCCTAGCTCGGGGGTGACCCTCTTGCGGGTCTACGGTAGGGAGGAGAGCAGCATGTGTAGTGTTTCTTTTCTTGTGTGATATGCAAGTTTTCTGGGAGCTTATTGTGAAGCTTGGAGAAGATTATTGGATCTTAGAAAATATTTTATTTTCCTTATGTCTTATGGAGAGCCTGATCTTTTAATAGCTCCTTCCTTGTCAATTTTCTAAAAGGAGAAAATTATCTTCCTATTGTTGTATAAATTGTTATTTTTAGAGTTGTGAGGAAATCCTCTGTGATTGGATTGATGTTTGTATTCTACTGTTCATTAAGTTTTACCATTTTCAAATGAGGAAAGGAAGAGAAAATTTGTTTTTAAAAGGATATTAGACTTGTCTAGTTCCTTCTTCTCCTACTTGCAAAGTTGAGAGTTAGTTGATGTTTTAATTAAATTTGTAAAAGTATTCTTTCTGTGTAAGCTTAGTAGAAATATTAGTTTTAAATTTTGTTATAAGTCAAGTTGTAATTTTGCTACCATGAAAGAAATGAAATTTGGGTTGCAGTATTGCTTTTGAAATTACTGCCACCTTGAGGGTCTCTTCCTAGGATGGGGACCATTTCACTATTCACTTTTACTATTCACTTTTCAGTATTTACTATTCACTTTCCACTAAATCACTATTCATTTTTACTATTCACTATTTACTTTTACTATTCACTTTTCACTATTCATTTGAAGGCAAACTATATGTAGTTTAAAACATTTGACTTGAAATAGAAATTTTAATTAAGGAAAGTGGGATTTATTTATGCATAATATATAATATGAATTGAATAGATGTTTAAACTCAGAGTTGCAATTCAGAAATACATTGTTTATACAAATACAATTTAAAAAGAGCATAGGTAAATATATTTTAATTTTAAGGAAGAGTTTCTCAGAAGTTTTAACAATTATCTAAAATTAAATTCTAAGAAAAGGAATAGAGGGCAAATGAATGGGCTTGGTTGAAAATGCTAAGTTTGAAGGAGGAGAAATTAATATTAATATTCCAGAAAATGGAAAGAAGAAGCAGATGATTGTGCTTTGCTGAAAAATGATCTATCACCTAAAACAACTGTTGTTCAAATATAATTCGTGAGATTAACCTAAGTCAGGAAACCATGCATTTCCTTGCGTAGGGTGTGTGCACATGTATTTTGTACATCACCGACAACTGTATTATTTTCACCTTAAGCATATGCCGCCGAGCACGCCTACGCGTGCAAGGGGATTTCTAAGTAAGCGTGGAAATTTTTTTTTGATAGTTCGTATCATGACCACATGACGCATGTGGACATGACACGCAAGAATACGTGTTGTGACCGCATGGAAAATGTGGGCATGACACAAAACAAGCACGCCAAAACACACACACCTGAAGACATGGAGAAAACACAATAGACAAGCGATGGTGTGTTCCTTATTTCTAGGCTTATCACCATCTCAGGCACACACTGACGATTAGGCTTTGCCACAACAATCACCAAAGACACACTTAAGGGTTGAGTTAGTTATAGAACCATTCCCCGCCTCTGTAGAGGACTCTCTAAAATGTTAGGATGTGCAATGTACTCTAAGAAATACACCATCCCCACCTCCACAGAGGGCTTAAGAAAAAGGATATGCTCGATATCCCACATCCGCAGAGGGATTACATGATTGATTGATTGTTTGCAAACAAACTCAGGATGCATGATGCACTACCCTAAGGTGCAGGTCTTTGCATCTAAGGTCAAACACATTGCTAACATCTATAACAAACAACTTACCTTATATATGGCCCCACCTTAAGGTGGTTGATATCAGTTATCGATATCAAGCACATTAAGGTAGGAAGAAAACACATAAGGGAACACCAACTTTCGTAAATCCCATGCCCCCCGGAGGTGACATGTACTTTATGATTGCCAAATGTTCCCACAAACACATCCCTGCAAGAAACATGTTAGTGTCTACGAAATCATGATAAACAACAACATCAATGCATATGATTAACCACACAAAGAGCCAAGGTTATACAATGAAGTCAAAGTTCAAGGATAACCATAGGGCTATATCACGAAGCTCTCTGAATCGAGTACCGCCGAGGCTAGATTCAAAGACAAACAAAGGTGCATAGAGCAACAATATTGTTAAGGTTTGTAAATGCGGTAGAAACATCATCAAATTCACTACGCGGAAAGCACGAGTGCTTCCACTAGCCAAGCATTGGATAATATATACAACCCCATCGTCATATTAGGAACTAAGTCCATTTGTTGATTGCTCTCGAAAGGGACACTAGGTCCGCATCAGTATAAATGTTTGTTGCCATCCACCCACTAGGTGGAAACACTAGAGGAAGGGAAACAATAAATAAGAGAGGAGAAACAAGTGTCTTAGGGACAATCATGTAGGAGGGTGCCCCCAGGTCACCAACTGCTACGCTATGTCCATAAGACACAACACACAACAATGAAATCAGAGAGGTAATTTGGAAGAATGATGATACAAATAGAAGAAGGTCACAATAGAGGTAGTCTCGTAGTATCTTGGACCTTACGGGAGAATCTGAGGTCATCCCAAGAGGCCTAAACAACATATAACACATCACAGGGGCAGCACATCACGAGAGAGATAAAGGGTTAGAGATACTTACCTGTAGGGTCTTCATATTATATCTTGGAGCTCGTGAACCTCTTGGAGAGGTATTCCATCATATTTGATGCAAAATTTGAGTGGTTCTTATGAAAGTCTTGTTTGTTATCATATAATGCTTGTTTCTTAAATCCTTGTTTAAATGAGACTTTTTGTTGTTTATAAGGGGGAGAACCACTAGTATTTTTGACTATTAATTGTCATCTTGCTCTTTTTCAATTTTTAGCGAGTTTCTGTTGTTGAATCTTTCTAGGATAGTAATGGGAATCATACTGTACCATCTTACTCATCTGTATCAGTTGTTGTTCTTGCTTTTTTGATACATTTTGATTATCTCCAGATCCATATAAGGATAATGGGGGAGGAACTTCTGTATAAATTTTGTTTCTTCATGGATGAGCTAGATTATCCACTTGTTTCTTATCCACTTCAATCATTCTAATGATACTATCATAGTCCAAGTAATCATCCTCGTCTACTTCCATTAAACCTTGTTCCACCATATTGTTTTCAGTATGTTTAGGGAAAGGATTAGTGAAGATTTGTAAATTCTGATTCGGTGGAGCAACTGACTTATTTCCATTATCATTCACACCTCATACCTAGATGACATTTGTGTAACATACCACTTGTTCTACCAACGAAGATTTACCAAGTTTAACTTAGAAAGTAAATAGATCAAGATACTGCTAGCGGAAGCAATAAAAATTTTCCTTAAATTCATTTGATTAAATGCACATTTGAAACATATTCCAAACTCCCATTGCATAAATCAAATTTTATTTCCTCAATAAAAGAATTGAATAATCATCTTTACAACTTTTTTTCATAATATACATACAATCTTCAAGAGCTTAACTAATAAATAGAGATACATGATTGTATACTTGTCTATCTTCAATGTTCCCAACCACCAACTGCATGAGGGGAAGCATCACTTAAGTGATTTACCTCCAACCACAGACTAACTACGGTCCCCTGTACATTTACCAAACTGGTAAACGGACCTACCCTTCAACGAAGGGATTGGTATGGTAACCCCAAATAAAATAGGCCTAATTTGAGTAAGGTGTTGTGTCTTACATTAACTAGTACTATCATACTATGGCTACAACCATCAAAATATAAAATCCCTACTAGAAATGCAAACTTGGATCATAGTGAACCTAGACAGTGTAAACATTGGCAATTTACACCACTTTAGCCAAAGTTTTCTTATCTCATATTCACCCACCCTTCTATCTCAATTGGGAAAGACAACAATCTCTATACAATAGTTATTCCCTTACCCATGGATCAACAAATGCATCATTCTCTACACATAGGATATTCCCTTTTCCCATGGATCAACAAATCCCAGGAATATATCTGCTTAACAATTACATCAAACTCTATTCTAGGTTATTCCCCCCCTTCATGGATCACATATCCCAAGGTTAACCTATTACATGCTTTACTAGGATACATATATCGAAGTAATATCACTTGAATCTTATTCTCACTATCTTTCCTTTTGTACAACTTTCCTATATAAATACCAATCAATGATTGGTTCACAATTCCATCTAGGTAAAAACCAAACCATAGACACAATCTCACATTCACAATACAATTTTGCTAACTAGATATATGTATATATATATATCCATATATATAAACTATTATACAATCAAAAGACATTAATAATGATAATTCAATATTGCAATCATTTAACAATAATACATCACATAATATTTGAAAATAGGAAAAATATAGAGAAGGAGAAATAAATCCCATGCCTGAGAATATAGCTCCAAATGGATCAGATATTCTTCTGCCAATGGCCTTTCAATACTCTAGATTTCTCTTCCAAACAAAACCACTTATAAAAACAAAACAAAATTTTTTTGACACAAATGTAAAACTCAAATTTAAAAAGGAAAAGCTCTTGAATTAGAAAATGGTGCCATTAAAAAATGAGGGAGAGTACCCTCTTTTATACCGCACCCAATTTAAAAATGTCGACATAATGTTGACATGCTTAACCAACTCAAAAAAAATGTTGACACTATGAGGACATGCTTATCAAAATCTAAATTTAGTTCAAAAAACCAAACAATCTTCTAATAAAAAGGTGTTAGATAAAAATTAAAAATAAAATATAATATATTAAAATTCACAAGGAACCACCTCCATGTTTAAAGGCCCACGTGGTTATAAACTTACGGATTAAAAGGAACCATTTAAAAAAAAGTTTAAAGAGGGGCCCGCATGCCTTAAGACTTAAAACATATCCATAAGATACATATTCCCCTTAAAAGGCTTTTAAAACTTTATCTTTATTATTATATTTATAAATAAAATTTCCTTTTTATTAAAAACTTTTAATTCCTATTCTTATTTTATTACATTTATTATTATTATTGCCTTTTATAAAACTACCCTTTTATTATTATTATTATTTTTATTAAATCTATTATATATATAAACTTATTATTTTAATTACCATAAAACAATATTTACGAAAACTAAATTCTACAAACAGATAAAATCATATTTCTGCTATTAAGGGAAAAATAATAATAGTATTTATATAAAATACATATAGAGAGACTAAAAATATACATTTATATATATTCACATATGTATAAATTTATCATTGTAAAATCAAATATAACTCATAATCAAGAAATGCATATAAAGTCGTAAAATCTTCATAGACTTCTCGTCAAAGAACACAAGAGAGACGATAATTCTTGCATAGGCCAAATCGACATCTCCAAATATATGAGTAATATGCTCATGAATATACGTAGGTGTGTCTTCCTACATAAGTTCATGCTCATATCGACTCATGTATAAGAACGTATCGTGGACTTGCACGAGCATTAATTAACTCAAAGAAACCAAACATTTAACAACATGCAGGTTCGAGCATCCAATCAAGACTCGAGATACATAACTCAAATCACTAACCACTACCCACACTGACTCGACTCAACCTAGGTCAAATAAGATGTGAGTGTGTGCTGCTCAGTTTAGGCTTCACTTTTATGTTTGCCAGACCAAGTCCTTCTCTTGAGTGATACCTCCCCTCTTTTCTAGAGGGACAACCTGTTCCTGCATCCACTTAGATTATTGCAAGAGTAGTTAACTGATCAAAATATAATCATTAATGAACAATAACCACATTTAATACAAGACATTGCATTATTTTTTTCTCATCATATTGCATTCAAGATAGATAACACACCTAGATGCAAAGATTCATAAATACTTCAATTTTCACCAAATATCCAATCTATAGTAAATGAATAAAAACACATATATAGATGCAGAAATCCATAATCACTCACTTTCCAAACAAATTAACCAAATTAGGTAAATAGTAATTAGATAGAAACACATGAGGTGTAACAATTTGAATCAATTAGGTCTTGCATCTCATGTTTAAGATGTATACATCGTTCATTGTCATGTCCTTGTGTCTGATGATAATGACAAAAGACATTAGCATCAAAGTAAGGTCTTTGTTTACTAGGATCAACATGCTTGATTAGGGGAAGTTTTAGAATGCTATTACTCACAGCTTGGTTCATGATATAATGATAGGACTCAGATATCGGAGTAAACTTTCTTTGTTGATATGATGCTTTCTTTGGATTATTTATAGCAGACACATTTGTATTTGGTCCATTGATCTTGATGAAACTCCTATTATTGTTTCTCTTAAAATTGTCTTGTGATGATCCACCCATGGATTGACCAACTTGAGCCAATATTTTGGTTTTCATACTGATTAGATGAAAGTTGAAAATCACGAAGAGTAGTGCATAAATGTTGAAAGGAGTTATATTTCATCAAGAGAATCTTATCACGAATATTAGTTTGTAGATTTGTAATGAATATCTTTTGAACATCCTCATCTTTCATCTAATACTAAATCCATGCATAAAGTCCTTGATATTGACTAATGAATTCAGTCAACTTTTCTTTGGGACCTTGTTTGCATTGAACCAAGTCAATAAGAGTGACTTGGGGTCTGATGTTTGCTTGAAAATGTTGTAAAAATTGAATAATCAACTACGAAAAGGAGTGTATTGAATTTGGAGGCAATGAACAAAACCATTCTAAAGCAATATCTTTGAGAGATTGTGGGAAAAGTTTTGCTAAAGAATCTCCTTCAAAATAAAAATCACTACACATAGCTTTGAATGCTGCCACATGAATATTGGGATCTCCTTTTCCACCATATTTTTCAAAGCGAGGAGTCTCAAACCTCTCAGGCATAGGGGTTCTGAAAATTGCACAGGATAATGGATTACGAACATGATATGTTGGTAGACTAGATTGCGAAGAGTTTGTCAAATTTGTTACCTTTTGTTGCAAAGAAGACATGCCCGATAAAAGTTGGTTTAGGATGGCATCATTTGGAGATGTGATTTGTTGTGAGGAATTAGAACCAAAGTGAGGAGGTGAATGAGCTTGAGATATGATAGGCGGAGGCAAAGAATATGTTAATGGTGGTTGGACGTAGTGATAGGTAGAAGATGGTTGTGAGTAGGTAATAGGTGGTTGGAAATGAGTGGAATAGATAGGTGGTTGAGAACAATTATGCTTAGAGGAGGTCCCTTTAGGAACCAAATTTTGATAATTAAATCCCATAGCTTTGTAATTAGTGCCATTAGATACTCCAATATCAGTGGTAGCATTACTACAAGCATTCGCATTAGTTGTTAAGATCGTTGACGTAAAAATAGATATTCCCATAGTCAGTACAGGTGTCGAAACTTGAGTATGAGATGGTGATAGAGTGTTATTTATCACTTGTGCACATTTGGTCACTGGCATAATGTTGGTTTGTACAATATGTGCTAGACCACGAATTGTATTCACACCATCTTGTCCCTCTTTTATCAATTCTCTTATATTATGAATTGTAGGGACAACTTCTTCAGCTATTCTCTCATTTTCCATGAATGATTGAAATTCAACTAAATATTTCTCCAATTTTTCTATTTTCTCATCAAATACATATCCTATTTCCTCCATAGTATTATCAACATCATGAAAAGTTTGTTCTTCCATTGTGGTTGGAGGATGTATAATATCTTGCACAATTTGAGTTTCTCCCTTTGTAAAGAAGGTGTCCAAAGTACCAACTTCTTCAAGAGCACTAGATCCCATTAATATTTTACTTCTTCTCAAAGGGATATTGTTTTTAGGATAGTGTGTCATAAAGCTTATAAAAGCATACAACACACAACACATAAACTAAGAGAACAAATCCTAGGAGCAGGTTACGATTGACGACCAAGATACTTGGTTTCTTGTACTCTTTTAATGCAAATGAATAAACCAAAGGGTAGTGTAAGGATTTAAGTCAAGGGAAGAAAGTTATATGTCTGATATCAGTCCAAAACAGAAAAAATATCCTTCTCAACACACTCTTGATGCAATTTTAAGATAATACCAAGTCGAAATATAGTGAAAATATGTCAAAATAAACATTTTTTTCGCCAAAACTCAATGCAAGAGAGCATAACAAAGGGTGTTGTGAGGAAAATGATTATGGAAAGAAAATAATATCAGTAATAACAGCCACGTGGTGTTAAAATACCCAACACAACATGCTTTTAGTGCCACTTAAGGTAAAACCCTAGTGAAAATATAGCGAAAATATGCAATTTTTCATGGTTTTTCAATTCCAAGACCTAGAAAAAGAGGTATTTCAATGAATATCAGGACATAAATAAAATAATATCAATGATATCAGTCACCTCAATCCATAAAATTGATCACTAAATGCTTGGAGTGCAAACTAGGTCAAACCCTAGGGCAAAAATAACCAAAATGAGTAGTTTTTTACCAAAATTTTAGTACAAGAGCCCGATAAAAGGGTGTTGTGAAGATTTTTATGATGGAAAAAAAATGATTACCCTGATAATAGTAAATTAATGCCAAAATACCTTTCACAACACGCCTATGGTGCAAGTTTATAGAGTCGATAAGGCTAAATTTAGTGAAAATCTTTGTTTTTGAAGCCCTAGGTTTGAGATCTTGGGAAAAAATGCTATGCGAATGTTTTGAATTCTGATTTATGATTAAATTGACTTAATATCATATCTAAAAATTATTTTCAAGCTTGAACATGCAAAATGCCCATTCAAATTTAATGAAAATGCATAAAAATTGCTAGTTTTTTGTTGAAATTTTCTATGCAAAAATACAAATATTTTAAATCTAAATGAAAATGTAAACTAAAATGCAAGAATACAGCCAAGTGTTAATTTGATTGAGCCTCTAAAATTAGTAGAAAAATCTGAGAAAAGATTTTCCTACTAACCCTAGATTTTGGAATTACTAGATTATATAAAAATTGTCAAAATTTCTACAAAAACCTAGCAAATTATTAATGAAAATGCAATGCAAATTTCTAAATTTTTGGATTTTTCTGTAGTTTGTATCAGATCTAATGGAAAAATAATGAATTAGGAAAATTTAGGAAGAATTGATGCAATTTAGTAAGCCAAACAATGCAATTTTTTTGTATTTTTCAAAATTTTCAATTTTTTAAAATTTTTCTCAATGCAATAAAATGAATGACTATATGAATGAATGAAATCAATCCAAATCTAAAGACAGACACTCAGAAAGTTGCAATTTATGTCCAAAAACATGGGTTCACCAAAATGTTTAGGGGAAAATTGGATTTGTTAATGTTTTAGTGTTTTGATGTTTAAATCCTCCTCTCCACTATACATTCAAGGATCTAGGGTCGAGTGGCGAGCACTATCATACCCTAGGTCACTTGTGAGATGTAAGGAAACTTGGATTAGGGAAATTAATTATCAATTTCTCTTCTCCTATGCTCAATTGACCATTAAAACCCTAATTATGCAAACGAAAAAAGCTCTTGCAAACATGAGTAAAATATCAAATCATAGAGTACCTATATTTAGGGTTCCAAAGTGAAACAGTCAGGGACACTGGAGTGCACCCTAGTCCAAGGTACCAGTTTCTTCGTGAGATCTAGACCTCCTTTCGACACTGATTAGCCCTGTAACTTCTGTTTCTAGAAATTTGTCTACGGAGGACACTAGAGTGAGTGCCCAAGTCCTAGAAATGCTCCTGTGTCCTACTTTTCTTCAGATCCTAAATCCTTAATGCCTGCCAATCCTTCTTGCAACTTCACTTTTCCCAAATACAACACCTATAACCTACAATCACAAGATTTGGTTTAGGGGTTGTGGTGTTTAGAGGCTTGTCTTAGTTAAGCGCTGGAGAACACTTAAGTCTCAAAACACCATTGTTAGATAAAGAGTGCATGCCCTTGTGAGGTAGAGGCAAAAAATAAAGGAATCAATGATGAAAACATAATATAATGTCACCTTGTAGTAAAGCTCTCATGGGAGGAAGATGCTCTTCATTCCATGAGGAAATTGATGCTCAAATCTGTAAATACAAACACACAAAACACACAAGTCTACTCTTGCAACACACTGAAAGCCTTGAATCACCTTGAGAACACTTGAACATCACAATTGCCATCTAATTGAAATCTAGTTTACAAATGAATGCCTAAACATGCTTTTATATGCAACTACAAGCACTCTCGCTAAGATTTCAAAAATCAAAACTTACCGTGTCAGCAAAAGGACCAAATAATGGTCATAAACTGACACTTAAATTTTGGGCCTGACCCAAAATAGGGCAGGACTAGAGTGCGGGCACCCAAGTCCTCCCACCCTATTTTGGGAAGGACTAAGGTCAAGGGGTCCTCCTAGGTCCACTTTCCCATGAAGCCTAGGCCTCATTCCATCAGGATGCCAAAATATGAACTAAGATGTCCTAAATGCATGCTAAAGCCCCGGGAGCTAAACCTTATGAGGGAAAAGCCCCCAAGGGGACATTTTATGACGTTACACATATTTTGCCTTGTGTTAAGTATTGGGGATAGATGCCCAAGATAGAAACCTGAGGCTAGAATGGATACACAGGCACAAGGTGAACCTGAGATACATGAGGATGCAAGGATAGTGGCTTCTCAGAGATTCATTGATGATGATGAATTCATCAAGACTCCTGAATTTAAAGATTTTTGGATGAAAATGAAGATGAAAGAATTTGAAGAGAAAGTTCAAATAAACAAGATGGGGACTGATGAGTCCCAACATGATCAAATTGTTGCTCAAACATTCAAAGATATCAAAATTGATGAAATAAATGTTAGCCCACAGGAGGCTAGACAAATGGTTTTGAAGAGAAACATGTTGCTTATTCCTAGAATGGAACTGAAAAAAATGTTTCTATTGGATTAGGTGAGGAATCAAGATGATCCTATGTTGGTTGCAGAGTTTGATTCTAAAAAAGGTGTAAGTGGTATGGGATATAATCCTAAGACTCAAACTTTGGCACTTTGGGCAAAACAAAAAAGCACACAAAAGCCAAGATTATTGGATGTGGTTCAGGAGATGAGACGAACTGCTATGGTCAAAACATTACAGGACACATCAACATGGGAAGCAGCCACCTCGGTTATGCACTTAGCTATGTTCACCCAAGTAGTTGTCAAACATATGGAACTTAAAATGATTGAGTATGAAAAAAGCATGATAGAGATGAATGAGGAAGTGAACAAATTGTACTTGGAAATTGTCAAATTGAAGCAACAACTGAAAGGAATTGATTTTTCTCAGACTAAGGCATTTGTGCCTTATCAACCTCCTGTGTCACAAGAAGTTGGTGTTAATATTGTCTCTATTGATCATATGAATGTCATGAAATAGAATTTGGAGAAAGAGGTTGAGAAATTGAAGGAAAAGAATGAGGCCATGAAAAAGGAAACAAGATCTAAGATTTTTAATGTGATTAAGAAAGTTCTAGAATACAGAGTCAAATTAGTGTTGGACAAGATTGAAAATGTGCATAACTTTTATGATTCTTTATCTCAAGCACTGGAGCATATGAATTCTCATGTTCCTATTTTAGAAACTTTGTCAAAAAAGTAGCAACCTGTTCATCATACTCTGATGATGTTGTGCAAGGTTTTGCAAAGGGATCCAAATGCCCCTGCTACTTTGAAGCCCACCAAAAAAATGGTCAAAATGACCATCGATGAACTTCAGTATGTATTCGGAGAAAGATAGAAAGTAAAAGCAAAGATAGAATCTTTCAACACTTTCAAACATCAATTCATCCTAGGAATTCTTGATGAAAATAATCAGCTCAAATACTTTGAGGATTGGAAGGAGGAGTGTGATCAAGTGGTTTCTCATATTGTTGGACATTTACAGAAAGATGAAGAGTTGAGTGTTCATGGTTTCAATGTTATCCTAGACAGAATAATTGCACTAGATGCAGGGTATACAAAATTCATCACAGATGTCAAGGGATTACTAAACAATGGGTGGAAAGACCGTTTGGTGAATGTGCTCTAGATCTAAGGATACAAATGGCCAAGTGACTACATGATGTATCAATGGGAAAAGGAATACTTGTCTCCTCAAGAAGAATAACCATGTCAAAGTACGGTGAAGGAATTGACTTTGTGAAAAGAGAGCTCTATTGGATTCATCAGTCATTAAGTGACTTTCGACAAGCATTGGATGCTCCTCTTTTCTTTTTCATAATTTATATGTTTTTGTTTCATCAATTGTATTTGAATTTTGAGCGGTCTTATTAAGACTAGAAAAAAGTAAATATTGTAAAATGTCATATGAAAGGGTGGAAATTTAAACAATCATTTTGGGAATATGAATAGTCTTAAGCTTGTTGCATCCTTCTTGCCTATAAGAAGGAAACCAAGACCGATAGGAAATCTCTTTGGGGAATTAGATTTTGAAAAGGCAATAGATTGTAAAGGCTGATCTTTTTGAAACAAAGTACTGGAGAAACTACATTAATCTGGTGCCTAAATTCTGGTGGCACTTGTTTGTCAAATTTATTGGTAAACTTTTATTTGGTTGTCTATAATTTGGTTTGTCATTGTTATTTAAATCAGTATATCAAGTATATGTCTGATTTATCAAAACATATTCCTATTTTGTGTGGTTTGTTTTTTGGATTTCTTCAAGAAAGAATTAAATTCCTCTAAATAAGTCATAGTAACTTGGGAAATTCAATTGGATAAATAAGAAATAGATAATTGGCATTTTTGCATCTTTATTGCAGTCATAAACACTATAGTGCCAAACAACTTGAATTGTAGCGAGAGGGAAGGCATATATCTATCTATATTTGGACTTTGTTACCTAGTGGAGGGAAGGCACTGATCATTCCATTTCCAAAATCCATTCCCTATATAATATTTTCAATATAATTTTTATTTTTGGTTGGAGTAGGATTAGTGGATAGTATAAATTAAATCAATCTATGTTCAAATCTCATGGCAATTTGAATTAGATTGGAAAGGATGATTTAATTAACAAAATTGCATGAAGTTTGTAATCTGCTTAGTCATCACCAATCAGTTTTGTGAGGAGTTAACATTTAGTGGTGATAAAGAGGTACACCCACCTAGGCAAAGCAGAGCCTGAAGTGCAGGGAATTCCAACTATCTTGGTTGATTCTAGTTGTTGGCCAAATTGGTTGTTGAACCTAATCATAAAGCTTGGCATACTTTTAGGGTTTGGCAATCTACAAATTTGGGAACCAAGAAATTGGCAACTCTATTGGAGAGTTGCTTATAATAAGCAAAGAATTTAAATATAATCCTCGAGATGTAGAAGATAAAAATTATTTCAGTATTTTCCTCTTTTAAAAAAAGGAGGCAGTGACTCTTGAATCTCTGAGAATTTGAATTTTAAGTCAAAGGTTAAGCATCATAGTTTTTCAATATGGATGGTAGAAGATCTTTGGGAAATTTGAACAATAAAAATAAAAAATTGCCAAAAAAAGATTAGGGAGGGTTCAAAGCCTCTCCCCACTTCAAGTATATCCACTAATGATGGAGGAGCTTCTATGAATGTCCCTATAATTACTAAATCACATGATAATTTTCAAAATAAGCAAGGAAATGTTTTTGGAAAGCCATATAATGTACGTAACAGTCCTTTGATTGGGGATGGATTACACACCAATGAAATGTTTTCTCCAAGAAACTCTCACAATCTTCTTGAACATAATAGCATATACAGGTCTGTAGTAGAGTTTCAACTGGATCTCCAAAAGATGAAAGAATATGATGATCACATGCATGAAGAAGTGAGACAAGAAGAAGTAAGAAAAGATTATGAAGAGAGAATGGCCCAACAATATGCTAAGAATTCACAACATAGGCCTAAGGAGCAAACACCAAAAATGGTAAGATTCACTGATGCCCATGATGTCTCTGCTTCAACTAGAGAGCTAACTGACCAAGAGTTAAAACAAAAGGTAGAGCATATGACAACAAAAGTTGAAAGGCTCAAATTGTTAAGGAGACAACAAGAATTGGAACAAGAACTGCTCTAGTTGAATTCCCAACCTATTCCAAATGCATCACAATATAAACCTACCAATAATCAGATTACATGTGGGAATACAAGTGGTCCTTTGATCTCACAAGTACCACACAATATAGTCAAAAGACATGGCAATGCAAGTAATGATCCTCATATACAACATAATGTTCATGCACAACAAGTCTCAAATCTAGTAAGTACTCTAATGACTTCTCAAGGAAATGCTTATCCTTTTCCTCCTAGCCAAGGAGGAGTGGGAATTCAAAATCAAGGATATAATCAACATGCAGGGAAATATCAATATCATGGTCCACATCAAATTATACAAGGTAACATATACAATCCTAGAGGTGTTTATCAAAATTTGCAACAAGGTATGTACCAACGGCCTCAACAACATGGACCTCACTATCAACACTATCAGTAATATTAGCCCCATCAGAGGCAAAATCCATTTGCAAGAGGGCCTATGAGTGTGGACAGATTCAGACAACTTGACTTCTTTGGCATCTAGGGATATCCAAATGATATTGAAAATAAGGTAAGGAAAGCAATCCCAAAGTTTTCTTGTAATAATGCTATTTCAAGAGAAGATCATATAAGAACATTTGAAATCATAATGGATAATTTTGATGTACAACATGGAGATGTCTATATGAAATTATTCATGCAATCATTGACTGATGATGTGAGAGATTTGTATAGAATTTTTTTTGATGCTTCAATTGGATCCTGGGCCGACTTCAAAAGAATATTCAAAGAATAATATGGTGATCATTCTGATCCAAAATTTGCTTTACATGAATTGACAAATATTCAGAAAAACCATAATGAATCTGTGGCAAATTTTAACACCAGATTTATGAAATTGTTCAATAGAATTCCATATCATTTGAAGCCTACATATCCTATGTGCTTGGTATTCTACTTGAATGCACTTGATCGTAAAACAAGTTATGAACTCAGAACAAGAGATCTTCTTGTCCTTTCTGATGCATTCTAAGCTGCTCTGAATATAGAAAATAACATAAAAGCCTCAAGGTAAATTGGTAGAAGAGATGAAGTCAAGATATTGCAAAACCCTAAGGCTGAACAAAACAAACAACCAAAAGAAGAAGATAAGCTGGATAAGGTTTGGAATGCTATAAGAGATTTATCATATAAGGTAGAAAGAAATGAAAAAGGAGTATCTTATGATAAATCTAACTACTATCGAAATGAAAGACCAACATTGCATGACATTCCCTATAAAACAAATTGGAAAGATTGGAGTCCTTTGGTTGATGACAAGAAGTACAACTTCAATAGAGACACCCCTGACCCATTGAAGAGACATGGAGCAAATGTGGTGGAAGATACTCCATGGTGTGTACCTTGTAATTTACCTCATTCTCCTGAATATTGTGTGGTTGCACAATCAATCCAAGGTGAGATGCCATATGATCAAGAAAGAGATGATCACACTAATAACATGTTGGCAGTCAAACCTTATGAGGTAGATAAAGAATATTCTTCTTCAAAAGAGGACAGATATGAATATGATGTAAGTTATCAGAAGTACAATATTCACGTTGGTCAACAAGAAGTATTCTCTGATCAAGAGGATAATAGTTTGGGAAGTTCTCTAGTATGCTCTACAAAATCACAATCAAATCAAACTCAACTAAGAAGACCAACTAAGGATAGATAAAGGCACTCATAGTTGCTACTATAGCACAAGCTAGAAGCAATTATAATCTCAGAAATAAGATTGTGAATGTAGATCAGGGGACATCTAGGGGTCTATTCATGAAGAATCAACTAAGTGACAAAAAAGCTACTTTAGAATTTCAAAAAAATATGATAATATAAATTCTCATAAGGTAACTCAAAAGTATATGCCCAAAGAAACATCAAAGAGTGATCAAAGCAAAACAAAGAATGATCCTAAGCAGCAAGTAATGAAAGAGAAAAAAATTTCCAAAGTGGAAATGCGCAATACAAAACCAGTGACAGGTATGCCTTCCTTTGATATAAATTAGGCTTTATCTCAAATTAAGTTGTCAGTTCCATTGATGGAAATGATGAAAATTGATGATTATAGAAATAGTGCTACGAAATTGATTTCAAATATGCCAAATAAGCCTGAAACTCAAAACAAGAAGAAAAATGAATCAGAAAAGAATGAGAAACATGTAAATAATGTAAAAGGAGAGGCTATGAAGACTTTTGAAATCTATTTGGGTACTACTCTGACAAAGAATCCATCTCAAGTTGACCCTTTTTATACCTCATTGTTCATCAATAATAAGTTGGCAAGAAATTGTATGATAGATTCAAGAGAAACAATAAATATTATGTCTATGGCAATCATGAAAGAATTGGGTTTGTGGGTTGATTCCACATATGGGAAATATTATGCCTTGGATAATAGATCCATCTTTGTCATTAGTGTCATGTGGAGTGTGGAGATAAAGTTGGCTACTTATCCTAAGGCCACATATAACATTGACATCACTATGGTTGATATTCCTCCATATTATGGCATGCTATTATCAAGACAATGGACTGCTGCAGTGGGAGGGAATGTTCAATTGGACTTGTCATATGCAACTATACCTATCAATGGAAAAGAGGTCAAGTTGTATAGAGAGCCCAGTTCTAAACAAGTGATTGAATGTGTTGATCCCAATAAGATGAATTGCTTTCGTGATGTAGATTTGGAAAGCTTCAGGGTGGAGCATGTACAACCCCACTTACAGAACTGTGATCCAATTGGTGATGCAGTTCTAGATAAATCTAGTGTTTGGTGAATGTATTTTGATGGTTCTTGCAGCAAAGAAGGTAACAGTGCTGGTATAGTCTTCATTGTACCTAGTGGTAAAACATTCAAGTATTCACTTTTGTTATCATTTGAATGTGCAAACAACATAGCATAATATGAGGCACTTTTGTGGGGCCTTAATATTGCTATTAAACATGGGATCAACTTGTTGACTGTATATGGAGATTCTGAATTGGTTGTATCACAAGTCAGATCTAGATATGCCACTAAAAATAAAATACTCAAGCAATATTAACACGCTGTATGGGACACAGTGGAACTCTTTGATGCATTTTCCATCGAATGGATATATAGGTCAAAGAATTTGATGGTAGATTTTCTTGCAAATGTTTCTTTAAGAAAGGATAACCTTACACTGATAGGAATCTCAGAAATAAAATTTAGAACCAGACCTTATATTCCTTACAATGTGTATAATTGGCAAGTATTCAATGATGATGAAGATTTGATAAAATTTCTTTAGTGTGTTGATCAATATGAGTCTCAAGAGATAGACTTTAATGGTTTTGTTGAAAATGTGGATGGTAAAGATATTGTCTTTGGTCGGGAGGTAGTATTGTTGAAAACAAATAAAATTCCAAAAGGTCTAGTGGCTCTAGAACATGTCTGATGAGCATGACAGGTCAGCCTTAAAGTAGACAAGAGTTCATCAAGATGATCTTGAGGAACTAAATCTTGGAACTAATATGGCTCCAAAGAAAGTATATATAGGCAAGAAAATAAGCCCAAAGGTCAAGGATATGCTTATAAAGATCTTAAGGAAATATAAGCATGTATTTGGATGGTCTTATGAGGATTTGAAAGCCTATAGAGAAGATCTATTTCAACATGAGATTCCACTAAAACTAGATGCTAAACCCTTCAAGCAAAGGCAAAGACCTATAAACCCTATTTTAGCACCAAAAATGCAAGAAGAATTAATGAAGCTCAGGGATAGCGGCATAATCAAACCTATCAGACATTCTTCTTGGGTGTCAAACTTGGTATTAGGAAGAAAAAATAATGGTGACATAAGGTTGTGTGTAGATTTTTCTAATCTAAATGTCTCATCATTGAAAGACAACTATCCACTTCTTAATATGGAGACAATGTTGCAGAGGGTAACAAGATGTGAATTGCTATCCATGATGGATGGGTTTTCTAGCTATAACCAAGTCAAAGTTAAATGATAAAAGTAGTATAAGACTACTTTTACTACACCCTGGGGTACATATGTATATGTAAGGATGCCTTTTGGCCTTACAAATGCTGGTGCTACGTTCCAAAGAGCTATGGATGTAGCTTTTACGGATTTGATCAATATCATAATGGTTGTTTACCAAGATGATTTAACAACATACTCAAAGAAAGTAGAGGATCACTGCAAGCATTTGGAAATGATATTTGTAAAAGCACTTGAATATGGCATATCATTGAACCCTAAAAAATGTCAATTTGTTGTTATTGAAGGTAAGTTACTAGGGCATATAGTTTCCAAAGAGGGGGTAAGAATTGATCTAGAGAGAGTTGAAGCCATTGATAAGATTCCTATCCCTAAAATAGTGAAAGCCATTCAATCATTTTTTGGGCAAATAATTTTTTTTAAGAGTTTTATTTCTAACTTTGTCAAAATTGTGAAGCCAATTGCAAAAATGTTGAAAATGAGGTCAAAAATTGATTGGACACCAGAAGTTGTTGAAGCATTTGCATAAATTAAGAGGGAAATCAAAGGAGCTCTAGTTTTGAAGTCTCCTAATTTCAGTAAGCCATTTCAATTTTTCTCTTTTGCTTCTTTCCACACTGTTGTAGCTGTTATGCTACAAAAGAATAACAAAGGGTATGAACAACCAATCTCATTTTTTAGCAAGTCACTTCAAGGCACTAAATTGAAATATGATGCCACTGAAAATAAGCTTATGATCTTGTGAAGATTGTGAAGGAATTCAGACCTTACTTAGTAGGAGTACAAGTGATTGCTTATGTACCAAATGCAACAGTTAAAGATGTCTTTGTACAAATAGAAGTTACAGGAAGAAGATATATAAGGATATACAAAATCCAAGAATTCAATATCACTATTCAAATCACTAAGCTTGTAAGAGGACAAGGATTGGCAAAATTGATGGCTGAATCTAATTTAGAAGCTTCTCAGGTGTGTGATGTTGAGGAAAGAGAAGGCATGGTATCTAGCATTGAACACATACCTTGGTACACAAATATAACTTATTATCTTAGGCACACAAAATTCCCTAATGGAATGAATGACAACCAAAAGAGGACATTGAAGTTACAAGCATCAAGGTATGTATTTATGAATGGTGATCAATTCTGGAAAGACAAAGATGATATTCTCTTGTTGTTCTTAGATGAAGGATAGGAAAAGAAGACTCTAAAGGAGATGTATGAAGGTGTATGTGCAGGACATTTCTTAGCTAAAACCACTACACATAAAATATTGAGAGCATGTTACTACTAGCCAACTGTCTTTACTGATGCCCATAAGCATGTGAGAAAATGTGAAGCATGCCAAAAATTTTCTGGTAAATTGAGATACCAAGGAGCCCTATCTTTGAGGCCTATGTAGATTGAAGCACCTTTCTATCAATGGGGTATTGATTTCATAGGAGAGATAATAGATAAATCAAGTGGAGGACACAAATGGATTCTTGTTGGCACTAACTACTTTACTAAATGGATTGAAGCAGTCCCAACTAAACAGGCTACTAGTAATGTAGTAATTAATTTTCTCCTGGAGAATATTATTACCAGATTTGAGGCTCCTATTAGGATAGTCACAGATAATGGAGCATGTTTCAGATCTGATGAATTCAAGAAATTTTGTGTCCTATGGAATAGTGATTTCATATGCTTCCCCATACCATCCTCAGGCAAATGGTCAAGTTGAGTCCAGTAATAAGAGTATCTTGAAGATAATCAAAAGGATACTTGAGAATAACAAAAGGGCATGGGATTCAAAATTAAAGATGGCATTGTGGGCAGATAGAATCACATTGAAAAAATCTACTGGGAAGCCACCTTTTGAACTAGTATATGGAACTCAAGCAAGAATTCCAATGCACAATCTTTTGCTTGTTTACAAATTCATCTTGTAGGAAGATATAGATATAGCTAAGTCAATGGAAGAGGGGATAGAACAATTGGCAGAGTTGGATGAAATTAGAAATCAAGCACAAAATAAAAATGAGAAAATGCAGACATGAATGAAGTATCTGTTTGATAAGAAGGCTAAGGACAAAAAATTTCAAGTTGATGATATGGTTCTTTTGTGGAACGCTCGGAGTCAAGATAAAGGAAAGCATGGTAAATTTGAAGCTCTGTGGCTTGGCCCATTTGTTATTATAGGAAAATGTGGAGAAGATTCATACTATTTGCAAAATATGGTGGGTGAGGATTAAGAATTGCCAGTGCATGGACAATTTTTGAAACACTCCTTTTCTTAAAGAAGATTTTTCCATGCATAGTAGTTTAGGTTTTTTCCCAATTTTAGTTTTCTTTTTATCTGTACAGTTTTGTGTTTTTGGTCTACATCCTAGAGTTAGGTTTTGGATTCTTGCAACATGTCTAATAGCCATTCATCCCTAGCTAGAGCCACTATTAGAACAAGATAAATTCACCTGGTTATACCTCATCTTGTCAAACCCTAATTCCAAAAATCCATTAAAAGAGTCTTAACCCTTGTGCCATTCGTTCTCCAAATCCAAAAATCATTTGTAGCACATTCATCCAAGTCATTTTCCAGCATATATGTGTTATTTCCTTGTATAACTTGTGTTTTGATCTAGTACCGCATCCTCGTGGAGCTGAGTAGCATGCCTAAGAGTCCTTTGTGGGGGTGCGGGAGCTTGTGATATAGAATAAACTGTCATTGCACTACCACAACAAGTAGAATGAATGACTGTGGGCTAGTTGTAAATAAAGCCTAATATTTGAAGGTTATCGTGGCCCTACCTCATGGAAATTATAACCTTGATAGTGGTTTGCGGGCTGGTGGTAAATAACAACAATAAACATTACCGCAGCCCTACAACAAAGAAGTCATAACATTATGAAGGTTTGTGGGTTAGTACTAAAGAAATAAAGGCTTCTTCCATTCTGTGACAAGAGTGCCATAACATTTGATGTTGGTGCGGGATAGCGGTAGGTGGTTAACCTAACAATGAAGGTATTGCAAGCTCGCCAGGGAACCAATAAAGGCTAAACATAGCCTGCGGTATTGTGGGAAGGCTTAAAACTTGAAATATGTGCCCCTCTATCCCATGGTGGCTCTCATTTACTTCAGTGGGATTGTGATATCATTTGCATTAACTATGAATATAAAACTAGTCTTGTCAATAAATCTCAGTCAACCGATATTATTAAAACAATGGTGTATATTCAAAATCATTTGAGCTCATAGATTGTGTATCTTTCAGCACAAAGGTGATTTTAATGGTGAAAAGACTACTGCAAGGGCTGATAAAATGAGAAATTTCATTCTATTCTAATCATTCAAGCAAGCTCAAGGTGCTTGGAGACGAAGAATTTGAAGTTAGAGTGTGCTCTATGATTGCTGCTTGACCAGGTAAGTACACTTAATCTATTCCCCTATAAAAGTTGATACGTTGTGCATACAGTCTTGCTTTCAAGTATTTCTATGAAACAAACAAACTCCAAAAACCTAGGTCAATAGATAGTATACAATGCTACCCAAAAAGAGTGAATCAATGGGTAAAAAGAGGGAGCCTTCAGCTCCAAAAGAGAAAAAGAGACCATTGAAATAGTCTATTCTAGACATCTTGCCAAAATCTGTGGATTAAGTTTATAAGAAAATATTTAAGGATGAGGCACATGGCTTCTGTGATGCCCTAATTCCTATCTCAAGATGAAATTTATTCTAGTATTTCTATGAAAAAAAGGATGCTCAGGGCCTTGTCTCAAATCCATGAATCCTTGATCTAGCCAAACTGGTGGTCCTGAATGTCTTTATATATGTTGAACTCATTAGAGTACTAGTACAACATTATCATGTAGCAACAACAACTGTGAGATTTCTAGATGGGCCACCCTTGGTAACATTGACTAGAGATGCAATCATTGAATGCTTCATGTTAAACAAATGGGCTCTCACAAAGGTTGACATCCAAAAGAGTGAGGAGGATTATACTAAGCTCAGGAAGACTTATCAGAGTGATGAGCTCCCACTATACATGAAAAAAGGAACAAATAACAAAAGGATACCTTTTCCCACTTCTTATGTTCAGCCATTTTTAGTGGATGATTTCACCATGTATTTCAAAAAGATATATTTTTACTTTTGTCAAGTATTGGGGTTAGATGCCCAAGATAGAAACCTGAGGCTAGAATGGAGACACAGACACAAGGTGAACCTAAGATGCTTGTGGATGAAAGGATAGTGGCTTCTTTAAAATTCATGGATGTTGATGAATTCATCAAGACTCCTGAATTTAAAGATTTTTGGATGAAAATGAAGATGAAAGAGTTTGAAGAGAAAGTTCAAATAAACAAGATGGGGACTGATGAGTCCCAACATGATCAAATTGTTGCTCAAACATTCAATGATATCTAAATTGATGAAATGAATGTCAGCCCACAGGAGGTTAAGCAAATGGTTTTGAAGAGCAACATGTTGCTTATTCCTAGAATGGAACTGAAAAAGATATTTCTACTAGATCAAGTGAGGAATCAAGATGATCCTATGTTTGTTGCAGATTTTGATTCTGGAGAAGGTGTAAGTGGCATGGGATATAATCCTAAGACTCAAAATTTGTCACTTTGGGAAAAATAGAAAAGCACACAAAATCCAAGATTATTGGATGTGGTCCAGGAGATGAGAGGAATTGCTATGGTCAAAACATTACAGGACACATCAGGATTGGAAGCAGCCACCTTGACTATGCACTTAGCTATGTTCACCCAAGCAGTTGTAAAAAATATGGAACTTAAAATGATTGAGTATGAAATAAGCATGATAGAAATGAATGAGGAAGTGAACAAATTGTATTTGGAAAGTATCAAATTGAAGCAACAAGTGAAAGGAATTGATTTTTCTCAGAGTAAGACAATTGTCCCTTATCAGCCTCCTATGTCACAAGAAGATGTTGTTAATATTGTCTCTATTGATCAGATGAATTTCATGAAATAGAATTTAGAGAAAGAGATTGAGAAATTGAAGGAAAAGAATGAAGCCATAAAAAGGAAACAAGATCTAAGATTTTTGATGTGATTAAGAAAGTTCTGGAATACATAGTCAAATTGGTGTTGGACAAGATTAAAAATGTGCATAGCTATTATGATGATTTATCTCAAGCACTGGAGCAGATGAATGCTCATGTTCCTATTTTAGAACCTTTGTAAAAAAAGTGGCAACCTGTTCATCATAATCTGATGACATTGTGCAAGGTTTTGCAAAGGGATCTAGATGCCCCTACTACTTTGAAGCCCACCAAAAAATGGCCAAAATAGTCATCGATGAACTTTAGTATGTATCCAGAGAAAGCCAAAAAATAAAAACAAACATAGAATCTTTCAGCACCTTCAAACATCAATTCATCCTAGGAATTCTTGATGAAAATAATTAGTTCAAAGGCTTTGAGGACTGGATGGAGGAGTGTGAT
Source organism: Cunninghamia lanceolata (assembly GCA_027924645.1). Taxonomy (NCBI): domain Eukaryota; kingdom Viridiplantae; phylum Streptophyta; class Pinopsida; order Cupressales; family Cupressaceae; genus Cunninghamia; species Cunninghamia lanceolata. The sequence continues at coordinate 1,458,309 of BSBN01000445.1, forward strand.
CAAATGGTTTCTTATATTGTTGGACATTTGCAGAAGGATGAAAAGTTGAGCATTCATGGTTTCAATGGTATCCTAGATAGAATAATTGCACTAGATGCAAGGTATACAAAATTCATCACAGATGTCAAGGGATTATTAAACAAGAGATGGAAAGACCATTTGGTGAATGTGCTCTAGATCTAAGGATACAAATGGCCAGGTGACTACACTATGTATCAATGGGAAAAGGAATACTTGTCTCCTCAAAAAGAATAACCACGTCAAAGTATGGTGAAGGAATTGACATTGTGAAAAGAGAGTTCCATTGGATTCACTAGTTATTAAGTGACTTTCAACAAGCATTGGATGTTCCCCTTTTCTTTTTCATAATCTCTATGTTTTTGTTTCATCAATTGTATTTGAATTTTGACTGGTCTTATCAAGACTAGCAAAAAGTAAATATTATAAAATGTCATATGAAAGGGTTGGAATTTGAACAATCATTTTGGGAATATGAATGGTCTGAATCTTGTTGCTTCCTTCGTGCCTATAAGAAGGAAACCAAGACTAATGGGAAAGCTCTCTGGGGAATTAGATTTTGAAAAGGCAATATATTGTAAAGGCTGATCTTTCTGAAACTAAGTAATGGAGAAACTGCATTAATCTGCTGCCTAAATTCTGGTGTCATTTGTTTGTCAAATTTATTGGTAAAATTTTATCTGGTTTTCTCCAATTTGGTTTTTCTTTGTTATTTAAATCAGTATATCAAGTATATGTCTGATTTATCAAAACATATTCTTGTTTTGTGTGGTTTGTTTATTGGATTACTTCAAGAAAAAATTAAATTCATCTAAATAAGTCACAATAACCTGGGAAATTTGATTGGATAAATAAGAAGCAGATAATTGGCATTTTTGCATGTTTATACTAGTCATAAACACTATAGTGCCAAACAACTTGAATTGTAGCTAGAGGGAAGGCATTTATCTATCTCTATTTGGACTCTATTACTCAGTGGAGGGAAGGCACAGATCATTCTATTTTTGAAATCTATTCCCTATATAATATTTTCAATATAATTTTGATTTTCTATTGAAGGAGTAGGATTAGTGGATAGTATAAATTAAATCAATCTATTTTCAAATCTCATGCCAATTTGAATCAGATTGGAAAGGATGATTTAATTGAAAAATTACATGAAGTTTGTAATCTGCTTAGTCATCACCAGTTAATTTTTTGAGGAGTTAACATTTAGTGGTGATAAAGAGGTACACCCACCTAGGCAAAGCAAAGCCTAAAGTGTAGGGAATTCCAACCATCTTAGTTAATTCCAGTTGTTAGCCAAATCAGTTGTTGAACCTAATAATAAAGCTTGGCATACTTTTAGGGTTTGGCAATCTACAAATTTGGGAACCAATAGGCTCATAATGGATCTCTCAAGATACCTATGTTTTATGGAACAAACTATTCCTTTTGGAAGCTAAGGATTGAAAACTATCTATCTTCTCTAGGGTTTGGTGTATGGAAAGCTGTCAAGAAGGGTTACACTGCTCCTTCTGAGCCTATTGATGCTAATGAGATCAAGTTGTATGAGAACAATACCAAGGCAAAGAGTGCTATCATAAGTGGGCTAGCTGATTCAGAACTTCTAAAGATAATGAACTGTAAATTTGCTAAGGATGTCTGGGTAAAACTTGAAAGTATTTATGAAGGAGATAGTAAAGTAAAGAAAACCAAGATGTAAATCTTCAAGAACAAATCTAAGACCCTGAGGATGATAGAAGATGAAGATATTGCTAGTTATATGCTTTGAGTGGATGAAATAGTTAATGGCATCATAGGTCTTGGTGGTGAAGTGAAAGAAGATGAAATTATGAAGAAGGTACTGAGAATTCTTCCCAAAACTTACAGTCATAAGGTATCTTCTATTGAGGAGACTCAAGATTTGGATAAATATATAGTAGATCAATTGTTTGGCTCTCTCACAACCTTTGAAATGAGAGAATTTGACAAAGGTGCTCCAAAGAAGGAAACAACATTTAAAGCAAGTAAGAAGACAAAAGATGAAGCAGTTGATCAAGATGATGACCTTGATGGGGTATGTTGTGTGGTTACACAACATGCCCTATTTTGCCTCAGCAAAACAGGGACCCACTTTTTGCTTGGCTTGTTTGTCCTTTGTTTTCTGGTGGTATGGTAAAATAATCAGTATCAAATACTTGATAGGATGCCATCCTGTGCATGTCCAGACCTTAAGATAGAGGTCAAATGTTCAAACTTTAAATTTCACATAATAGATCCTGTCAAGTGAAAGAGCACAAAATGTGGAGAAAGTTCACTTTTTGAAGCACCTTGAAACTCATTATCACTAGAAAGTTATGATCAGTCAAAGATGGTCAACAGGTTGTCCAGACATATGCAGTTCATGCCATCTGGATCTTATTTTAATATCTAGACACATATTAATATCTGGACGTTAAGTTTAAAAGGCTTGGTAGGCTAAACATCAAACATTGGGATATTAGTTAACATCCCAATCTTAAGTTAATATCCTAACACCCGCTAATATCCAGATGTCAAATTTAAGAGCCTTATCTAGTTACGTGTCATATGCAGGGATATTAACTTGTATCCTAACCTTAACTTATTATTTGGATCTCTGTTAATACCCTTGTCTAGATGACGTCACGTCATCCTAGTTTTACATAGAATCCTGAACATGATGACATCACTAGGATATTAAAGCGCATGGATATTATTGTTGTAATATCTGGATCTTATTTTCACATCCTGATCTGGATGATGTCATGTCATCTCTTCTTAATGAACAATGATAAACTTGCTTACATCATCATGATATTAACTTGTATCCAGATCTTAACTTAGTATCCAGATCATTTTAACATTTATATCCTGATGACATCATCCTATCCCAACGCAATGTAAACAATATCATGTGCTCATGTCATGATGACCTTACACCATAAGGATACTTCATGGTCTTAATATCCTTGATCTTATCATGGTATTTGTATCTCGATGATGTCACCCTAGTATACCACACTAAGAGACATTCTTCATAGTGATGTCATATAGATGTTTATATCTAAATATCCACACAGATATTCCACAGCATGATATCCACTCCCTTTTACCCGCATTTGTTTGTATTTAATGCAATATGATGGGCCATTGGCATTTAAATTTGAATGCATGCCAATAGACACCTATGATAATCCTATGCAATCTTGCTAATTTTGAATGTCATATCAGATTGAAACCATTAATAAGCCTTAATTATTTAAGCTAAAAGAGATTCCTTTTCGCATAATTAACACAATTGTATTCTGAGAGCCCTAATTTCTATTGTTGAGAGTTTGTTGTGAACCAGAGCTGAGCTAAGAAAGTAAAATTGTAGAAGAATTCCTCATCTAGAGCTTCTATTTAGACATCACCACACCCATAATAGGTTAAGGAAGCATATACAGGTATGTATAACACCCTATTCCTCTAGTTATATTCATAAGCCTGAATCATAATTAGTTAAAGAAATGGTAAATGATACACAGTGAGAATTATTATCTGTTATGCATAGCATAAGTTTAATTAATAAGATTGGGGCATATTACCATTTTAGAGCATGTTAATCAGTAGTGTGCTAACTCTAGATAAACGAGTAAGTGTTGTTATTTGAGACTGGTATATTCAAATTGCAAGACAAAATGTTGCATCCATGCATGGACAAGCAAGATGCAGAGTTCAAACCAGTAATGTTTCCCAGAACATGCAACATATATAACAAGTTGGGATTCTCCAAGGATACCCACTATGGGAAATCAGACATCGAAGCATTTAGAGCTTGAATTGATGCCTGAGAATATGATGCCATATTGAATAATATAGTGGCATTTGGGTTGTTTCATGCTGTTGGTTTTCCCTACTCTACAGAGGCTTTTGACCTTTTGGTAGAAACTACATTGAATTATGATGTTAACATAAGGAAGATAGCAAAACAAGAGAGGCTCTACATAGATTGATCTGTGGATGGTATCTCTGAGGTGTTCTATTTGCCTATTTCTTAGCAGATGTATGTGCCAGACTTAGATGCATTGACCACAGAGTTTGAGGCCAACAATAAGAATTGTAGAAAGGTTACATATTGGGGACGAAGAAGCCCTAATAACACAGTTAGAGCAGCCACCAAAATAGCACAACATTTATACAAATTTGATTTCAGTGAGGAGGTACAATATATAATGTGTATGCTTAGTTGAATGAAAGGATTGGTGAATTGTGGAATCTTTGAACCTTGGATATTTAGGTTAATAAGGATGGTTGTTGAATACAAGAAAGATCAAGGAAAGGTCCAATGGGCCAAGATTATCAGTGATACTATTCATGAATAGATGGTCAAGTTGAAAGAAGGAAAGGGCATGATCTTTAGGATGACATCCTACTTGGTATATGCCTGTGTAGAAAAAGGCACATTCAATGGCCTACAAACTATAGGAAGGATTGGGAGGTTGCCCATTGAGAAAACTCCCAGGAGCACTATCCCCAATTAGAAAGGAGACTTTAGTGCAACATTACAAAATAGTTAATGATGCTTTCCTAATGCACTTAGTCTGCCTCATGGAAGGGGATAGGACCAAATGATTCTTAGTTGGTGCTACAAAATCTATTAGTGGATATGGCTCTTGGTTCATCTAGGCCAAAACTTACTCATACATCTAGATGGAAGGTTTCAGTGAGAAACCTTATATGCTACCAAGGTACCCTACAAGCAAGGTGGTACTAATGGAAATAATGAGGTAGCAGCTGCCTACATTTGAAATAACAAAAGTAAAAGAAGGAAAGCCATATAGGAAATTTCCTATAGATGTAAACTAGTTCGTAGTAGGACCCATAGAGAATGCAAGAAAGGGAGAGGTAGAGTTGAAAGCTTTGAACTTAAAATTGTTCCCTCTAGCTAGAGACTATGATCCTTACCATAAGATTAAACAAATGTTTAAAAAGAAGTATAAGGATAGTGTCCACCTTGAGGACTATTGGGCAGACTATGATGAAAAACATGAAGTCAAAAGAAGAGAATATCAGAGACTAACATTGGACTAGATGAGAACAATAGGGCATCCTGAAGTGCCCCCACAAATTAGAGAGGATGATGATAATCTCATGGATCCAGAGTATGAAGAACAAAAGATATATAATGACACCATTTCAATGTTAGACCTAACACAGAAGGAGGAGACTTTAATTGATGCCCTCATCACCAAAGTTATGGCTAGAATAAAGAACTAGGTTGCTCAAAAGGTCAATGAGCTTAAAAGAAAAGGTGTGGCAATCACAAGTGACAAAAAAGGAAAGAGAAATGAAAGAGAAGAACAATGATATGATGATTTCCTTGTACATAAAAGATAGATCTTAGGGACAAAATTGATTGAGCCTAGCTCGTCTGAAACAATAAAGGAGGTTACTTCTGAAGGAGTATCCCTTGTGTAGCAACCATTGTCACTCCCTACAGGACCTGTGCTCAAAGCTATCCTGATATTTGCACCCCAAATATCCATAACCCAAGGGGAGACTTAAAAGGATCAGGAGATAAGTCTAGTTGGGACTGCTGTAGAAGGAGATGATGATGGTGAAGAAGATCAAGCACCAATTGGGACACTTAAAAGGAACATAAAATATGACGTGCTACAAGGTGTCAAGGTGCCTAGGTAGAGAAAATATCAAAGCCCTCACATGAGAGGGGCTATTTCACCACCACCAGTAGAAACATTAGGATCAGGTGATCCATCTGTAAGTATAGTTAAAGAATTACATCATGATGTGCCAATAGAAACAATAGTAAAAGTGAAAATTGAGATGGCACAAGAAGTCAAAAGCCAAGCCCAAGAGGATGAAGCTACAAAGGCCATTCCACTAAGTCAAACCATTGACATAATAAAGATGAGGTGGTGAAGGATGTCACAAATCATCCTCTTGGACCCATGCTACAACTTATAGAGGTTGCAAGCCAAGGTGATGCAGTAGTAGAGACACATGCAGAGGAGATGGAAAAGGTAGAATCTTTTGAAGCAGAAGTAGAGGTGCATATGAGACCTCTGAACATCCTAATTGAAGAGGTGACTAACCCAATGACAGTGGATTTGAATTACTTTCCTGAGAAGGAAAGAACTTAAAAGGAAGAGGCTATTAAAGATAGCCAAATATTGTAGGAAAATATTCTTATGGAGATTGATACTGGGAATAAAGAGACTCAAGATGGAAGAGCCCGTTTAGACATCCCTGAAGATAAAGTTCCACAAGAAAAGGATGGTAAAACATAGGATGATAGGCCTCCTCTAGACCAAGGGCAAGAAGAGCAAGTGCTTGAAAAAGAAAATTTAAATGTCAAAACAGAACAACAAGAGAACGTGCAAGAGCCTAATGATGACCAGGGAAAGATCAAGATAAAAGAACACAAGATGTTCAAATTGAGCAACTGGATCAGGAAGGATCACAATCAAAGGCATTGTCCTTGATTTCATCAGAAGTAGGCCAAACAAAACACCATCAGGTACCTTTTGATTTTAAGCCTCTGTTCACTCTTGATTCTTCTAAAGCTAAACGGAGAGCTAGGATAGTCTCCACCATTAAGAGAGATCCAAAAATAGGAAAAAGGACAGCTCAAGTTGTTGTTCCTATAGTAGATGAGGCCAAAGGATAGATTAGGTTAGAAGAGTTTCAGGTGACACAATATGACTTAGGTCATGTCACCACCAAATAGGAAATCCAAGAACATATTGAGAGCACAGAGGTAGTAGTGGCTAAAATAAGAAGGTGTAAGGCCAAAAAAAAGGAACTTAAAGAACAAAATGCTCAGTTGTAGTAGTTTATATAGGGATTAGTGAAGCCATATAGCTTGGCATCCACCCTACAAGCCATAGAGAATCTAGCTGCACTTACCTTAATAAGTGAGGAGGAAATAGTTAACCTAGATGTGCAAAAGTATCAAGCTAATGTTATGGACAAATGGTTCATAAGGTTCATAGCGTCTGGGGAAGAACTAATAAAGACTTCCAAGTCTAACTGTGACACATTGTCCAATCTAAAAAATTTCATTAATTCTTTAAAGAGTGATTTCACTCAGAGAATACAAAAGTGTAACTATGCAATGGTGAGTCTCAAAAGAGTCAAAGAGATGACTGATGGAGAGCTGTTGAAAAATCAAATTGTCACCAATGTAACGCTACCACTCATGGACACATGAGTGACTAAGATGAAGTATGAATCAAAGATATTGAAGGCTAGAATGATCAAGGTAAGAGATACTCAAACCAAGATCCATAACTTATTATCTAAAGAAATGAAGATACTAGAAGAATTGTTGGAAGATGCAGTAACAGAGGAAGTAGTCCCAGAAACGAATGAGGCTATCCAAATATTCAAAGACAAATTCAAGGAAGTAATAGAGGATCTCTTAGAGCTCTTTCCTGAGGATGTTATGGATGAGATGTCTCTGTTGAATGTGTTGGTACCTTCAAATTTTGAGAATTTGAAGTGCCTGAATCTCTTTCTAGGTGTCGACAAAGGCTAGGTCAGCATGCTGCTCAATCTACCTCGGAGCCCACCTTTGTCGGTTAAAAATTTTCAACTCAGGGGTCATATTGCAAATCTGGTTTGTGGAATATTTTTTGGCACATATGGTGGCATGCCTGTTCAGTTTCATGCTTTCGAGATGAGTTTTGATGGGGTATTTAATAGTTTTCTAACTACAACCAAGCTAAAATTGGCATTCCAGAAAGTTGCAAATCTTGCAAATCTAAGGGCAACCCATTTCTTTCTTTGGTCCAAAACTACTTTAGTTCTATTCTCATCAAAATCAGAGATCATATGATGCATTATTTTAATGCATTCCAGTTGCGGTAGAGGCATCCGGTAGGCTAGTTTACAAAGGAGCTCCTTGAAATTGGTCGGCAATATAGATTCTAAGGAAATGGGTTTGCTTGAAATAATCAATGATGCCCCTATACAAAATTTCATGGTCATTAGATGCCCGATTTGCCCATGGTGAAATAACATCAATTGCCCAAGAGGAGGAATTAAAAATTTGTCTAAGGTTTAAAATGCAAATATTAAAATGAAATATTAAAAGGCATTTTAATAAAGTTTGAATGAAAGTGATTTTAGAGCAAATATTATCAAAAAGGTTTATTAAACTTTGGATAAAGTTTATGAAAGGAAAAGAAAGGCACGATGGCACATTTCGCACCATCGCAACCCTCTCTGTTGTGCATACAGGGACCCCTGCGATGGTGCGAAATGCCCATCGCAGGGCATTTTCTGCCCCTCCTTCTCATTTGTAGGTAAATATGATACACCTCCTTCACTGCTATTGCATTTTCAATAGGTTTTCATCAGTCTCCGATAGAATTTCTTGTAGATTTAAATAACTATTCACGTTTTTTGGTTTTAGACCAATTTTTGAGGGCATTTTTTAGCCAAAAAATGATGTTTTATGCTTCAAATTCATCCTATGATCATTCCTAAGGCAATGATGGATGTTTTAGGATCATTTGCATTAATTTTTGGCTTCCAGCAAGATAACAAACACCCCTTCTTTGCCAAAAATGACCTAGAAAAGATTGATTGGGCAAGAAATTGAAATTGGATGCTGGAAGGGAGGTCTTAGAGTTCACTTTGCATCAGTCTAGAGGAATGAGTAATTTTCAATTGCTGTGTAAATTTGGGAATAGGTGAAAAATGTAAAAAATTAAAAGGGGGAAAATTAAAATATGTTTTATTTATTACCAATTCTTCTCCTCTTTTAATATAAAATATTAATATTTCCCAATATATTTTTGGAGGCAAATTGTAATAAAAATATCTCACTTACCTCTAGAATATATTAAATTTTAGGGCAACATGCTCTTGTTTCTATAAGAGAGCATGTTGTTACACTTTGTAGGAGGCTGGACTTTGGATACAAGGTGTCCACATTTTGGGAAATAGCATTCTGTAGGAGCAGGTGTCTAGTTTTAAGTTGCAGATTGCATTCTTGCCTTGTAAGTGAATCATTTTCTATGTGACAATGTTTCTATTCAGGTTGAAATCTATGAAAAACAATTTGCAGTGTGTATTTTTTGTAATTATCTCCATGAATGCATGCATTTTCCTCTTAAGCAAGATGATTGAGGATCTTTGAGTTTATATGTTCACATTTGCTGAATTTGCTTGTTCCATTTGTTGTTTTCATTCAAGGAATGAATTAAAGATGCTTTAGATGGGATATGGAGGACTGTTGCAAAAAATACTCTTTTTTGGGCATTATTCCAAGACAATAGTGATTTGTATTAAGCCCTCTAGATATGAAGTTGTGTTGTCATTAGGAAACATTTGCATGGGTTGAATGTTTGACTCTTTTACCCTAAATAAGGCACCAATCTAGAGTTTTATTTTCCCAAAGATCCAAGAAATCCAAAAATTTAAAAGCAAATCATTTGAAACAAATAATTTTATGTTTTATTTTATTTTAGGTTAGGGTCTTGCATGTTCTCAGATTTAACTAGTTAGATAATCTAGGAACATTGCTAATCTGGGGTTAATCTCATAAATCTTGTTGCATACATGAGAACATTCTTCCTGATGTTGAAAAGCTATATTTATGGGTTGTGAGTGAGGGATACCCCCTAGGTGCGGCAAAACTTGAAGTAAAGGGGGGACAAGTGCAAACAATCTTCTATCTTTGTTGGCCAAGTCCTACAGTAAACCTGATCATAAGAATTGGCAAACCTTTAGGGTTTACTGTCTGCTGATTTGGGGACCAACAAAACTGGTGTCTCTATTGGGGATCGAATGCCATATCTATGAAAAGAGTCTAGAAAATTGAGGAACCTGGATATTTGTTTCAGATTTTAAGAGGGTTTCAGACCTAGACAAGTTTGGTTGTAGCATATTTTGAAGAGGTTTCATGTGACTCTACTGTTGAGGAGAACCCAAAATGAAAGAAAGACTCTAAAGAGTTTTCAACTTCATAAGACTCATTCCTCTACACAAAAGGTGGTGACTATGTATACAAAAAACCTAATAAAGGATGTAAAAAAGTTCTACATCAGCATATTTTCAGTCCAGAAGAAAGGTTAGTAGCTGTTGCAATTTTCCAGGTATTCCTATTTTGGTTTTCAAAAAAGGGCTTATGTGAAAACCATGGTGTATGAGTTTTTAATGATTCCCTATTAGGTGAAGTTAGCATTGGTTAAAAGGGAAATGGTGGAAACAAGTTTGCATACTCTTATGTTGTAAATTTCAGCTCATATATTGTGGTGTAGTATGCATATTTATTGAAATGATTCATAGAAAAGATGTATTAAGCATAATGATATGAGTTTAGACTATAAATGAGTGAATGCTTGGTTGAAGTGTGATGCTTGCGAAAGCATATGAATATGTATTCCATTCATCCTGGTATGGTGTCAAATGCAACAATGTATAATAATCAGTCTCAGCCATGTAATAAAAGAAATTTTAGCACTGATAGATATAGACCCGTCAATTTTGGTGGCATTAATAGTTACCCAAATGTCATTCCGCCTGAGGTCAGAGAAAAGATACCAAAATTCAGTGCTATAAAGGGTGAATCAATAGAAAAACACTTGCAGCAGTTTAGAAATTTAATGGATGATTACGAAGTTGATCATGAGGATGTGATCATAGGGTTGTTTGTACAGTCTCTGAAAGGAGATGTAAGGGACTGGTTCTCTTATTTACCGGCATGCTCCATCCATTATTTGAGTGAGTTTATGACAACATTCATAGAGCAGTTTGGTGAGAGAATTGATTAAGGTTTTGAGATGCAAAAACTTATGAACATCCAGAAAGAACGAGATGAGTTGGTCCCTTCATTCATTCTCAGATTTTCAAAGGTAATGAAGGATATACCTAAATATATGAGACCAAATGATGCATTGTGCCTGGTGGTCTATTTGGCTGCATTTGATGAAGAAATGAGTTACCTCTTAAGGGATAAGGAACCTATTACATTACATCAAGCCTATAAGTTTGCTATGGATATTAAGAATAATTAGAAATATGGAATGCTAATAGGATACATGGTTGTGAGTGTGGGTTATTGCAAGGTATTTTATGTAGATCAACAATGTAAATTAAAGGATGAGAATAGTTTTCAAAATGAATATATTTCAGCTATTCCAATTTATTCATTGAGAGGTGATTATGCAAAATGCAGTCATGGCATAATGTATAAGGACGAAGATCTCATAATACAACATAAAGAGCAGGTTTGTAATGAAGAAAACAAAGTTTGTGATCAACCCATAAAAGAGGAATGTGTGAATACAGATTACAAAGATATACATGAGATTACTTCTTACAGTGATGTTGTCATTAAAGAACCACAAGAATACATGGGTGTCAAGTCTGATGTCTCAGTTTATGATTCAAATAATGGAAATAACATTCTAGATATAGATGATTATTTGTGTGAAGTAGATATAGAAATGCTCACTTTGAATGAGGAGGATCTTGACTTGTATAATAACAGAAAATGTGTTGACACCTATCAAAATTCAAACCTATATGAATGTTTCCTTGAGAATGACAGTCATTCCTATAATGCAGAAGTTGAAATGTTTACTTTTGATTATGAATGAATTGGTGAGAAAGAAAATAAGGGTCATTGTTCAAGTGTGGATGGACGAGTTTCAAATGTTTATGTTGACACAATAGAGGATAGCATTGACTATGATATCCGTGGTAAGAGTGATTATGAAGCCTTTGATAATGGACCATATATTGAATTCTTCAAGCCTTCTGTTGAAGTATTTCAAGTAGAGTTTAATGGTGAAATTGTTGAGCACAATGATAAAGGATATGAGGATGTTTTTAACAATGAGCTCCTTCAGCCTATTGGTCATGGTAGCTATGAGTATGATCAATTTTTAATTGATTATGATTACTTGCATGAGCATGCTTTGCAAATTTTTACTTTAGGGTTGAAAGGTTTATATGAATGTGAAGGTTAGTGTTCAGCAAAGTAAGTGGAGATCTTGCCTGTGTAAAAATATTTCATGATCAATAAGGAAGGTGACTTGTCACTTGAAAGGGGGCAAACTCCAAGTATAAATCCACTGGTTGTATATGAATCTTTCACTTATTTTCATTTTGGATTTGACATGTGATGGAGATAACTTGCAGCAGGGGGCATCAGAGATATTTTTAGATGCTTGTTATTCACTGGGTTATGAAGCAGTTTATTTTTTAGATAAGTGGGATGGATGTTCAATAATATATGATAGTGATCTATTTCTGCTATTCAATGCTGCTTTTCATTTGCTCTCTGATTTCAAATTGTAGAATTTTTATGATATCAGTGACAATTGCATTGGTGTGATGATGAGTGTTAGTAAAAATATCAGTGAGCAAGCAATTTGCAAATATGTTTTTAGAATAATCTTGAAGAAGTCTACTAAAAATTAGGTATTTGATAGAGGAGGGTTCTAATTTTTCATTTTTGGAGGCCCAGGGCCACCAAATAAAATTGAAGATATGATTTTTAATGCAAGACGGAGCATTTACTCTGCAGCCCAATGGAGTAGGCACCTGGTCTACGTCCCACAGATAACTGGAATCTTTCCATGCGTGTAAAAGGCATGTGTCCCCGAGCAAGAGCCAATGTTGGCACCTTCAAATTTTGAGAATTTGAAGTGCATGAATCTCTTCTAGGTGTCAACAAAGGCTAGGTCATCATGCTGCTCAATCTACCCCGGAGCCCACCTTCCCTGATTAACATTTTTCAAATCAGGGGTCATATTACAAATCTCATTGGTGGAATATTTTTTTGGCACATATGGTGGCATGCCTGTTTAGTTTTGTGCTCTTGGGATGAGTTTTGATGGGGTATTTAATTGTTTTCTGACAGCAACTGAGCTAAAATTGGCATTCCAGAAAGTTGCAAATCTCACAAATATGAGGGCATCCTATTTCTTGCTTTGGTCCAAAACTACTCTAGTTCCATTCTCATCAAAATCAGAGATCATATGATGCATTATTTTAATGCATTCCAGTTACGGTGGAGGCATCTGACATGCCAATTTACAAAGGAGGTCCCTGAATTTGGTCAGCAATGTGGATTCTAAAGAAATGGGTTTTCTTGAAATAATTAATGATGCCCATGTGCAAATTTTTGTGGTCATCAGATGTCGGTTTGCCTATAGTGAAAAAATGTCAATTGGCTGGCAGGAGGAATTAAAAATTTGCCTAAGTCTAAGGTTTAAAATGTAAATATTAAAATGAAATATTAAAAGGCATTTTAATAAAGTTTGAATGAAAGTGATTTTAGGGCAAATATTATCAAAAAGGTTTATTAAACTTTGGATAAAGTTTATGAAAGGAAAAGAAAGGCATGATGGTGCATTTCACCCCATTGCGCCCTCTTGTTGTGCATACAAGGACCCCTACGATGGTGTGAAATGCCCATTGTAGGGCATTTTCTACCCCTCCTCATTTGTAGGTAAATATGATGCAACTCCTTCATTGCTAGGGCATTTTCAATGGGTTTTCATCAGCCTCAGATGGATTTTGTTGCAAATTTAAAAAGCTACTCACATTCTTTAAAAATATTGTTTTATGCTTCAAATTCATCTTATGATCATTCCTAAGGTATTGGCAAAGGTTTTAGGATCATTTGCATTGATTATTGGCTGCCAGTAAGATGACAAACGCCCCTCCTCTACCAAAAATGACCCAGAAAAGATTGATTGGGCAACAAATTAAAATTGGATACTGGAAGGGAGGTCTTAGAGTTCATTTTGCATCAGTCTAGAGGAATGAGTAGTTTTCAGCTACAGTGCAAATTTGGGAATAGGTGAAAAATGTAAAAATTAAAAGGGGGAAAACTGAAACATGTTTTATTTATTACCAATTCTTCTCCTCTTTTAATGTAAAATATTAATATTTGCTAATGTATTTTTGGAGGCAAATTGTAATGAAAATATCTCACCTATCTCTAGAATGTATTAAATTTTAGGGCAACATGCTCTTGTTTCTATAAGAGAGTATGTTGTTCCACTTTGTAGGAGACTAGACTTTGGATACAAGGTGTTCACATTTTGGGAAATAGCATTTTGCAGGAATAAGTGTCTGGTTTTGGGTTGCAGATTGCATTCTTTCCTTGTAAGTGAATCATTTTCTGTGTGATAGTGTTTCTATTTAGGTTGAAATCTATGAAAAACACTTTGCAGTGTGTATTTTTTGTAATTGTCTCCATGAATGCATGCATTTTCCTCTTAAGCAAGAAGATTGAGGATCTTTGAGTTTATCTATTCACATTTACTAAATTTGCATGTTCCATTTGTTTCTTTCATTCAAGGAATGAATTAAAGATGCTTTAGATGGGATATGGAGGACTGTGTATTCTATTAGGGATTTATATGTAGAGTTGCAAAAAATACTCTAACTTGGGCCATTGTTGCAAGATAGTAGTGATTTGTATTAAGCCCTTTGGATATGAAGTTGTCTTGTCATTAGGAAACATTTGCATGGGTCGAATGTTTGACTTTGTTACCCAAAATAAGGCACCAATCTTTAGTTTTATTTTCCCAAAGGTCTAGGAAATCCAACAATTTAAAAGAAAATCATTTGAAACAAACCATTTTAAGTTTTATTTTGTTTTAGGTTAGGGTCTTACATGTTCTCAGATTTAACAAGTAAGATAATCCAAGAACATTGTCAATCTGGGGTCAATCTCATAAATCTTGGTGCATACATGAGAACATTTTGCCTGGTGTTGAAAAGCTATATCTATGGGTTGTGAGTGAGGGATAACCCCCTAGGTACGGCAAAACCTAAAATGAAGGGGAGACAAGTGCAAACAATATCCCATCTTTGTCAGCCAAGTCCTACAGTAAACCTAATCATAAGAATTGGCAAACCTTTAGGGTTTACTATCTTCTAATTTGGGGACCAACAGAATATAAAAGTAAAGACATATGGAAAAGAGGCAGACAATGGGACATCTATGTTGGAACCTTTGGAGGAACAAATAAAAGCATTGAAGTATGCTAAGTTAAGAGCTGTGACAATTAGTAAATTCCAAGTGGATACTTTTGTTCAAGCATATGATTATGAAGAGGAAGACAATGCATGGAGTGGGCACATCTAAATGAAGAGGATGTCACAACAGATATCATTCAAAATGTTTTGTCATTTTGTCACTTGTAGTCTACTTGACTAAGTCAATGGTTTTAGAATATTCTAAGTTGCCAGCTATATCTCACTAGATGGTTGCTAACTGGCAACTTGTGCCACATATTTTGTATTTTGACTCAGTCAATGCAATATGAACCATTGATTGTAATAGATAAATCCCAATCCTAGGATCTTTTGTATTTGATTCTTATCCTTGTGGTCCAGTCACGGTAGGAGGGTTCACAGAATGAACTGTCTAGACCGTGTAGCAAGAGTAAACACAATGGAAACAACTCAAGGAAATGGAACAAATGTAGATTTAGTCCTTCAATATATCAAAGAATTCAAATACAATCTAGCTGACAACATGTGGGCTTACACTATGGGCTCAAAGGCCTAATTACATACATGCACAAGATAAAGCTTTGAAGCTCCCTTCGCACAAAATCTAAATTATCAGTTGTCACTATATCATCAACTTGATCACTGCTTTCATAAGGATCTATTACATCTTTATATATCATCTCCAGACCAATAGATTCCTCCACGTCGGCTAAGGAAGGTCACAAACTCCCATGAAGAGCTATAACGTGTTCACAGATAGGTCAGACCTAAATGCATAAAACACTTCCTCAAATGAATGGAACAACATGTGGACCCTTGAGGAAGGTCAGCCATGAACCAAAGGACATTGAATGATGTGTCATTGAGATCCAAAAGTCAAGGAATGATCTGCAAGCCTTCTCCTTTAGCTGATTATCAGGAACTGCTAGAATGCTCTACACTGAGAAAACAATCAACTTCTGAAAGTGATATCTTTCCAGTAACTGATCCAAATTCTCTGAATTCTTGATATGATGTAGATGAATGAATGTAGATGCTACGCCCACATCTGCAAGATATGAAATGCCAAAACCAAACCACAAGCTGGAACTGCTCCTGTCTGAACTAGAAAATGAAAGAACTGAAATGCAAACAAACTGAAATGCAAATATTTTTGGTTGATGCAAGATTACTCTTGAACCAAGGATGCTCCTGTATTAGACATCCAGGGTTATTGAAAAAGTGAGTCCCTAACTTTATTGGAGCTAGGGGAGAACCAAGACGGTCCACCTCAGCCTACAAAATCCATGATGAATCTTCATCCGGTCTACCTTTCCACTTCACAAGATATTCTTTGTATTGTCTTTCTCTAGTGCCGCGTCCAACTCTACTGTCCAAAATGTCTTCAATCTGTTCTAGTGCTTGTTGTGGTAATTGCTTCTTCAAGTCTTCTTCCATGTTGTCACTGAACTCTACTTCATGATACTGATAAAGATCTACAATATTGAAAATAGGTGAAATACCCAGTGTCTCTGGTAGCTCTACTTCATATGCATTTCCTGAATCAAATTTCTTGAGTATCTTACAAGGTCCAAACTTTTTCATGTTCAACTTGTTATAAGTCCCAACTGGAAATCTTTCTTTTCTCAAGTACACCATTACTTCATCTCCCACTTCAAATTCCTTATGCCTTCTCTTCTCATTAGCCTTCTCTTTGTACTTACAGTTCATGTCCTCCAAATGCTTCTTCACATGGTTATGCATTGTCTTCATATGATCTACAAATTCCTCTGCTTCTATACTTCTCTTTTCCTCTGTACCAATATCTCTTAGTTCTGCAACTCCTCTAGGATTCACTCTGGTAACAATCTCTAAAGGTGTTCTTCTAGTACTCCTATTTACTGAATTATTGTATGCAAACTCTACTTGTGAAAGAATCAAATCCCAACTTCTGGCTTTGTCTCCAACCAAATATCTCAACAAGTTTCCCAAACTCCTATTCACTACCTCTATTTGGCCATCTGTCTGTGGATGAAAAGTAGAACTGAACTTCAAATCTGTCTTCATTTTCTTCCAAAGTGTCTTCCAGAAGTATCCAACAAACTTTGTATCTCTGTCTGAAACTATACTCTTAGGTAATCCATGCAATCTCACAATCTCCTTGAAAAATAGGTCAACTACATGCACTGCATTAGTTGTCTTCTTACAAGGTATGAAATGAGCCATCTTTGAAAATCTGTTAACCACTACAAATATTGAATCATGTCCTCTCTGTGTCTTAGGCAATCCCATCACAAAATCCATGCTTATGTCTTCCCAAGGTTTCTCTGGTACTGTTAGAGGTTTATACAATCCGATGTTCTGACTACTCCATTTTGCAACTTGACAAATTCTAAAACTCTACACAAATCTCTAAACATCCTTATGTGTCTGGGGCTAAAAGTAATTGTCACTTACCAAAGCCATTGTCTTGTCAATGCCAAAGTGTCTTGCCAATCCACCACTATGTTTTTCCTTGATCAAATTATCGCTCATTGAACTTTTAGGTATGTACAACTAACTTCCTTTGAACAACATATCTTCTTGAATGAAATAGTCCAACCACTTACTCCTATTTGTCACAACAGGTTCCTTACATACTCTCCAAGGTTCTGCAAAATCAGTGTCTCCCTCATACATTTTCTTCAATTCATCAATACCCAACACTTCAACTCTCATCTTTGTCAACAAGTTTCTTCCTCTACTCAAGGCATCAACAACTTTGTTTGATTTTTCACTCCTATACTTCTACACAAAAGTATAACTCTGCATGAACTCTACCCATCTCATATGTCTTTGATTCAACTTACCTTGACTATTCAAATATTGCAAAGCTTGATGATCTGTATACAACACAAAATCCTTAAGCAACAAGTAATGTCTCCACTTCTTCAAGGCTTGAATTATGGCATAGAACTCTTGATCATAAACTGAATATCTTTTCCTTGCATCATTCAACTTTTCACTAAAATATGCTACAGGTCTACCTTCTTGACTTAATACTGCTCCAATTGCATTTCCACTTGCATCACAATCAACTTGAAATACCTTATTGAAATCCAGCAATGCCAAAATAGGTTGCTTTGTCACTTTCTACTTCAATAGTTCAAAACTTTTATCTGCTCCAGATGTCCACTTGAAATCTTTTCTGTCACCTCTCATTGTTTCTATCATAGGGTTACAAACTGAACTAAAATTTCTACTGAACTTCTGGTAGAAACTAGCCAATCCATGAAATGATCTAACCTCTCCAATGCTCTCCAGTGTAGGCCATTCAATAATTGTTGTCACTTTCTCAGGGTCCATCTTCACTCCTTCCACAGAAATCACAAATCCCAAATATACCAACTCTTCCTCATGAAACTACACTTCTTGATGTTTATCAATACTTTATGTTCTCTCAGTCATTGCAAAACTTGTCTAATATGCCACAAATGTTCTTCTTTTGTCTTATTAAAAATTAGAATATCATCCACGTATATAATCACAAACTTACCCAAGAATTTCTTCAAGACTTCATTCATCAACCTCATGAAAGTACTCGGTACATTTGTCAGTCCAAAGGGCATCACCAACCACTCATACAATCCTTCATTCATCTTAAAAGTAGTCTGCCATTCATCACCTTCTCTACTTCTGATTTGATGGTATCCACTCTTCAAGTCTATCTTTGTGAAATATTTTGCTCCACTCAAACAATCCATGATATCATCCATCCTAGGTAAAGGAAATCTATACTTGACTGTGATCTTGTTTATTGCTCTGGAATCAATACACATTCTCCATTCTCCATCCTTCTTCGGTGCAAGCACTACAGGTACTGTACAAGGAGTCAAACTTTCTTTGATCAACCCTTTTCTCACAACTCTTGTATCTATCTATTTAGTTCTTCATTTTTTGTCAGTGTCATCTGGTGTGCTACTTTGTTAGGCAAACTTGCTCTTGGTATAAGATCCATGTGATGACTGATACTCCTTATAAGTGGTAATCCTTCAGGGACATTATCTAATAAGATGTCTTCATACTCTATTAGAAACTCTCTTATCTCCTGTGGTTCAATTTCTTTCTTCACTACTTCAGGCATTTTAGGAATCAAGGCATAACACATACTTTCCTATTTCAAACCATCAAAAAATTTCCTTCCATCTACCAAACAGATTCTAGCATTCCCACATACATCTTTAGGATCATCTTCCAAAGGAATCAAAGTAAGTCTTTTCCCATTTTCTATTATATTATATATGTTCTTTCTCCCATCATGTATAGCTTTTCTATCATATTGCCAAGGTCTACCCAACAAGATATGACAAACATCCATAGGCATAATATCACACAAGACTTCATCATGATAAGATCTAATATGAAATTTCACCAAACATTGTTCACTCACCAGTACCTTACGATCATCCGGAATCCACGCTATCTGATAGGGCTTAGGGTGTTTCAATCTTTTCAACTTTAGCTTAGTCACCATTTCTTCTAAAACTAGGTTATATGAACTACCACTATCAATTACAACTTTACAACACTTATCTCCAGATTTGCATCTAGTTCTAAAAAGACTTTTCCTCTACTATGGTCCTCATTTGTTTCTATTTGAAATAGTGCTCTCCTCATCACCAATGATTCTCCTTTCTTAGGTTTACCAACAGAGCTGGGTGATTCAACAGGTTCTTCTTCAACATAGGCTACTCTTCCACTATTTTCTGTCCTCTTACTTGTACTACCCTGATTACATTCAAATGCTCTATGTCCTTGACCTCCACACTTGAAACAAGTACCTCTGAATGTCCTCTTACCAAATCCTCTTCCTTCTCTTCTATATCCTTCATTTCAGTATGCACTAGGGTTTCCTCTCTGGTAAAAATTTCTGTCATCTCTCTAGTAAGCATTATCATTTCTGTCATCCTTCCTAACTGGGCTATCAAACTTGTTCTACTCCACAAATGATCTATCATATCTGGAAAATGTTTTGCCTCTCTGATATTTACCTCCTTTGCCTCTCTATATTTGATCATGTTTCTTATTCAGCTTCTCTTCAACTTTTAGGGCAAACTGATATGCTTCTTCCAAAGATGTCATCCTTACCAAACTTAGTTCTTCTTGAATGTTCAATCTCAGTCCATTGATGTATCTTGCCACTTTCTCCTTGTTTGCTTCACTATGTCCTATCCTTATGATCATTTTATGAAATTCTTCAGTGTACTCCTTCACAGATTTCTCCTTTTGTATTAGGTTCTTCAATCTTTTCAACAACTCCAACTCATAGTCAGTAGGTATAAACTGATTCTTCAACTTTGTTACCATCCGGTCCCACTTTGTAATTTTTTCTTTTCCTCTTCTGTTTCTTTCTAACTAAACTTCTTTCCACCATATAGCAGTATGTCCCTTCAACTTTGTCTTTGCAAATTTGACCTTCTCCAGATCTTCAATCTCCTCATATTCAAAGTATTCTTCCATATCATTTATCCAGTCAATCAATTCTTTAGGATTCAAATTACCAGTTTAGTTCGGCACATCAACTCTAGGTCTCTTTCCTATCTTCAAGATAGCTTGTAACATCTTTATCTGATCTGATTATTCTTCTTCATCACCTTCTAGGGTTTTGCCAATTTGTTTAGTAGATTGAAATTCTTCCTCATCATCACTTTCAACATTAGGTCTTGGCAAATTTTCTGTTGTTAGGCAGTCTGGTCATATTACTGGCAAATCGGCTCCTAAGATGAAGCTAATTGATTACTCTAAAAGCAATTTTGAAGCCTCCACTCAAGAAGGGGAGGATACATCTAAGAGTGATGATGTTCAAGAGATCATTGTTGAAGATTTGGGTGGTGTTGAGGTGATTGATGGGCAAGATTTTTCTCTAGAGACCTTTGATATTGAGGGTAATAAAGGGTTTGAAATTTCTATTCCTATTGGTGACTGCATTGATGTGGGAGCTACTAATACTCATGTGGAGGTTACTAAGACTGATGATAACAATGGGAAGGATGCTCACTTTGTTCCTACTGAGGTTCCTGCTGATCTTGATTCTATTTAGGAGGATTGCAACAATGCTGAAGATGGTATGGAGGAGGAAGCTAATGAGGAAGGTAATCATTCTGATGTTTTGACTCAGTTGAAGGAGCCGGTTGATTTTCTAGAAAAGAGAGTCTTTTCTCTTGGTAGACTCATTACAAGCATGCTTTGTAGACTAGCTATGGCTAATCTTTCTTTGCTGCAAGAACATGAAGTTCTCACTCATGGTGTTGACGATGACAGGGCCAAAGAATTTGACAGAATCTTTGAGTTTCTTTTTAAAGGCTGGGAAGACTCCCTTTCCTAATCTTCTTTCTAAGCTTTCTGTTAGCTGGTATTTTACTGTTAGTTTCTTTTTGTTGTATATCAGTTGTATGTAAGCTGTCGGTGGTGGTTTTGGCTCGTTTTGTTTTCTAAGGCTTTTTTCCCCTTTTTGGGTTCTGCTTTGTATGGGTTCAACCCCTGGTTTTGCCACCTTATACCATCAAAAACATTAGGTCTTAGCATCAATCCTCTTTGCCTATCTTCTTCAACAACATCCAAATGAATTCACATTTTTCTCATCATTTCCATCATCTCATCCATTCTATTAGCCATTGTACCAACAGGAGGAACTCTTCATGGTAGCATCTTCCTAGGATCAAGTGCAAACTGCCTCAGGTTTGGCAATCGGGTTACAAGTGACAATTGCCTCTCAATCGGTGATCGATTGAGCACAAGTAACCTACCTTGGATCGGTGATTTGCTCACAACAAGATCTTACAGAATCCCCTTCACCTATTCACTCCAAAGAATCAAACTTTTGCTCTGATACCACTTGTTGCAGTCATGGTAGGAGGGTTCACAGAATGAACTATATGGACCATGCAACAAGAGTAAATATAATAGAAACAACTCAAGGAAATGGAACAAATGCAGATTCAGTCCTTCAATATATCAAATAATTCAAATACAATCTGGCTGGCAACATGTGGTCTTACACTATGGGCTCAAAGGCCTAATTACATACATGTGCAAGATAAAGCTTTAAAGCTCCCTTCGCACAAAATCTAAATGATCAGCTATCACTATATCATCAACTTGATCACTACTTTCCTAAGGATCTATTACATCTTTATATATCATCTCTGGACCAATAGATTCCTTTGTGTCGACTAAGGAAGGTCACAAACTCCCATGAAGAGTTGTAACGTGTTCACAAATAGGTCAGACCTAAATGCATAAAACACTTCCTCAAATGAATGGAACAATGTACGGACCCTCAAAGAAGGTCAGCCATGAACCAAAGGACATTGAATGATGTGTCATTGAGATCCATAAGACAAGGAATGATCCACAAGCCTTCTCCTTTAGCTGATTATCAAGAATAGCTAGAATGCTCTGCACTGAGAAAACAATCAACTTCTAAAAGTGATATCTTTCCGATAACTAATCCAAATGCTCTAAATTCTTTATATAATGTATATGAATGAATGTAGATGATACATCCAGATCTATAAGATGTGAAATGCCAAAACTAGACCACAAGCTAAAACTGCTCCTGACTGAAATGGAAAATGAAAGAACTGAAATGCAAACAAACTAAAATGCAAATGTTTTTGGTTGATGCAAGATTATTCTTAAACTAGGGATGCTCCTGCATCACCTTGTCCTATAAAAGGGTGTAGAACCTTAGTTGTAGATTCATTCAAAACTTAATTGAGATTGGATTGTTGAATGTCATGACCAATTCTCAAAGTCAATTGTAAATATATACTCTTTTGCATACTTAATGAAGATGAAGACCTATGATTACAATTAATTGTAAACTTTGAGTAATTTGTGGATGAATTCTAGACATGTTACTTTGATTTGTTGTATCCCTTGGAGTGCATCTTAGTTTGTGCATGTTGTCTTCATTCCTTTCCTTTGAAGTTAGCATCAATCATATCAAACTGTGGAATGACTTGGTGAAAATATGGTTTGATTTTCTTCTTTTCATGACAGTATCAAGGATATAGATGGATCAATGACTGAAGATTCATTCATTTTAGTAAATTTAGAAAGCTTTATTTTAAATTTGTTTAATTTCATTGAATCATCATCATAACTCCAAATTACATAGAATATAATAAGCAGATCAACAACAAATATGCAGATTTCATAAATACATGAAGATCTTAAGCATATTTAGATAAAGTGCATACAAAATAGAAAATATCATGCAATTGAACATGAATAACGATAGAAATCATGGAAATATATGCTTATAGGCACATCATTTAAACAAATTCACAGTACAGAAGTGAAATTAAGTAGAAGTTAGTTTAGGATTAGGGAATTAAAGATAGTTTCAAAAGAACTAAACAAGAATAATCATGAATCAATCTAACATGAATGATATACAGAAGAATTGATCAAACTTACATAAATATCTGCATGATTTGGTTGAATACAGTAGGATTTAACATCATTTGTTGAGAATTCACAGGAAGCAAGAAAAATAGAACATATCTGGATGTAAATTACTTTGAAGTAGAAACATAAGGCCCCTAATGGAAAACAACAATTCACATTAAACTAACTGAGAGATTATCAGAAGGTCAAGACTTGACTAATGGAAACTTGGAGTTATCAATTCATCCTAAATTGATCATACTTTTCAAGATGATAAAGGTTTGTTTTATGAATTCTTTATCTATGTTATTGTGATTAATATCATGATCAACATAAATTGGTGCTAGAAGGAGGACCAAGAAATTCAAATCAAAGATTTGTTGTCTGGACATCATTTCCCATGTTCAAGGTGAAAGTATTTTCAATTTTTCATAGGAATACGTCAAATCTTGAGTATTTGTGCAAAGATTCTATCTTTCATAATTTGAGAAATTTGTCTACAAATATCTTAGTCTTGTGGTAAATACATCAACCCTTATAGTCAATTTTGAGAAATTCAGCAATCTGAGTCAATATTTACCACCTCTACAAATATAGTGCACATATCCTATCAATTTGGACATTGATCATAAATATCTAGTTTAGAGAGGTAAATATCCCAATCTTTGTAAAGATCCCATCAAAATATCCATATCCAGTTGTAAGTTGCGAAGCTCTAGGTCATAGACCTAATACCAGGTCGAGATCCACTGGACCTTTGGAGGAATTTCCAATTCACAGACTTAGGCCCTGTATGACAAATATCCACCACAGTCTTGGTCCTAATTCACTTGTATCTCTAGTGATACCTGTTATAACACCTCCAGTATCCCCAGTGGTAGCTCCAATACCTCCAGCACCTCCTGTAATGTCATTCTTCATAGTAGAATTACCTTTGCTCTTTGAAGCATATCATCCTTTACCAAAGA
The DNA here is from genome assembly GCA_027924645.1 of Cunninghamia lanceolata. Taxonomy (NCBI): domain Eukaryota; kingdom Viridiplantae; phylum Streptophyta; class Pinopsida; order Cupressales; family Cupressaceae; genus Cunninghamia; species Cunninghamia lanceolata. The sequence continues at coordinate 1,482,701 of BSBN01000445.1, forward strand.
ATCTGGACAAAATCTATCCGAAGTATTATCCTTATTAGGATGCAGAGGATCACATTTGAATGCACAAGGAAGCTTGTTTCAGGGCATCGATTGAGTGTGAGGATGTCATGTGTAGATTATTTACTTATTCTTTAGGAGAAGAGGCTTATAGATGGTACATTAGTCTTTCTCAGTCCTCCATAGCTACTTGGGACACCTTGGAGAAAGATTTTCTAGGAAGATTCAAAATACTAGTTGATCTAGCTATGACATACCACATGTTTGCCACAATAAAGAGAACTGAGGGAGAGTTAATCTCCAACTTTAAAGCTATGTTCTAGAAAATGTATTCCAAGCTAGTTGCTCCATATAATGTAGGTGAGGAGGCAACAAGATCAATATATTACTCTGCTTTAGATCCCCTAACATCCATGTTCATTAGGATAACACATCCTACCATAACAACATTAGCAGGTGCTTTTGAAGAAGCCATCAAAGTCAATCAACAAATAACACCTAGTTTCACCCCTAATTTAGGATATCCTGCATATCTTGTTCAACCACAAGTTAATGGATCCTTGATGCCTACAGCCATAATGCCTAGCCTGTTACAAGTATCTCCACTTAGTATCATGCCCCCTCCAAATGGAAATGATCAAGTTATACCTCATCCTGGACATGCACACTAGGAGGCTATACAAAACAATAGCAATGACAATTCTTTCTTCAAGCCTCAACAATATAATGTAGTTGCCAAAGCCCAGGAGGAGAAAGATGACATCAAGGAAGTATCTGCACAACTAAGGAAATTAACCACTGAAGTCACACACATGAGAAATCAAAATTTCTATTCTCAGTCTAATCAAAATATGGGATATGGAAATAATAATGATAGGTCTAGATACCTCGACAAGGGGGTACAATAATGATAGGAATTTCAATAACAATAGCAATAACAATGTTGCCCCTAGGCCACCTAGAACATGGAATACTCAACCTAATAATGGCGCATTGCCCTCACCACTAGATAATCAACCTCCTACTGAATCTAAACAGACTACTAGGGTGAATTTAGCAGAGGTGGTACTCACAAATTGGTGTAGAATGCACAACACCAATGCACATACTAAACTTGACTACTCTCAATTTAAAATAGTAGCTAATATATTCCAGGCTGAAGTATTAAATATTGTAGGAGATCCTCATTATCTTCAGGGAAATGAAATTGTACCCCTAGGATATGAGTCTGCCCTTGTGCTTGAAAGTATTAACGATCATCAGCATCATCAAGTGACCTCAACTCATGAAAATTATACTCTGGTGTGTGAGGAGTCTGCCTTAGCATTTGATTCAAATTATGTGTTCCCTTTTGAAGATGAAAATGAACCTAAGTAGGAACCTGAAGAGGCTCATGCTTACCAACAACAATATCAGGGTAGACAATTAAAATCTCAGGAATAATGCAAATAAACCAACTGGTCCATTGACCACATCTATTTGTTGGTAAGAGATGCTGCTACACATGGTAGGTGTTGTCATTGATGGAAACTAAGTCTATCTTACACATCCGCATTACATAATTTGTTCATACTGGAAGTCAGAGTGAAGATTTGTCTAAGTCCGGGTAGTCAGAAATAGAGCATGTGATAGGGTCCAGATCTCTCTGGTGGTAAATCACAGTGTACTGCAGATCTAAGGGAGTGATAAGGATTGTCAGGACTATCTAAATCTATAAATTTAGCCTTCGGTGATGAAGGATTCAAAAGTTATAAGCATATGAGTATCAAGTTCTAGTTAGTCAGTACAGTCAGAAGAAGAACAACCCAACCTAGTATTTGATCTTTGTTCGGATGAAGAAAAGTTGTTGGTTAAGTAATTTGTGATAATCAGTGGTATTGGCCGACATGATTGATGATTTAAGAACACAAGTTTTTGGTTCATGTTGTTGATTGTGCATGGATTCAGCCGATAGAGCAGGGTTGTTAATAAATGTTCTAAGTTTTCTTGAAGGTGACTACAATTGATTGAATTTCTTGATGCAAATATATATAGCTGATGGATTCAAGTGTTTTGAAGTGTGATTACAATGTGATAATGGAGTAAGTGCAAAAAAGGTAGAAAGAAGTGTAAAGGTGAAGATCTAAGTTCGGATCATGGTAGAGTAGTGAAGCAGGGAAGAAAGAGATGAAGTGTACTAAGTCAGTGTATTGTGCATAACCAGAACTAAATTTTTGCATTGGTAGATGTCATTTCTCAATTCAAACATTTCAGTGAACTTTTGTAACTAATTCTATAGGTAGTGAGCCTCTTGGAGTAGTGAGCTCTGGGCAGTGCGCCCTAAAGGCATGTGGCTTCCCCATTTGTAATACTTTTAACATAGTATAAATTCTTGTGGGTTAACCCCCACCGTAGTTTTTCCCTTAACCAAGTTTCTACGTAAAATCTTGGTGTTATGTGTGTTGACTTTGTTTCTGCTCATGTGTTGTTGATTCATGCTTCCATGGTTATATCATTCATCTATTGATAAGTGGTAAAGAAGTATAAATTGTAGAAAAGGATAATTTTTTTTGTGACAACTGATTCACCCCCCCTCTCAGTTGTCTGCCCTTATTTCAACACTATTCCTCCTAATAATTTTAATACACCACTAGATCCAAAAGACAATAATAACCCTGGACCTCCTAAAGTGAATGCTTAGTATTTCATACCCCAGAATACAGTTTCAAAAGCCATCAACCAACTACCTGAGTTAGATAAACTTGTCACATACTTGGCTGAAGAGATGAAAAAGATAAAAATTAGTGTGTTTCTATCAGAACTGTTGAAGACACTAGTCATCAAGAAGGCTTTCTTGAAGTCTTTAGATGAACCCACACATAAAGATGACAATCCTGGTCATAAACCTAGTCACACCATGACTAGAGATCCTGCATCCAAAGATAATACTGTTAAGCCTAAAGTGCAAGATATTTTCCATGCTGCTGAAACATCTCAAACGACTCTATACAGAGATAGGTCAGAATCACCTCCATTTTTACTCACATTAAGAATATTTGGAAAGAATTTACACAACTGTCTCATAGATTCAGGTGCATCAATGAATGTGATGTCTTTGTCCATTTGCAATGCTTTAGGTTTGCACCCAACCAAATCCCTCAAGAAAGTCCCACAACTTGACAAAATAGAAGTGAGTGTTGTAGGGGAATTAACTCATATCCACATGCAGCTTGCATCAGACCCAAGGGTGCAATACTACATTGACATTCAGGTAGTAGATATACCTAATACTTATGGAATGCTTCTTAGCAAGGATTGGTCTAAAATCCTCAATGGTTACATGGCTACTGACTTTAGTCATATGTGGCTATCATGGAAATGAATCCCTAATCAGATAAGAATAGAAGTTGAACCTAGGATGAAACACATGATAACTGAGTACAATAATACCAATGAGGTATTGTATGTAGATGTTGAACCAAGAGTTTATGCTATAAGACCTCAAACTGTTAGAATTGAAGAAGTCCTAATGTGTGACATGTATATACATGAAAACAAGGATAAAGAGGAAAAGGTGATCATTGAATCTAATTATTGTTCAACTGATGAAGATGAAGTCAATCACTTCACTGAGTTTGAAAAGTATTTGTCTAGAGAAATATAGAACTGTCAGTTGTTGGGTAAATCCATCGAGGCTATCTTGATATCTAGATGGTGTAGATTACATGATGACACACACTTAGAAAAGGATTGTGAGACATGTCTAGATATGATCGAATTAGAAAAAGTGAACCTGGAAGGTGGGTCATCATCGACTGAGGTAAGTGAAGTATCTGATGATGATGATACTAATTCTTATTTGTTTTCTTCAGATGTAGGGGAACATGAAGAAGAAATGCATCATGATAATGTCTTGATGCCGATTTTAGAAAAAAAATTGATATGCGAGGAGATACAACCCCATAAGCATAAAAACATTATCAGCCCGGGATCTAATTGTTTCATCAAATCTGATTATGAGCTATTAGATGAAGACTTGAAGGGATTCATCCAACTCAATTTGAGGAGTTTTTGTCTAAGCAAGTTCAGAGACATATTCTACAAGGAGTTCCTTCACATCATGCATTGATTGAAGGATGGTGAAGGCTTTATGAAGTACCACACTCAGAGACAGCTTGTGCCTTGTGTTTGCCTTACTAAACAAAGAAGAGTGGAAATATTTAGATAACAAGATGCCATAGGTAAGAGATATTCCTGAGGATGAGGGAAAAGAGATTGCAATATCCCTAGATGGTAGAGGGGACATAAGTAAAGTGATGAAAAGAAAGGAAAAATCAACAGAGGCATGTTCAAAAGAAACTAAAGCATGATGTTTTATCTCCGTCAAAATGCCCAGAAGTGGTAAAGACTAAACCACAAAAGATGAAATAGATATCTACATGTGCAACTGCAAGAGGTAAGAAGAAAGGAGAAGGTCCCGATAAGCCCTTAACAGAAGATAAGCCTTGGATCTTGAGATTTGATGGCTCTAAATCTAAACAACATGCTGGAGTAGGCATGGACCTCATAAATCCACAAGGAAAGTCATTTTTAACAGCATATAGATTGCAATTCCCATGCACTAATAACATGGCTGAGTATGAAACCCTAATTCATGGGTTGTTATTTTCTCTCAAGAAACAAGTCAAAAAATTTCATGTCTACAGGGACTCAGAATTAGTAGTAAAACAAGTCAAGAGCATTTACGAATGCAACTATAAAAGGTTGTCAAATTACAGACATAGAGTCTAGGATTTAGTAGAAAGCTTTGATGCTTTCAATATAACGCATGTTTCCAAGGAAAAAAATCATAGAGATGATGCATTGGCACAGGCTACCAGCATGTTAGAGCCTTTATCCATATCAGGGATGAAGCAGTTCTTAGTGGAATTGGTATCAACCCCTTCTATACCTAATAATGCTACTAATTTCCAAGTGTTTGATGATGACCAACATATCCTAGATTTCATTGCAAATAGGGATATATTCAAAGCACAAATCTTAGAGGAGAAGAACTTAGAAGATCACGTATGGGAAGAAGAAGAAATTATGGACCTACCAAATAACAAAATTCCCAAAGGCGTGATTAAGCTTGAAAGAGCTTTTGATTTGGACAACATGATTAAACAAAAAGATCCCCCCAAAATAGATGGGGGAGAATATTCACCTGTTAACATAGGACAAGGTGAAGACATAAGGAATGTCCTGATTGGTAATGTTTGTTTTGAAGAAGAGAAAGAAGGAATAACTCAGGCATTGAAGGATTATATCCATGTCATTGCCCGGACTTATGATAATCTAAAAATGTATGACGCTTCTATTATCACCCATACAATACCACTAAAGCTAGATGCCAAGCCATTCAGGCAAAAACAAAGGCCAGTCAATGCTTTGTTGGAATCCATTATCTTTGAAGAAGTTAAAAATTTACTGCATGCAAGGATCATATTTCCTATTAGGCACTCAACATGGGTAGCCAATCTGGTTCCAGTCAAGAAAAAGAATGGAGACATACGTCTGTGTGTGGACTTTAGGAATCAAAATAGAGCATTAAAAAAGGACAATTATCCTCTACCCTTTCTAGATGAAGTTCTACAAATAGTGAATGGAGATCAAATGATGTCCTTCTTGAATGGTTTTTCAGGATATAAAAAGGTGATGGTGGACAAGATAGACAGACTAAAGATGACATTCACCACCCAATGGGGAATATTTGCTTACAGATGCATGCCATTCAGCCTGATCAATGCTGGAGTGACATCCCAACAAGCAATGGATATAGCATTCAAGGGCCTAGTTGGGCAGTGCATAGTCATATACATGGATGACTTGATAGTCTTCTCCAAATAGAGAGGTGACCATATAGAGGACCTTAGAAAACTGCTTAAGAAGTGCAAACAGTATGGTATTTCATTAAACCCAAAGAAGTTCATATTCAGAGTGACCACAGGTAAGTTTCTTGGTCACGTCATATAAGAAAATGGGATCACCATTGATCCTACTAGGGTAGATTCTATAATTAAACTGTAACTACCAGGGAGTAAGAAAGAATTAAAGTCTTACTTTGGTAAGATTAATTTTGTGAAGACGTTTATATAGGATTTGTAGAGATAGTAAGGCCACTCAACACCATGCTCAAGAAAGATGCCAAAATTGAATGGACACCTGAAACAAAAGCTGCACTTGAGGATATCAAGAAGGCCATAGCAGATGCACCTGTCTTGATTAGCCCAGATTACATAAGAGATTTTTACATTTATTAATTTTCTTTAGAGCATACCTACACAACAATCCTAACACAAAGAAGAAAAGAAAAAGAAGAAAAGCCCATCGCTTTCATGGGTTCTCCATTTGGAGATGCTGAGCTCAGGTACATGGATCTTGAAAGGTGAGCCCTTGTCTTAGTAAGAGCAGTGAAGAAATTTAGACACTATATCTTGAGAAGCAAGATAATTGTCGTGGTACCTGATTCAGCCGTTAAGATGCTCTTGATGCAGAATGAGTCTGGAGAAAGGAGAGAGAAGTGGATAATAGTGCATGTTAGGGGACAAGCCCTTAGCCAAATGATTGCTGAAATAGACCTAAACTTGGTAAGTCAACAATATACTATAGATATGAAAGAACAAGACAAGTGGTACTTTGATATTAGACATATCCTGATTATTGGAGACGTCCTCCAAAGATGCAAGCTTCTCAGAGGAGAGCCCTAAGGATTAAGTCACTAAAATATATGATAAAAGGAGGAATCCTCTTCAAGATGAGTTATGAAGGGATATACCTTAGGTGCTTAGATAAGTTAGAAGTTGCCAAGGTCCTCACTAAACTACATGACAAATTTAGAATAGCTCATGGATCCCACCTAGCCACCACTCATGCTATCCTGAGAGCAGGATATTACTGGCCAACTAGTTTTAAAGACACAACCAATCACATCAAATTCTACCATATATGCTAGACTAGATCAAGTAAAGAAAGATATGCAGCATAACCTTTGTAGCCTGTCATGGAGATGTGTGCATTTCCACAATGGGCCATGGACTTCATTAGTCCCATTAATCCTCTATCATCATTAGGACATAGGTATGTATTAACAATTATGGATTATTGCACGAGATGGATTGAGGCCATCAGTAGGAAAACTTGTATGATAGAGGATGTGATCAAATTCCTAGAAAGAAACATTATTTCTAGGTATGGAGTTCCTTACACCCTTGTGTGTGATAATGGACTAGCTTTCGCATCTTTAAAATTGTCTAGTTGGGGTTATGATCATGGGGTGATCTTAAAGTTTTCTTCAAAATATTATCCCCAAGGTAATGGCTTAGCAGAGTCAACAAATAAAAATTTACTTAACATCATAAATAAATTGATTGAGAAGAATCCCAGATAGTGGAATATCTTACTTAAATATGCCCTATGGGTAGATAAAACTAGAATGAAGACTGCACTAGGAAATTCTCCCTATCAGTTAGTTTATGGGGTGGATCCTATCCTCCTTGTTAATTTGAAAATCCCTACCCTACAATTTGCACAGGAATACCTAGGAATAAACAATAAACAAGAGGTTAGGTTACTACAACTTATGCATTTAGAAGAGAAGAGAGATAGAGCGATAGACCAGTTCACAAAACATCATGCTACTATCAAACAGTGGTTTGATAAAAGATCTAGATTGAAGGCCTTTAGAATCTTAGATTTAGTCCTATGATGGGACAAAGCACATGAAAGGAAAGGTGACCGTGGAAATTTGACAAACTTTGGATAGGTCCTTTTCAAATCTTGGAAATTTTGGGTGATAGCACCTATAGGCTTAAAACTTTAAAAGGTGAGGATGTTCCATTGCCAGTCAATGGATAGTTCTTTAAACACTATTTCCAAGCCTATATAGGTCATACCATGACATTGTACCTATTGATGTATAAAATTACATAGGTTCTAAAACCAACATGGGAAGTTTCAAGAATGTGGAACTTGCTACTTGAAACGACCTCCAGATTTTAAAGAAGCTGGCTGGCTCTTCTCTATTTCAATTGGGTTTTGAGCAAAGGTTAATAAATTAATAGGATTATAGATACAATTAAGCAAATCTAACTATGGTGATGCACCTGAGTAAAAACTATCCCTTCAATTCAAGCACAATGAAGCTATTCTCAAGATACAGTTATATTAAAGAGTAGACACTGCATGATTAACATAGACAGATAGAATGAATCTTATCAAAGGCTTATAACCAGACACTTTGCAATGACACAGATGATATCAACCAAGGTACATAATAGAGTTCTTATAAATCTTCCAGCAACATAAAAGGCATAAATACATGCACAGATACATTAACTTTCTTATCAAGAACAAAAAAATAAAGGCAAAATGACATAAACTAGTCACAACAAAGTTTCTGACTCCTCTTTTAGATTTCTGACTAAAACTTATCAAAGATCAATGAATCTATTCTCTCAATGTCTTGATCTATTACAAATACTGCATATTTATAATCATAAATCTGACCCCAGATTGTTTTTAACAACTGAATCCTCAATGGCCCAATAGAACTAAAGATTACTGGAAGTTCCTGGCAATTACGATCCTCCGAATCTGCAACGGCCGTCCCTCCTACATGCTCATTGGCTGGGGCAAAATATTATGTGGCACACCTCCTGCATTTGAGACATAGACACATGGTGATACCTGCGCATTTGTAATTGAAAAGAAATATTGTAGATGGCAGCATCCACATCAAACTCAGAAACTCCTTTGTCTTTTCAGAAAACAACTGAAAAATGACACTTGTCGCATTCCACAGCCTTCAAAACATGATACGTGTCTACTCCTGTAGAGCCTTTAAAATTTGTCTTTATACTCAGGCGATCTCCTCTTATGACATCTGTCGCAACCCACTTTACTTATAAAATGAGACACAATAATGATGGGACCCACAAGCTTGGCGCTTACTACTCTCAAAGGGAAAAAACTGGGATAGATGGAAACCCTCGCGCGTACACTAGCTAACACGTGGCAACTTCTGCAACACCGCTGAAACAAATAAAACTTTTGAAAGGTCCCCACGAAAGCTGACACTTGGCGCAACCCACATAAAAGTGTGAATCAAAAGTTTCTCACTAAAAGAGTCGTGAACAAAGCAACTCCTTCTCTATGACCACCATGTGGCATCCTCCACAAGCTTGAAACTTGAAACATTACTGTGGCCCACCATCTTTTATACTGGCATCAACATGATACAGAAAGAAACACGTGGCACCATCCGCAACAAACTTAAAAGACACATGGCACCCTCCACACAAAATGTAGAAGCTTTTGAGATTGCCTTCACAAGTGACACATGGTGACATCCATAGCATTACTAAAACAAAATGTACTGGTGCTACCTGCTATGTGGCACACTCCGCATTCAACTTAATACTTGAAACATTGTTTTGGCTTTGACTATGGCTTTGACATTTGGCACATTCCGCACAAAACATTTGAAACCCGCATAGAAACATTATAAGACCCGTGGACTAAGCTGTAATTGAAACAAAATGTAGAGATTTTGACACTCTATAGTTCTTGGCAACCATCAGGACTTCTAAGCCTGCTCTGAAAGAACCCAAAACTGATAAAAAGATGCATATTGAAAATACACTTTGAATCATAAATTTTGTAACGCTGTCTGATAAATAGACCATTCTGAATCTAAGAGCCCCTGTCTACTCTGTAAATCTTGAAAAGCAAAATCAAGATTAATTATATCTTTATGAGAAAAAGTTTGCAAAATTTGTACGATAACCTTTAATTGAAATTCTAGCTGGGCCATAGGTATCAACATAGTTTCAAATTCCTTTACTGTTGATGAATCACTTAAACCCTAGAAAATTGTCTAATCATTTTGCTTAGTCAAAAGAAGGGCCTTGATGTCATCAATCATCAACACTGTATTACTATCTGGGAATGGTGAAGGAAACCCCAGTTGCACCAAATCCTCTATATGTTTCTTCATATTTTTCACTCCCTCTTTCACTATATCCAGGAGCTCCTGACAATTTGTGGCTGTAGAGTTACAACTCAAAACCTCATTGACCTTCTTAGCAACAGCCATTCTATCATTGATACCTGCTATTGATAATGTCTCGTCTGTAGTGTCATACAACTTTTTCAATAAAATTTGAGAGTCAAAAACCCTCAATGAAACAATGGACAAGGTGGCCTGCACTGAAGTTTCTACTTTCTCACACAGCTACTGAGCATTTAATAGAAAAGTTAAAGATGGCTTTAGCTGGATAATCTCCTCAGAGATTCTCTTCCATACTGAAACATATAGCTCTTTTACCAAATTTAGAACTTTAGAACTCCAACATTTTGTGGCCTATTAGCTAGCTCAATTGTTAGCTGCTTTGTTCTTTGTTGCTTAGCCATGAGTTGTGCTTGAACTGCACTATTGGCATTTTGCTCATTCAAAAACTTATGTTGCAAGTGTGTGGCCTCTTGCAATTTATCCTGATACTTCTTTTCTGAAGTGGCCTTTTCCTATCTTAAAATAGTTATTATAGCTTTTTCTTGTGCCAACTCAGTCTTAAGAGAAGCAATCTGGGCCTATACGGCCTAATGTATCTGTAAAGAAATAGTATTTTGCAACTATTTTTTAGATTATCAATCTCATTTTTCTTAGATTGAATCTCCCCAGCAAGATTACTGCTATTCAATTTCTCTTGAGCCAAATCATTTTCTATCTTTTGTAACTTCTTGGATACTTTCAAATAGTCTGTTGCTACAACAATTGCAGTTTCATTTAGTAGCTCAACCCTATCCTGTGGCCTAAAGAGAGACATATCCATGGCTATAACATTCATAGCATAATCCTGGGGCTGCATTTGTTCATTTGGTTTCACCACATTTGGAGACAAATGTGTAAGTGTCAATGATTGTTGAATAGGGTCATAAAGTGACCTCATGTGTGCCACAACATGGCTTTTGTTTTCCTTTTTTTTCTTTTTGTCCATTTTGGCCTCTCTAGCCCTTTTTGTTGTGTCTTATTGAGCTTGGAATGTAGCAGGGGATGCAATGTAACCTCCAGCAAAGGGGTGACCTTGAGGCAGGCCATAGGGAATAGCAAATAATTACTAGCTAGGAGAAACCTGAGGAAGGGTACATTTAGGCACAAATGGAGAAAATAATGACAATGTAATGGCCTGTGAGGACATGGCCTGAGTACTGGTAGTTGTGGCAAGGGTTGATGTAAGCACAACAAAAGTGGAAGGGATTATGAATGCCTGGCTACTTGGGATTGCCACTCCTATAGCAGAAGAAAGAGATATAGGAGACAAGGGAGAAGTACTTACTTGAGAGACAGAAGAGGTGACTAGTAGTTGTTGCTACTGTGGTTTTATTTCTTCTTCCTCTTCCTCTTGTAGGTACAATCTCCTATGTTTCTTAGGACTCTCACTTGTTTCCTCTATTTCTTCCTCTTCGATATTTACCTCCATTGGTGGTTGTAAAGGAACAATTCTGGAACCCCCAAATGTTAAAACTGTTTGAGTCCCTAGAATTGGTGATGACACAACACCTTTTTTTTTAAGGTGCTAAGGGATTGGGACCATGAAGATGTAGGAGCAACAGATGATGACTATCCTGTTTCTTGCATAATTTGGGCTGACTTTGTTTCTTCCCCTGTCTCCTCACCCTTTCTTTGAATTCTTTTTGTGTCTGGACTTAAGACTGGGGAGGGATGCCACTCATCCCAGATTGATTCCCATCTTTCATCATTTTCAACATTCCCAAATGAATGTGTAAGCTCTGAAGTTTCTTGCTTATACTTCCAATAGGCTTCAATCTTTTTTGCTCTCCAATCTTGGACTTTTAATGCTTTCCTTAGACCAGCAGTCATTTTCAACTTAGGGTCATATTCCTTCTCTTTCACATAGAAGGTTTCCCATGGCCTAGGCCACTCATAGGGAAAATTAGTTAATTCCACATATAGATCTGGGTTATCCTCTTTTGGATTCCTCCTGTCCTCCCAGAATGGACAACCCTCATGTACCATCTTGGCATGAACCTTATTATTTATAATCCAGGAGGCTAGAAAACAATCTGGGTCATATTTCCATTTATCCTCTATGATGAGGAACCCAAGGGCAGCTAACTTCCTTAACAAGAGGTTCTCTATAACTCTAACTTCAAGTGTCATGTTTTTTCTAGCCCATGGGACATCATACATCTTCTTCTTTCTTTTCTTGTGTCTAAAGTCATTATCAACCACAGATACTTGTTGGGTAACCTCTAAGAATACGACCTTAGGGGTCAATACTATAGGCAATAGCACGGGTTCCCCACTGAAACCTTGGACTCTGATTATTGTATTATGTACCCCAAAGAAGTAGTCATAGGGAATTGGACAATTGGTTATAAAACCCCTTATACTTTGTGTCATCCTATGTCCTACAGGCTCATGGCTTAACTGGCAAAAAGAAGGGGTGACAAAATGTTCCCAAAACTCATAGGGGTCAAAGATTTCATATAACATGTGTCCATGCGAACACAAGGATGGTTTTACCATGACCAAAATCTGGATCATACATATTTAAATGCATATGTTGTGCAAAAAAGACCAAAGTTTTGATACAACATAAGATGGAACAGGAAAGAAGAATACCTGAATACTCACTTTGTTTTGAAATTTGTGAGCTAATCAATCATGGCAGCAACAATTTGTTCTAAAAAATCTAGCCAGTACTCTTGTGATTTATCCACAATTTTCATTCTAAAAATGATTGCCAATTGCTAGTCATGGACTATGTTATCTTCTTTCATTCCAAAAATGAAATCTATCATTGAAAGTGCCTCCTGAACATTTTGATTAAATTGTGCCCACCCAATGGGTAGTGTGGGCATCTGAGTATTATCCTCTCCTAGCTACATCTTTGAATTTGAGAATTTCAATTTGTTATGTATATTTTCCCATGTGCCTTGCATTTTGGCAATAGTTGGAAATGTGGCTGTTCTATCATAATGCAGGCCCATCATGTCCCTTATCGCCTTGGGTATAATATGCACTACAAAAGGGCCCTGTTGGATAGAATTTGATGGTGCATGAAATAGTTCTACACATAACTTGATTAACTTAGGACAAGGGTGGACATTTGGGACTAGGAACTGTGCCAATTGAGAGGTCCATATTCTCATACCAAAAGTCTCAAACTGCCCATTGTTCACTTGGAGAATGCACCTTTGATGTGCCCCCTCCTAAAGACTCTTGGTGTTCTTTTGAAGGGGCATGTCATATATGCCATCTGCATAGTCCTTCACTTGTCCTGGGTCAACAGATAACCCTACTTCAGGAACCCTTGTTCTTGGATAGGTTTTCCTTGGTTGCACAGGTGCCAAAGCATATGATTTGATGTTCAACAATTTGTCCATTGACTCAAAAATTCCAAGTCCCTCTTGTGGTGACTATGTCTTAGACATATCTGTATCTTTGTGAGAATAATGCAGGAAACTCTGACACAAAAAAGAATGAAACTATTTCTTCAAAGTGATACTTAGCTGAAAAGCAGTTGCTAGGGACAGAGTTCAGATGTGTGAGGCTGATTATTTTACCTCCCTTATTTTGATCATTATGCATTTCAATTGATGACATTATCAAACTTTTAGTGACTATGGTTTCATTACGCAGACTTGATTTTTATCTCCTGACTATGATAGGACATTGATTAGACATATGTGATTTGATTTGATTAGATTTGGTGCCATTTTGTGATTCAACATATGAGATATATATATATATATATATATATATATATATATATGTGATGATGTTTTGTGATGAGATTTTAGTTATTTATGACATGTGGAGTATTTGACATGAGATTGAAAAATGTAGTTTAATTTGGAATTATGTATTGATGATTATTGTTGTATTCGATTGCGTGAATTTAATTCCAGTTGTTTCAGCTATGATTTTTCATGATATGATTGACACTTGATCAAGATGTGCAGGTTTTACATTCCCTAGCCACGGGAAATTGGAGGTAGAATTCACACTATGTAATCCCCTGTAAAACTGATCCATTCCCAAGAGGGATAAGAATCACGTTTGAACTTGAATGTTGATTTAAGTGCTTGATTTAATTTTATTATTTTGACCTTAGTACCCTTCTGTTTAAATTGATTAATAATAAGTGTTGTATAAAATTTACTTGATTTACACCACTTGGTATTTATTTTATTTTGGGCCCTTTAAAAGTGGATTTTTAACCCCCTTTTTGAACCTTTGAGTCCCAAAAGTTACCCTGGGTGGTTACCCATGGGTCTAGGGTCAACTTGGACTATCTAACCCTAGATTTGACTCGCTTTTGGTCACTCTAAACTATGGTTTAGTAAAAGTGACGAAAATTTGACATAAGGAAAGGTGGGAGATGAGTCATGCCTTGGGAAAGACTCATCTCCCTTCCCAAAGTTTGGGAACCCTTTCCCAAGGAAGACTTGGGAGGTCTCCAAGACTCCCAAGTGTGTGGGAGCTTCCTCCAAGACTCTCACACATGTGTGAGAGCATCTTGGAGGAAGATGGCTCCTTGAGAGAATAAGAGGATGCCATATGGCATCCCTTATCCTCTTGAGGGTGTGAGTGGGATTGCCACCTCACCACTTGTCCTCTCACACATGTGTGAGAGCACAAGTGGATAAGGTGAGGATTGAGAGGGAATGGGAGGATGACACTTGTCATCCTCACACTTCCTCTCCCTTGCAAGTGGCATGGGAGGAGGAAAGAGAAGGTGACAAGTGTCACCTTCTCATTCCTCAAGGCCAAATTAATGGCCTATATTATCTCCTCTTGTTGAGGAGTGTGGGGTTCTTACAATTTTATTCTTTCTTGCTATTTTGGAGGAGTTTAGAGGAAAGTTGGAGGATTTTTCTTGAAGATTGGAAGGCTTGGGAAGGCTTGGAGCTCTTCACCAAACGTGCTTCCATTATAGGGCTTGAAGGTAAGCTTCTTAAACTTGTTTTCTCACCCTTGCTTATTTAATGTATTGTGTTATAGTGTTTGGTTGTTTTGTTGTTTGTATTGTTTTTGTTGGGATGGAAGTATGGTGAGAGAACCTCCAATGGAGGTAATGCTCAACTTGTTTGGGTAGGGGAAAGGAACCTCCTTGAGGTCACTCCCACATTTTGCATTTATGCCTTGAGGGATTTTAGTTGTTGAGGATATTATTGAATGGCAAGAGTGCCATGGAGATTCTTTGTGATTTTGTAGAGAGTGGTGTTTTGGAGATTTTCGCTTGAGGCCATGATTTTGATATTTTATCATTTGGGAGCCCTTTGAAGTTGAGGAGTTCTTTCCCTACCCTCATCAAACTTATTTTTATGAGTTGAATTTTGTGTTAAACCTATGGGCTGATATTTTTGTTGGTGTGTTTGATTTTTGTTGTGGAATGATGCACCCATGTGAATCCCTACCTCCCTAGCTCGGGGGTGACCCACTTGTGGGTCTATGGTAGGGAGGAGAACTTTTTGTAGTGGCTAGTTTTGTTGTCTTGTTGTTGTGTATAGTTGCAGGTTTTTAAGTGAAGAGATGGAGTTGTTTTGGAGCTCATTTTGGTGTTCTTATAGTCTCTTGTGTTGGTTGTTGGAGCCATGTCCATTATGGCCTTATTGTATTCTATTCTTGAAAAGTTTTATTAGTTATTTGCCATGAAGTTGGCTATGATAAATAAAGAAATGTAATTATTCTGTTATTTTATTTAATGTTGTTTATTCCCTTATTGGTGAAGTTGGCATTATAGTGAGAAATGAACGTGAATATATAAATATACCTGATTATTTTGCTATCATTGTTTGTTCTAAAAAAAATAGGCTTGTGTTATAATGTTGTTGTTAGATTTGTTGTAGATTAAAAAAAGGGGAGAAATAAATTTTCTGTTTTGTATAATGTTTCAAAAAAAAAATAATATAAGAGTGGTAGTAAATAAATATTATGGCAGGCTAGATAGAGAAAGTTTGAGCATAGTTATTTGTTTGTCATTTGGAAGATCAAAATATTCATTACTGTAGAAAAGTTAGAGGAGAAGGATAGTAGTCTTTCTTTTGTATTTACAACAATGTTTTGGAAAAATGAATGCTGTGAGAACTTATATATTTCTGCCTTTCTTTTAAACATATCAATGTATCTAGTTGTTTTCTTTTATGTTTCAAAAAGTATCTAATGCTGTTCAAATTATTTTCCTTGCCACTATGTGTATACAACTAATATAGAAAAGAAATTTTAAACTACTTGTTTGGCTGAATACATATATTGTTTCATTTTACAAAAAAAAAAAGAGAAATATATATATACACTGTGATATTTAACAGACTGGGTTATATGAAATATATATTTGTGTGTGTGTGTGTATACACATACATACATACATATATATATATATATATAGATTATATATATATATATATTAGATATATGTTTGAACAAAATTTATATAAAAGAAATTTGATAATACAGAGATCATTTTTCTAAAAGGACGAACTATGGTTTAAGTGATGTTTAAAAAAAAATAAAAAAAATAAAAAAAATAAAAAAATATATATATATAAGAGACTGTGGTGGCGGTGCCACCCACAGTATCTCTCTTTTTGTGAAGGGGTGTGGGCGAGGAGGCTTAGCCTCCACCCACACCCACGGGTGTTGGTGGAGGCTAAGCCTCCTCCCCCACACCCCCCTCCTGTATACTCCGTAGCCCACACACTGAACACCATGGCCCGCAGGCCCTAAAACCCCACACTCCCCACTCCAAACCCCGCGGTCTTCTCTCTTCGCTAGGTAGTGCCAACCCCAAACCTCCGTCGTAACCCTGTAGTACGCCGCCCTCCACTCCACCGGTTCTCCACGTACTCCCTCTCGCGGCCGACACTACCCTCTGTCCGCTATTTCTTGTTGGGCTTCGCCCCTCCGCCACTTCCAACCCTCAGCTGTGCCCCAAACAGTTGCCGCCGTCGACCCTGCAATCTTTGAACCAGCATAATATAAACTTCTTCAAAAATAGTGAAAGACAATATATATATATATATATGTTATGCTGTCAAAAAGGAGTGACTTAGAAATTTAACCATAAACTCCATTATGCAAACCTCCGTGAGAGCTGTGATGGCCTCCATGGCTATTCTAACCCTAACCCTGCATAAAAGAGGAAAAAAAACAAAACTTGTGAGAAAGAAAAAAAAAAACAAGAGATTAGGGCATAAAGGAGAATAATAGAAAATAGGGTTTAGGGCAGCTTGTTTTTAGAAATTAATTTTAAATATGATTAGGGTTAGTTTATAATTTGGAAGCAACATGGTTTTATTTTGTTTTATTTAGTTTTATTTAGAGGAATGTGTGAGGATGAGGGATTTAGATTTTAAATTTTAATTTTATTTCTAAGCCTCTTTTCCCCTTTGGATTTTATTCATCTCTTGGGGATTTTCTTTTACATTGATTTATATTTTGGAATGGATTAACTTTGTATTTTTGATTGTTGACTTGTGATTTAAATCTAATTTGGATGAATCCTTCCCTTGTTTTAAATTCACCATTGTGGGGAATATTGATTTTTATTTTATTTTTCTTACCTTAGCGAGATTTTATTTAAACGTTAGGTTTGTTTTATCTATTTTTGATTTTATCATTAATTTTACCAGAAGAGTTATTTAAACTCTTCTCCCCTTCTAAATTAATTATTCAAGTTAGTTATTAAATATGATTATATTTAGTAACGGACTCAACCCTTCCTTTTGGATTTATTTGACGTTTGTCATTTATTTTAATTTTTAATTGTTACTTTATAGTTTTGAATTCGCCCTTAAATTTTAATTTAGTTTATTTACTCTTAAATTTTATTCAGGATTTCATTGATGTCTTATTTTAAATTTATTTTTACGTTTATCGAAAACGCATTATGCTGCCAGAATTTTGCTAGATTTCTAGGGTTTAATTTATCTGATATTTTTATTTATTTATTGTTTTATTTCATCATTCCACTTCTATCATGCGCCATCTTTCCATAGTAGTTAATCACTGTCTAATCTAAGTTTGATTAAGGTCCAATGTTAACGGAATATTCTTCACCTAGGAAACTTAGGGTTCAGATTAAACTAGTCTAACCCTAGATGCGACACACTACATGTCGCATACCCCCTAGATGGCCTTCACCTTAGTGATTATGTTGACATGTTTACGCCTTAGGCATATTGCCACCAAGCACGTAGACGCGTGCGAGGGGGTTCCTAGGGATAGGTAGAAAAGTTTTTCATAGTTCATGTCATGACCACATGGCAAATGCGGACATGACACATGTGTTGTGTGTCATGACCGCATGGGAAATGTGGGCATGACATTTGGTATCAGAGCCTAAGTTTAAACACTGGGCTTGTTTTGGGCACATTATTATTTTCTGCAACTTTGACTGATTAGTGGTTACCTCATTTTTGTAGGATACCTCCCTGACAAGTTCGGCGAGCACAGTCCTGCCACACTCCATCCCCCAAGGTTCACAGTGATTCTTCAGCTGAGGTACAAGTACAACCAGTTCCATAGGTACCACAGGCACCACTGGCCCTACTAGATATTGGGCCATAGATATTGCAAGCCTTATAGGTAGTTTTAGATAGGCTTCCACCAGTTGTAGTTGAGCCACGCATAGAGCCACGTGTTGAGCCCTATGAGGATTTGTGAGAGGAGCCATGCATGGAGCCATGAGCTGAGTCCTATGTCAAGCCACGTGTGGAGCCCCACATTGAGCCGCGAGGGGCACCACATGTGGAGTCTTACGTTGAGGTGCCAGAGATAGAGGAGGTGGGTTCGGCTGATAGGGCCCATAGCAGGAGCCCTCCACGTCATGATAGGCATGATGAGGTAGTACAAGTAGAGCACTTTGGTCATAATCCTTATGACTACTATACAGATAAGCCTATCAGGAGACACAGAGACATAGGAGACCCCCTTAGGGATTTATTGAGGTTGAACCTTCCTACATTCGTCGGGACCACTGAGGGTGTTGAGGCAGAGGCCTGGCTTATCAGCTTAGACAAATGCTTCACGTTGTATCTTTACGAGGGCAACATGAAGGCCCGTGTGGTAGTACACCTATTGCAAGATGCAGGAACTACCTAGTGGCACACTGAGGAGTGCAAGCATCACCTTTCTTTAGACACCCTCACATGGGAGACCTTCATTGAGCACTTCAATGCGCGCTACTTATCAGACCATTACAGACAACGTCATATAGAGGAGTTCCATGACCTACAGTAGAGGGGGCTTACAGTGGCACAGTATGATGGTAGGTTTACTGAGTTATCCCGTTATGCAGAATATCTCCATGATAAGAAACTCCTGTGCATAAGTTTATCAGAGGACTAAACCATGGCATAGCAAGGCCTATTCGGATGGCAGACCCATAAACTTTGAGTGATGCTACCGAGAAGGCATATATCATTGAGGAGATTTAGGGACGAGGGCAGAGTTCACACCCTCAGTTTCAAGATCGTGGACAGCAGCAGCATCAACAGAGTTTCCATAGACCATCACAGCCACCTCATAAGGGAGGATTTAGTTTCGCACCCTTACCTCCTAGGCCCCCATAGCAGTAGCAGCCACAGTAGTAGCAGCATCAACAAGGCCCACACAGAGACCAGCGATAGTAGCCACAAGCTGCAGGACTTGCACGGTCGTAGTAGTCTTTTGGAGGATCACAAAGTTCCACGGGCTGACCTACATAGTAGCAGTCATCGAGCAGGACACAGACGGTACACATTCAGGCTCGGGGACCATGCTATGTTTGTGGTGGAGTGGGACATCTAGCCAGAGAGTACCCACAGGGCTTTACAATAGGGGGACAGTCTCGTGCCAGAGAATCTGAGCTAACAGTTGGAGATGTGGGTAGATCCCACCACATGCTTGCAACGGTTGACAACTGCGAGTCTAATTTTCAAACCCCCATCTTTGAGACTACGGGTAGAGACAGACAGACTATTGGCTTTGGAGCCAATTTGCATATTGGCTTGTTGGATGCTAGACCTTCGAGGTCGAGAGTTGGACTAGGTTAGGGTCCAGTGGGATCGTTATGATGAGGTCACAGTGACTTGGGAGGATGCAGCTAGTTTGAGGGCACTCTATCCTCACCTTTTTGACGACTTCCAGGAGGAAGTTTAGTCGTAGGGGGGGAGGATGTGAGGCTGATTATTTTACCTCCCTTATTTTGATTGTTATGCATTTTAGTTGATGACATTATCAGACTTTTAGTGACTATGGTTTCATTATGCAGACTTGGTTTTTATCTCCTGACTATGATAGGACATTAATTAGACATATGTGATTTGATTTGATCAGATTTGGTGCTATTTTGTGATTCGACATATGAGATATATATATATATGCGATGATGTTTTGTGATGAGATTTTAGTTATTTATGAGATGTGGACTATTTGACATGAGATTGAAAAATGTAGTTTAATTTAGAATTATGTATTGATGATTATTGTTGTATTCGATTGCGTGAATTTAATTCCAGTTGCTTCGGATTCATGATATGATTGACACTTGATCGAGATGTGCAAGTTTTACATTCCCTAGCCATGGGAAATTGGAGGTAGAATTCACACTATGTTATCCCCTGTAAAACCGATCCATTCCTAAGAGGGATAAGGATTACGTTTGAACTTGAATGTTGATTTAAGTGCTTGATTTAATTTTATTATTTTGACCTTAGTACCCTTCTGTTTAAATTGATTAATAATAAGTGTTGTATAAATTTTACTTGATTTACACCACTTGGTATTTATTTTATTTTGCGTCTTTTAAAAGTGGATTTTTAACCCCCTTTTTAAACGTTTGAGTCCCAAAAGTTACCCTGGGTAGTTACCCATAGGTCTAGGGTCAACTTGGACTATCTAACCCTAGATTTGACTCACTTTTGGTCACTCTAAACTATGGTTTAGTAAAAGTGACAAAAATTTGACATAAGGAAAGGTGGGAGATGAGTCATGCCTTGGGAAAGACTCATCTCCCTTCCCAAAGTTTGGGAACCCTTTCCCAAGGAAGACTTGGGAGTTCTCCAACACTCCCAAGTGTGTGGGAGCTTCCTCCAAGACTCTCACACACGTGTGAGAGCATCTTGGAGGAAGATGGCTCCTTAAGAGAATAAGAGGATGCCATATGGCATCCCTTATCCTCTTGAGGGTGTGAGTGGGATTGCCACCTCACCACTTGTCCTCTCACACATGTGTGAGAGCACAAGTGGATAAGGTGAGGATTGAGAGGGAATGGGAGGATGACACTTGTCATCCTCACACATCCTCTCCCTTGCAAGTGGCATGGGAGGAGGAAAGAGAAGGTGACAAGAATCACCTTCTCATCCCTCAAGGCCAAATTAATGGCCTATATTATCTCCTCTTGTTGAGGAGTGTGGGGTTCTTGCAATTTTATTCTTTTTTGCTATTTTGGAGGAGTTTGGAGGAAAGTTTGAGGATTTTCTTGAAGATTGGAAGGCTTGGGAAGGCTTGGAGCTCTTCACCAAACATGCTTCCATTATAGGGCTTGAAGGTAAGCCTCTTAAACTTGTTTTCTCACCCTTTCTTATTTAATGTATTGTGTTATAGTCTTTGGTTGTTTTGTTGTTTGTATTAGTTTTGTTGGGATGGGAGTATGGTGAGAGCGCCTCCAATGGAGGTAATGCTCAACTTGTTTGGGTAGGGGAAAGGAACCTCCTTGAGGTCACTCCCACATTTTGCATTTATACCTTGAGGGCTTTTAGTTGTTGAGGAGATTATTGAATGGCAAGAGTGCCATGGAGATTCTTTGTGATTTTGTGGAGAGTGGTGTTTTGGAGATTTTGGCTTGAGGCTATGAGCTTGATATTTTATCATTTGGGAGCTCTTTGAAGTTGAGGGGTCCATTCCCTACCCTCATCAAACTCATTTTCATGAGTTGAGTTTTGTGTTAAACCTATGGGTTGAATTTTGTGTTGTTGTGTTTGATTTTTGTTGTGGAATGATGCACCCATGTGAATCCCTACCTCCCTAGTTCGGGGGTGACCCACTTGCGGGTCTACGGTAGGGAGAAGAGCTTTTCGTAGTGGCTAGTTTTGTTGTCTTGTTGTTGTCTATAGTTGCAGGTTTTTAAGTGAAGAGATGGAGTTGTTTTGGAGCTCATTTTGGTGTTCTTATAGTCTCTTGTGTTGGCTATTGGAGCCATAGCCATTATGGCCTTATTGTATTCTATCTTGAAAAGTTTGATTAGTTATTTGCCATGAAGTTGGCTATGATAAATAGAGAAATGTAATTATTTTGTTATTTTATTTAATGATGTTTATTTCCTTATTGGTGAAGTTGGCATTATAGTGAGAAATGAACATGAATATATAAATATACCTGATTATTTTGCTGTCATTGTTTGTTCTCAAAAAAATAGGTTTGTGTTATAATGCTGTTGTTAGATCTGTTTTAGATAAAAAAAGGGGGAGAAATACATTTTTTATTTTGTATAATGTTTCAAAAAAAATATAATATAAGAGTGGTAGTAAATAAATATTATGGCAGGCTAGATAGAGAAAGTTTGAGCATAATTATTTGTTTGTCATTTTGAAGATCAAAATATTCATTACTGTAGAAAAGTTAGAAGAGAAGGATAGTAGTCTTTCTTTTGTATTTACAACAATGTTTTGGAAAAATGAATGCTATGAGAACTTATATATTTCTGCCTTTCTTTTAAACATATCAATGTATCTGGTTGTTTTCTTTTATGTTTCAAAAAGTATATAATGTTGTTCAAATTATTTTTCTTGCCACTATGTGTATACAGCTAATATAGAAGAGAAATATATATACACTGTGATATTTAACAGACTGGGGTTATATGAAATATATATATATGTGTGTGTGTGTGTGTGTGTGTGTGTGTGTGTGTGTGTGTGTGTACACATACATACATACATATATATATATATATATTAGATATATGTTTGAACAAAATTTATATAAAATAAATTTGATAATACAGAGATCATTTTTCTAAAAGTACGAATTGTGGTTTGAGTGATGTTTAAAAAAATGTAAAAAAAATTAAAGAATAAAAAATATATATGAGAGACTGTGGCGGCAGCACTGCCCACAATATCTCTATTTTTGTGAAGGGGTGTGGGGGAGGAGGCTTAGCATCCACCCACACCCGCGGGTGTGGGTGGAGGCTAAGCCTCCTCCCCCACACCCCCTCTTGTATACTCTGCAACCCATGCACCGAACACTGTGGCCCGCAGGCCCTAAAACCCCACACTCCCCACTCCAAACCCCGTGGTCTTCTCTCTCCGCTGGGTAGTGCCGACCCCAAACCTCCACTGTAACCCTGCAGCACGCCGCCCTTTGGTACACCAGTTCTCCACGTACTCCCTCTCACGGCCGACACTACCCTGTGTTCGTTGTTTCTTGCTAGGCTCCGCCCCTCCACTACTTCCAACCCTTAGTTGTGCCCCAAATGGCCGCCGCTGTCGACCTTGTAATCTTTGAACCAACATAATATAAACTTCTTCAAAAATAGTGAAAGACAATATATATATGTTATGCTATCAAAAAGGAGTGACTTAGAAATTTAACCATAAACTCCATTATGAAAACCTCCGTGAGAGTTGTGATGGCCTCCATGGCTGTTTCTAACCCTAACCCTGCATAAAAGAGAAAACAAAACCAAAACTTGTGAGAAAGAAAAAAAAAACAAGAGATTAGGGCATAAAGGAGAATAATAGAAAATAGGGTTTAGGGCAGCTTGTTTTTAGAAATTAATTTTAAATATGATTAGGGTTAGTTTATAATTTGGAAGCAACATGGTTTTATTTTTTTTTATTTTGTTTTATTTAGAGAAATGTGTGAGGATGAGGGATTTAGATTTTAAATTTTAATTTTATTTCTAAACCTCTTTTCCCCTTTGGATTTTATTCATCTCTTGGGGATTTTCTTTTACATTGATTTATATTTTGGAATGGATTAACTTTGTATTTTTGATTGTTGACTTGTGATTTAAATCTAATTTGGATGAATCCTTCCCTTGTTTCAAATTCACCATTATGGGGAATATTAATTTTTATTTTATTTTTCTTACCTTAGTGAGATTTTATTTAAATGTTAGTTTTGTTTTATCTATTTTTGATTTTATCAGTAATTTTACAGGAAGAGTTATTTAAACTCTTCTCCCCTTCTAAATTAATTATTCGAGTTAGTTATTAAATATGATTATATTTAGTAATTTACTCAACCCTTCCTTTTGGATTTATTTGACATTTGTCATTTATTTTAATTTTTAATTGTTACTTTATATCGTTTTGAATTCGTCCTTAAATTTTAATTTAGTTTATTTACTCTTAAATTTTATTTAGGATTTCATTGATGTCTTATTTTAAATTTATTTTTGTGTTTATTGAAAATGCGTTATGCTGCTAGAATTTTGCTAGATTTCTAGGGTTTAATTTATGCAATATTTTATTTATTTATTGTTTTATTTCATCATTCCACTTCTATCATGCACCATCTTGCCATAGTAGTTAATCACTGTCCGATCTAAGTTTGATTAAGGTTCGATGTTAACAGAATCTTCTTCACCTGGGAAACTTAGGGTTTAGATTAAACTGGTCTAACCCTAGATGCGACACACTACGTGTCGTATACCCCCTAGATGGCCTTCACCTTAGCAATTATGTTGACATGTTTACGCCTTAGGCGTATTGCCACCGAGCACGCAGACGCATGCAAGGGGGTTCCTAGGGATAGGTAGAAAAGTTTTTCGTAGTTTGTGTCATGACCACATGGCAAATGTGGACATGACACGTGTGTTGTGTGTCATGACCGCATGGGAAATGTGGCCATGACAGGATGCAACAGTGATTCATAATAGAAAGATATAAGCAAATGACGGTTACACTTAGGACTTAAAACCAAGCTCATTGGGATTTATGGAGATTAATAAATGACACATCCCATATTATTAATGGCATTAATGCCAAGAAACAGCTAGTGTATCTTTTTGAAATCTGCATTAAATGGAGTGTCAGATATGTTATGAGAGTGGCTATCTTTCTAAAAAAGCGTGTACTTCCAGGGAAATTTAGGGATTGACGAACAACCTTAATAAATGCTAGGCTAAAAGAGAAGGGGCTTTGCACTACTGACATGTGTTCACTGAACACTTATTTGAAAGGGAAATCGGGAAAAGAAAGTAGGAAAATAGAACAGCGAGAAAAGGAAACAAAACTAACTAACTATGATGCATGATGAGCCCTTCCTTAATTGAAATGCTTTAGAAAGATCCCATTTACCAGAATCTCTTCAGGTTTGCCATTCATGGTCTCCAGCTCAAATAAATTTTATTTCTTGCAAGAACAAATTTTATAAGGACCCATCCACAATGATTTGAATTTGTTGTGTCGACCTGGCTTGGTAGCTCTTTCATCCCATTTCAATACCAGAGAGCCAACTTCAAAATTGGGATTAGAAGCCT
Organism: Cunninghamia lanceolata; assembly: GCA_027924645.1. Lineage (NCBI taxonomy): Eukaryota > Viridiplantae > Streptophyta > Pinopsida > Cupressales > Cupressaceae > Cunninghamia > Cunninghamia lanceolata. The sequence goes on from BSBN01000445.1 coordinate 1,508,215, forward strand.
TCTTATCAAACCAGTCCTTAACCATTTTATGATGTTTCATTAGTGACTCATGTGCTTTTTCTCTTTTCTCTTGGACTTCCAACAGTTCAACAAGTTTGACTTGCATGGGGCCATTGTCTTCAATTTCTATTTGTTTTAACAATTGCAAAGAAGGGATCTCTAAGCTTAGTGGCATTACTGTAGGTTTACCATAAACTAATTCATAGGGAGACATTTTAGTCACTTGCTTTGGCATGATCCTGTCAGCGCACAGTGCTGTATTAAGTAACTTATGCCACTCTCTGTGATAATTAGTCCCTATCCTTTTTATGAGTCTGATAAGGTTTTTGTTAGTGGACTCTGCCAGACCATTACCTTGAGGGTAATAATTTGAAGAATTCTTCATTTAAATCCCATTCCTTAATGCAAACTCAGATAATTTGGTTCCCAAAAATGCTTTAGCATTATGTAATATGATGGTTTAAGGAGGACCAAATTGAGTAGTTAAGCCTTCTAAAAATTCTAATATGACCTTTTTTGTTGCCTCTTTGAGTGGTACTGCTTCACTCCACCTGGTAAAATAATCTGTTGCTGTGAGAATACATTTGTGTCCCATATTTGACACTAGATTGGTCATACCAATAAAATCTAGACCCCATTGAGCAAAGGGTTCATCCACAACTATGGGACTTAGAGGCATTGTTGTGTTTCTCCTTTTGCCAGTATAAAACTGGCAAGCCTGGCATTCCTTAACCATTTGGTGGCAATCTGTAAACAAAGTGGGCCAGAAATATCATGCTTGTGTTACTTTGATTGCAGTGGTCTTGGCTGAAAAAAGTCCACTTGAGGCTCCATGATGTAATTCATGTAGTATTCTTTGAGCTTCATCCTTTTCTATGCATCTTAAGAGTATACCATCAACATTCCTTCTAAATAAAATATGATCAGTTAGTACAAAATGGGTCCCTTGCTGCCTATAGTACCTTTTCTTATCATGGGAGAGCTCACTTGGGAAAATCCCATACTTCATAAATTGTATCCTATTTTTTACCCAAGAGTCTTGGTCAACCTCTTGGAGTTTCAATACATTTTCACTTTATGTTTCTTTAATCACTATTTTTTCCATGTCTTGGGTCATATATTGGCACAATCCTTTGCCTCTGACTAACTTGGTGGGTCTTACTTCTACATCATATTCTAGAATCTTTGTTATCCAATTGGCTCTTTTTCTCAGTGATCTCACCCTCCATAATGTATTCTCTTACACTGGAGTGAGCCACCAATATTAGAATCTTATTTTCTGTTACCAAATGTCTAAATTTTTTAAGGGCTTTTACCAAAGCATATGCTTGCTTCTCCACAAAATTATATCTAGACTCATATTCCCTGAGAGTTCTGGAGAAAAAGGCTATTGGGTGCTCTCCTTCCTGTTGATCATCTTTCTGAGTTAGAATAGTAGCAACACTGAATTCTCCCCCATACACACATTATAAAAGCTTTAGAAAAATCTAGGTTTCTGAGTACTAGGGCTGTTGAAATAGCTCTCTTGACTTCTTCAAAAGCATGTCTTCCTTCTGTGGTCCATTTGAAAACTAGATCTTTTTTAAGCAACAGTGTCATTGGTCTAATTAGACCTACAAAATCAGAGATGAATCAGATAACAAAGTTGATTTTTCCTAGAAAGGATTGAACTGCTCTCTTGTTGACTGGTAGAGATAGGTTCATTATGGTTGTGACCCTTTCTAGATCAATAGAGACCCCTTCCTTTGACACTATATGCCCTAGAAGATTACCCTGAGGTACATCAAAGATACATTTCTTGGGATTAAGAGATATTCCAAACTCTTGACATTTCTTAAAAACAACCTCTAAATGGTCAAAATGATCTCTGGCATTCTTAGAAAAAATAGTGAGGTCATCTAGATAGATCAGAATAATCTTATTTATAAGTTCCCCGAATGCTACATCCATTGCACACTAAAAAGTAGCCCCAGCATTTGAAAGGCCAAAAGGTATTTTAGCATATGCAAATGTTCCTCACTTTGTAGTGAATGCAGTCTTATGTTGGTCTTCATCTACTAACCAAATCTGATTGTATCCTGAGAAACCATCCAGCAAGGAAAACATTTTTGACCCAGCCACAGTCTATAAAATTTGTTCCATAGAAGGCAGCGATAATGATCTTTCAAAGATGCTCTATTCAGATCCCTGAAATCTACACAAAGTCTTAGGTCACCATTCTTCTTTCTTATAGGCACTAGGTTTGATACCCAAGTTGAATGCTTAATTGGAAAAATAATCTTTGATTCCAGGAGTTTTTGTAGTTCATCCATTATTAAAGGTTCGATTCTAGGATTCACTAGCCTTTGTTTCTGTCAGACTGGTTTAGATCCTTCAGTAAGCTCTATGGTGTGTTGGATGATATCTCTATTATAGCCATGGAGGTCCTCATAGGTCCAAGCAATCACCCTATCATATTTATCACATAAAGCAATCAGCCTTTCCTTTTCCTCTTGGGTTGTAGAATTACCAATTTTCAACTTTCTTCCTTCACTGATTTGAATCTCAGAATAATCTTCCTTATTTGCCTGAAATCTTCTCTTCTCTAGGCTTGCATCTTCTGGATCAAACAAGTTTTCTAGAGTAATCAACCCTTTAGGGAGTTTATTTGATTTTAGCTAGATAATTTGGTCACCATATGCTTCCTCAATTTTGGGATGTAACTGATCAGCAAATTCACCTGATTGTTGTAAGAATGAAAGTACTTGAAGATCATTGTCAAAAACTTGCCAATTTTGGTCATTGTCTAGAATTATTGGCTTACTATAACCTTAACTAACTCATTGTTAACTAATAGATCACTTGCTGGGTCAAACTGTGAACCAATTTGTGCCATTCTATCTACTTTAGAATTTTGGGCTCTGGGAACTACCTCAATATCGAAAGCCTCAAAACCATCTATCAGGTTCCAAATCCTGTGCCGATAGGATCTCATTCTTACATTTTTGGCTATTGCTTTCTCTCTAATTTGTTTTACCACCAGTTTTGAGTCTCCTTTTACTATCAGATTCTTTATTTCCTTTTTCTTTGCTAACATGAGTCCATGCACCAAAGATTCATATTTAGCGTCATTATTAGTACAGGCAAACTGAAAGCAAATGGCTCTTAGAATTTTCTCACCATTTGGGGTAGTAAGGCAAATTCCTGCTCCAGCACCATTTTTTCTCCTAGCCCCATCAAAATTTAGGGTCCAAATTTCTGAGTTTCTTTCAGCCTCTTCACTTTTTGATATTTCTTTCATTATAATATTAGGGATTTCTTGGTCTTCTTCAAAAATGACATAAGCCCCTAGACCAGTAGAGTCATAGTTTCCATAGGGATCATTTTGCATCATAGTTAATAGATAATTATTCTCTTCTTCCTGTTGGTCATGTTCAATCCAGTTACCTAATTCTTCAACAAAGATTCTCTCCTCTTTATTCAACATGGCATGGGATGCTTCTAATTTTGGAACTGGTTCATTTGTGATATGGTATTTGGATAATGGCTCAGACAATATTTTAATCTTTGTCCCATATTTGGTTCTCAGGATAAGGTGTGACCAATCTAGTGACATGTAACCTCCTATTTTGGCTGTAAAATATCTAGACAAGCATAAACCAAATACAGGGGGAATATCTATGACTACCACATCTTGATTGACAATTATATTGGGACAAGTATATAGTTGTAATGGAAGTTGTTTGATTTTTCCTATTGTTTAGATAGATTTCCCATCCAATTGCATGACCCCTCTTGTAAGGGGTTCATATTTTATCTTTAAAGCATTTGCTATCTGTTTTGGCATTACTATAGTACTGGCCCCAGAATCTATCATTGCATTATGCAGCAGTTTTTTTCCAACTATTAGAGTGAGATAAAAGGAATTTGGTTTAGACTTACCTACCTCAGGTGCATTGTTCAATAGAGCTATTGTTTGTAGAGGTACAATATCTTTGGGTTGGAGTTTCCCTTTATCAATAGCTCCTCCTTTAGCACCAGTGTGTTTAGAGGCTTCTTGACCTTGCAGAGTTTTTTGTAACAATGTCTTCTACTCGGGAATAGCTAACATATCCTAGATTGATACATGTGCTGGAGTTCTTTTTAGTTAGTCCACCACATTTACAGGTCATAATGCTTGTGTTTTCTAGTACCTGTCCTGAGGCTACTTGATTCTGTGCAAGCTGGGGCATGTCTTGCCTAGAGACTGGATTGTGATGATTTTGAAATGGAGGAGTTCTGATAATTTCATTATTAGTGACTTCAGGCTGCTCCATCATTCTCCTCTTTGATCTGGTGTAATAATCTAACTACACCAATGGTTTCTTTGAAGTGGATGCCTCATTCAAGAACATTGAATCTTCCTCTTCAATCCATGAAAATAAGGCATGTTCAGGGGCTATTTCCTCTTCTTGTTGTATGGTCATCCCTTGCATCTAGGCCACCATTACTACATTTTGAACACCAAGGGACTGATATGGTGGAGTATTAGAAGTTGAGAACTATCCTTCTAACCCTCTCTGTTCTGCTATCTTTTGCTACAAATTATATCTGGGACAGTCTCTGGGCATTTGGGCATTGTTGTAGGGAAAACACCAAGCATTTGTGTCATCTGCTAAGTTATTTTTCCCTGGAACTATTTCCATATTGGGATTATGAGGGACAGTTTATAGAGGTGTAGGGACTGAAACCACCTGGTTTGAAGTCTGAGGATTAGTTTTCCTTTGAGGGCCTTGATATTGATTTGGCTAAAAGGGAGGTCTATTTCCTTGGAAACCTTGATAAGGGGGCTTTGAATAGGGATTTGTTGTCTCTTTAGATTAATTATCTCATTTGAGAAGGTCCTTAGAATGTTCTTGACATCATCCATTTTAGATGGTTGAGAAGAGGTGGTTGCCCTAGAAGGTTGTTGAAGTACTGGAAATGAATACATGGACACAGGTGGAGCTTTAAGATTAGGAGCTTCTTGTGGCAAAGGTAGGGTAATTTTTCGGAACATGGGCATAGGAGGCCTTAGGGGCAATTTTCCAGCATCTATCAAGTTATTTTCAGCCTTGACGACCAACTCATATGCTTCTGGTAGTGTTTGACGTCTAAGAGACTGAATCATTACTGATATATCAGAGTTAAAAGCTTTAAGGTAGAACACAATAGCCATACCTGATAATGGTCTTGTTGTAGCAGGAATTCTATCCCAAGTCTTTTGAAATCTTGAGTTGAAATCGGTCATGGCTTCTTGTGGTGCCCTTTTGATAGTGATCAATTGTTACAAGAAGGAAGATTTATCACCTTTCTCTTCAAATCTTGCAAAGAAAGTGTCACCATGCTGATCCCATGTAGATATTGTATTTGGAGTGAGAGATCTATACCAGTCTAGAGCCTTTCCTTTGAAAGAAGCTACTAATAGTCTTGTTGCCACATTTTGTTCAGTAATAACATGTACTACATACACATCAGATGCATCTTGTAGATGTTCCCTAGGTGTCTTGAAATCTTCTCCACTAAACTTAGGTAGAGCCTTCAAAGCATTGACTTTTTTAGGATCCCAAGTTGCTGGTGGTACTAGGAGGATGAGAGGACTACCAGTATACCAATTTGCATAGTTCCTTGGAGGTATAGGTGTTCCCATATTTATTATTTGTGCTACTGCAACCTGATTCACTCTTCTCCTTGGAGTACCTACTATTGGTGGTAAAAGAATGCCCAGATTAGTAGCAGACTGAGCTCTTGTTGTAGGTCCATAGCTTTGGCTCCTTGTTACTCTCTGGCTCATACGATCTTGACAGAAACTTCAAGAAAAGTCCCACTGAGTGTGCCAAAAACTGTTGATGTATAAAATTGCGTAGGTTCTAACACCAACATGGGAAGTTTCAAGAATGTGGAACTTGCTACTTGAAATGACCTCCAAATTTTAAAGAAGCTGGCTCTTCTCTATTTCAATTGGGTTTTGAGCAAAGGGAAATAAATTAACAGGATTATAGATGTAATTAAGTAAATCTAACTATGGCAATGCGCCTGAGTAAAATGCATCCCTTCAATTTAAGCGTAGTGAAGCTATTCTCAAGATATAGTTATATTAAAGAGCAGATACTGCATGATTAACATAGACAGATAGAATGAACATTATCAAAGGCTTATAACCATACACTTTGCAATGACATAGATGATATCAACCAAGGCACAGAATAGAGTTCTTCTTATAAATCTTCCAGCAACATAAAAAACACAGATATATGCACAGATACATTAACTTTCTTATCAAGAACAACAAAATAAAGGCAAAATGACATAAATTGGTCACAACAAAGTTTTTGACTCCTCTTTTAGATTTTTGACTAAAACTTATCAAAGATCAATGAATCTATTCTCTCAATGTCTCAATCTATTACAACTACTATATATTTATTATCATAAATCTGACCCCAAATTGTTTCTAACAACTGAATCCTCAATGGCCCAACAGAACTGAAGATTATTGGAAGTTCCTGGCGGTTACGATCCTCTGAATCTACAATGGCCATCCCTCCTGCATGCTCATTAGCTTGGGCAAAATATTATGTGGCACACCTCCTGCATTTGAGACACAGACACATGGCAAGACCCACATGTTTGTAACTAAAAATAAATATGACAGATGGCGGCATCCACATCAAACTTAGAAACTCCTTTGTATTTTTAGAAAACAACAGGAAAATGACACTTGTCGCATTCCGCAGCCTTCAAAACATGATATGTGTCTTCTCCCACAGAGCCTTTAAAACCTATCTTTATACTTAGGTGATCTCCTCTTATGACATCTGTCGCAACCTACTTTACTTATAAAATGAGACATAATAATGATGGGACCCACAACCTTGGCACTTAATACTCTCAAAGGGAGAAAATCAGGATAGATGGCAACCCCCATGCGTATGCTACCTAACATGTGGCAACTTCCGCAACACTGCTGAAACAAATAAAACTTTTGAAAGGTCCCCACGGAAGCTGACACTTGGCACAACCCACACAAAACTGTCAATCAAAAAGTTTCTCACTAAAAGAGTCATGAACAAAGAAACTCCTTCTCCGTGACCACCACATGGCATCCTCCGCAAGCTTGAAACTTGAAACATTACTGTGGCCCACCATCTTTTATACTAGCATCAACATGATACGGAAAGAAACACACAGCATCATCTGAAGCAAACTTAAAAGACACATGGTGCCCTCTACACAAAATGTAGAAGCTTTTGAGACTACCTCTACAAGTGATACATGGCGACACCCGTAGAATTGCTAAAATAAAATGTATGGGTGCTACTTGCTATGTGGTGCGCTCTGCATACAACTTAATACTTGAAACATTGATGTGGTTTTGACTGTGGCTTTGACACTTGGCACATTCTGTACAGAACATTTGAAACCTATGCAGCTACATTTGAAACCTGCACAGAAACATTATAAGACCCATAGACTAAGCCATAATTGAAACAAAATGTAGAGTTTTTGACACTCTATAGTACCATATGTACATTTTTGTATAGTTGTTTGTGCAATTTGTTGTTGTGTGTTTCCCTTTGCTTCGCTTGCTGGTGAGTCCTTGTTTTGGTTGGGAAGAATAGTGCACCTTTTCACTTTAGAAAACTACTAAAATTGTTAGAATTCAAGAGATGAATACAAAATCTTACATAGGTTGTAACTCATGTTAGATAAGTATCTTTGATCAGGTCTGTGATATCCTATTCATTAGCGATAACCTTCCTTGTTCAATGAGATCCTCACTGAATACACCTAATAGCCTTGGGTCTGTTGAACATGCCAGTGTAGTGTTAAGTAAAAAATCTAAAAGTTTTCCCTTACTACAATTGAAATTCTCAGCTTAAACAAGAAGTGTCTACACCTTGCAAAATGTGCTTACATGATGATATCTTATGAATACTAATACAAAAAGAGAAATATATTGAATATCCAAAAGGATAATTAGGCCATCCAAGTAACTCTACCAGGGCTATAGACACTTGACTAGCAGTGGGGTTCTACTTGAGAGAATTGCAATGATAACCTTGCCGGGGCTATGGATGTTTGTTGGCAACAAGGCTCTATCCAGGTTGGCTATGAGGGTTAAACTAAATTATGTATCTTAACACCCATCACTGATATTTTCATCTTACCTACAAGATGATGGATATGAACCACATGCACATAGTTGACTCCTTCTTGCATATTGTTATATTGATGAACATGATATCATTTAGAGAGATCAGAATGCTTAAATATGAGTAGGAACATTATGTTTTAATTTTTCTTCATCTCTTGAATTTTTTGAATTTTGGTTGTGTTCTTTGGTGGCAAGTTGTTGTGGGGTTACACAAAAACGCCCCATTTTGCCTCAACAAAACAGGGACCCACTTTTTGCTTGGCTTATTTGTCCTTTGCTTTCTAGTGGTATGATAAAATAATCAGTATCAAATGCTTAATAGGATGTCATCATGTTTGTGTCTAGACCTTAAGATAGAATTCAAATGTTCAAACTTTGAATTTCACCTAATAGATCCCATCAAGTGAAAGAGCACAAAAATTTGAGCAAGTTCACTTTTTGAAGCACCTTGAAATTCATTACGACCAGAAATTTATGATCGGCCAAAGTTGGTCAATAGGTTGTCCAAATATCTGTAGTTCATGCCATCAAGATCTTATTTTAATATCCAAGCACATATTAATATCTAGACATCAAGTTTAAAAGGCTTGGTGGGCTAAATGTCAAACATTGGGATATTAGTTAACATCCCGATCTTAAGTTAATATCCTGACACCCGCTAATATCAAGACATCAAATTTAAGAGCCTTATCTGGTTAAGCATCATATACAAGGATATTAACTTGTATCCTGACCTTAACTTAATATCCAGATCTCCATTAATATCCTTGTTCAGATGATGTCACATCATCCTAGTTTTACATAGAATCCCGAACATGATGACATCACCCAGATATTAAAGTGCATGGATATTATTGTTGTAATATCTAGTTCTTATTTTCACATCCTAATTTGGATGACATCATGTCATCTCTGATTAATGAAGAATGATAAACTTGCTTGTGTCATCAGGATATTAACTTGTATCCAGATCTTAACTTAGTATCTAGATCATTTTAACATTTATATCCTGATGACATCATCATATCCCGATGCACGATGTAAACAATACCATGTGCTCACATCATGATGACCTTACACCATAAGGATACTTCATAGTCTTAATATCCTAGATCTTATCTTGGTATCCATATCCTGATGATGTCACCCTAGTATACCATGATAAGAGACCTTCATGGTGATGTCATCCGGATGTTTATATCTAAATATCCACATAGATATTCCACAGTAGGATATCCACTCCCTTTTACACGCATTTGTTTGCATTTAATGCAGTATGATGGGCCATTGGCATTTAAATTTGAACATGTGCCAATAGACACCTGTGATAATCCTATGCAATCTTTCTAATTTTGAATGTCATATCGCATTGATACCATTAATAAGCCCTAATTATTTAAGGTAAAATGGATTTCTTTTCACATAATTGACACAATTGTATTCTAAGAGCCCTAAATTTTGTTGTTGAGAGTTTTTTGTGAACCAAAGCTGGGCTAAGAAAGCAAAATTGCAGAAGAATTCCTCATCTAGATCTTCTATTCAAACATCACCACACCCAAAACAAGTTAAGGAAGCATATACAGGTATGTATAACACCCTTTTCCTCTAGTTATATTCATAAGCCCGAACCATAATTAGTTAAAGAAATGGTAAATGATACACAATGAGAATTATTATTTGTTATGCATAGCATAAGTTCAATTCATAAGATTGGGGCATATTACCATTTTAGAGCATGTTAATTAGTAGTGTGCTAACTCTAGATAAATGAGTAAGTGTTGTTATTTGAGAGTGGTATATGCAAATTGCAAGACAAAATGTCGCATCCACGTATGGACAAGTGAGATGTAGAGTTCAAACTAGTAATGTTTCCTAGAATACGCATCGTATATATCAAGTTTGGATTCTTTGAGGATACCCACTGTGGGAACACGGACATCGAAGCATTTAGAGCTCAAATTGATGTCGAAGAAGATGACGCTATATTGAATAATATAGTCGCATCTGGGTTGTTTCATGTTGTTGGTTTTCCCTACTCTACAGAGGCTTTTGACCTTTTGGTAGAATCTACATTGTATTATGATGTTAACACAAGGAAGATAGTGAAACAGGAGAGGCTCTATGCAAATTTATCCATGGATGGTATCTCTGAGGTGTTCTATTTCCCTGTTTCTTAGTAGATGTATGTGCCAAACTTAGATGCATTAGCCACAGAGTTTGAGGCCAACAACAGGAATTGTAGAAAGGTTATATATCAGGGATGGAGAAGCCCAGATAATACAGCTAGAGTAGCCACAAAAATGGCAGATCATTTATACAAATTTGATTTTAGTGAGGAGGTACAATATATAATGTTCATGCTTAGCCAAATGAAAGGATTGGTGAATTGTGGAATCTTTGAACCCTAGATGTTCAGGTTAATAAGGATAGTTGTTGAATATGAGGAAGATCAAGAAAAATCCTAATGGCCCAAGATTATCAGTGATACTATTCATGAACAGATGGTCAAGTGGAAAGAAGGGAAGGGGATGATCTTCAGGATGACATCCTACTTGGTATATGCCTATGTAGGAAAAGGCACATTCAATGGCCTACAAACTATAGGAAGGATTGGTAGGTTGCCCAATGAGAAAACTTCCTGGGAGCACTATCCTCAGTTAGAAAGTACACTTTCAGTGTGACATTACAAAATAGTTAAAGATGATTTCCTAATGCACTTAGTCTACCTCATGGAAGGGGACAGGACCAAATGATTCTTAGTTGGTGCTACAAAAGCTATTAGTCGATACAGCTCTTGGTTCATCCAGGCCAAAACTTACTCATACATCCAAATGGAAGGTTTCAATGGGAAACCTTATATGCTACCAAGGCACCCTACATACAAGGTAGTACTAATGGAAATGATGAGGCTGCAACTACCTACATTTGAAATGTCAATAATAAAAGAAGGAAAGCCACATAGGAAATTTCCTATTGATGTAAATTGGTTTGTAGTAGGAGCCATAGAGAATGCAAGAAAGGTAGAGGCAGAGTTGAAAGATTTGAACTTAAAATTATTCCCTCTAGATAGAGACTATGACCCTTACCATAAGATTGAACAAAGGTTTAACAAGAAGTATAAGCATAGTGTCCACCTTGAGGGCTATTGGGTAGACTATGACGGTGAATATGAAGTTAGAAGAAGAGAATATCAGAGACTAACATTAGATCAGATTTGAACAATAGGGTAGCTTGAAGTGTCCCCGCAAATTAGAGTGGATGATGATAATCTCATGGATCCATAATATGAATAACAAAAGATATATAATGACACCATTTCAACCCTAGACCTAACACAGAAGGAGGAGACTTCGATTAATGCCCTCACCGCCAAAGTTATGGCTAGAACAAAGAACCAGGTTTCTCAAAAGTTCAATGAGCTTAAAATAAAAGGTGTGGCAATCACAAGTGACAAAAAAGGAAAGAGAAAGGAAAGAGAAGAATAGGGATACAATGATTTCCTTGTACATAAAAGACAGACCCTAGGGACAAAATTGCTTGAGCCTAGCTCGCCTGAAACAATAGAGGAGGTTACTTCTGAAGGAGTATCCCTTGTGTACCAACCATTGTCACCCCCTACAAGACCATTTATCAAAGCTATCTTGATATCTACACCCCAAATAATCATAACTCAAGGGGAGACTTCAAAGGATTAGGAGATAAGTCTAGTTGGGATTGCTGCAGAAGGAGATGATGACGATGAAGAAGATCAAGTGCCAATTGGGACACTTAAAAGGAAGAGAAAAGATGATGTACTATAAGGTGTCAAGGTGCCCAGGTAGAGTAGATATCAAATCCCACGCATGAGAGGGGCTATTTCACCACCAGAAGTAGTAACATCAGGATCAGGTGATCCATAGGTAAGTATAGTTAAAGAATTATAGCATGATGTGCCAATAGAGACAATAGTAAAAATGAAAACTCAAATGGCACAAGAAGTCAAAAGCCAAGCCCAAGAGGATGAAGCTACAAAGGCCATTCCACTAATTTAAACCATTGACTTAATTGAAGATGATGTGGTGAAGGATATCAAAAATCATCCTATTGGACCAATGCTACAACATTTAGAGGCTACAAGCCAAGGTGATGCAGTAGTACACACAGGTAGAGGAGATGGAAAAGGTAGAATCTCCTAGAGTAGAATAAGTAGAGGTGCATATGGGACCTCTAAACATCCTAATTGAAGAGGTGACTAACCTAGTGATAGTGGATTTGACTTACTTGCCTGAGAAGGAAAGCATTGCAAAGGAAGAGGCTATTAAAGATAGCCAAACATTGCAGGAAAACATTCTTATGGAGATTGATACTAGAAATAAAGAGACTCAAGATGGAAGAGCCTGTTCAGACATCCTTGAAGATAAAGTTCCACAAGAAAATGATGATAAAAAATAGGATGATCGACCTCCTCTAGACCAAGGGCAAGAAGAGCAAGTGCCTGAAAAAGAAAATTTAAATGCCAGAATAGAACAACAAAAGAATGTGCAATATCTTGATGATGACCAGGAGAAAGATCAAGATAAAGGAACACAAGATGCTCAAATTGAGCAACTGAATTAGGAAGGATCACAATCAGAGGCATTTTCCTTGATTTCATCAAAAGTAGGCCAAACAAAACACCATTAGGTATCTTTTGATTTTAAGTCTATGCTCACTCTTGATTCTTCTAAAGCTAAACAGAGAGCTAGGACAGCCTCCACTATTAAGAGAGATCCAAAAATAGGAAAAAGGATAGCTCAAGTTGTTGTTCCTATAGTAGATAAGGCCAAATGAGAGATTAGGCCAGAAGAGTTTCAGGTGACATAATATGACTTAGGTCATGTCACCACTGAAAAGGAAATCCAAGAACATATTGAGAGCATAGAGCCAGTAGTGGATAAAATAAGAAGGCTTAAGGCTAGGAAAGAGGAACTTAAAGATTAAAATGCTCAGTTGTAGTAGTTTATATAGGGATTAGTGAAGCTAGATAGCTTGACATCCACCCTACAAGCCACAGAGAATTTAGCTGCACTTCCCTTAATAAGTGAGGAGGAAATAGCTAACCTGGATGTGCAAAAGCACCAAGCTAATGTTATGGACAAATGGTTCATAAAGTTTGTGGTATCTGGGGAAGAACTAATAAAGACTTCCAAGTCTAACTGGGACACATTGTCCAATCTAAAAAATAAAATTGATTCTTTAAAGAGTGAATTCACTCAGAAAATGCATAAGTGTAACTATCTAATGGTGAGGCTCAAAAGAGCCAAAGAGATGACTAATGAAGAGTTGTTGAAAAATTAAATTGCCACCAATGTAATGTTGCCAATCATGGACACATGGGTGACTGAGATGAAGTATGAATAAGAGGTATTGAAGGCCAACATGATCAAGGTAAGTGATACTCAAAGCAAGATCCATGACTTATTATCTGAAGAAATAGAGATACTAGAAGAATTGTTGGAAGATGCAGTAATAGAGGAAGCATTCCTAGAAATGGATGAGGCTATCCAAATATTCAAGGACAAATTCAAGGAAGTAACAAAGTATCCCTTCGAGCTCTTTACTAGGGATGTAATGGATGAGATGTCCATGTTGAATATAAAATTAAGGACATATGGCAAAGAGGTAGACAACAGGACATCTATGTTGGAACCTTTGGAGGAACAAAAAAAGGCATTGAAGTATGTTAAGTTAAGAGCTATGACAATTAGTAAATTCCAAGTGGATACTTTTGTTCAAGCATATGATAATTATAAAAAGTTAGATACATGGAAGATAATGCATGAAGAGGGCACATCTAAATGAAGAGGATGTTGCAACTGATATCATTAAAAATGTTTTGTCCTTTTATCACTTGCAGTTTGGTTGACTAAGTCAATGGTCTTAGAATATTCTAAGTTGCCATTTGTATCTCACTAGATGGTTGCCAACTGGCAACTTGTGCCACGTATTTTGTATTTTAACTTTGTCAATGTAATATGAATTGTTGATTGTAATATGTAAATCCTGATCATAGGATTTTTTGTATCTTATTCTTATCCTTATCCTATAAAAGGGTGTAGAACCTTAGTTGTAGATTCATTCAAAAATTAATTGAGATTGGATTGTTGAATGTCATGATCAATTCTCAAAGTCAATTGTAAATATATACTCTTTTGCATACTTAATGAAGATGAAGACCTCTGATTACAATTAATCACAAACTTTGAGTAATTTGTGGATGAATTTTGGAGATGTTACTTTGATTTGTTGTGTCCCGTGGAGTCCATCTCAATCTATGCATGTTGTCTTGATTCATTTCCTTTGAAGTTAGCATCAATCATATCTAGCTGTGGAATGACCTGGTGATGATATGGTTTGATTTTCTTCTCTACATGACAATATCAAGGATATATATGGATCAATGACTGAAGATTAATTCATTTTAGTAAATTTAGAAAGCTTTAGTTTAAATTTGTCTAATTTCATTGAGTCATCATCATAACTACAAATTACATAAAAAATAATAAGTAGATCAACAACAAATATGCAGATTTTGTAAATACATGAAGATCTTAAACATATTCAGATAAAGTGCATACAAAATGGTAAATATTATACAAATGAACATGAATAACAACATAAATCATGAGAAATATATGCTTACATGCACATCATTTAAACAAATTAATAGTGCAGAAGTGAAATTAAGTAGAAGTTAGTTCAGGATAAGGGAATTAAAGATAGTTTTAGAAGAACTAAACAAGAATCATCATGAATCAGTCTAACATGAATGATATGCAAAAGAATTGATCAAACTTACATAAATATCTACATGATTTGGTTGAATATAGTAGGATTTAACATCATTTGTTAAGAATTCATAGGAAGCAGGAAAAATAGAGGATATCTAGATGCAAATCACTTCAAAGTAGAAATGTAAGGCCCCTAATGGAAAACAACAATTCACATTAAACTAATTGAGAGATATCAAATGGTCAAGACCTGACTAACGGAGACTTGGAGTTATCAATTCATCCTAAATTGATCATAGTTTTTAAGATGATAAAGGTTTGTTTTGTGAATTCTTTATCTATGTTATTGTGATTAATATCATGATCAACATAAATTGGCACTAGAAGGAGGGCTGACCAATTGAAATCAAACATTTGTTGTTTGGACATCACTTCCCATGTTCAAGGTGAAAGTATTTTCAAATTGCGTAGGAATACATCAAATCTTAAGTATTTGTGCAAAGATTCCATCTGTCTTTCATAATTTGAGAAATTTGTCTATAAATATCTTAGTCTTATGGTTAAATACTTCAACCTTTATAGTCAATTGCAAGAAATTTATAAATCTGAGTCAATATTTACCACCTCTATAAATATAGTGCACATATCCTATCAATTTGGACATTTGATTATAAATATCTAATTTAGAGAGGTAAATATCCTGATCTTTGTAAAGATCTAGTCAAAATATCCATATCCAATCATAAGTTGTGAAGCTCTAGCTCACAGACCTAATACCAAATCAAGATCCACCGAACCTTTGGATGAATTGCTAATTCGCAGACTTGGGCCCCGTATGACAAATATCTACCACATTCCTGGTCCTAGTTCACTTGTATCTTTGGTGATACATGTTATAAAACCTCCAGTATCCCCAGTGGTACCTCCAATACCTCCAACACCACTTGTAATGTTGTTCTTCATAGTAGAATCACCTTTTCTCTTTTCAGCATATCATCCTTTACCAAAGAATCTGGAAAAAATCTGTCTAAAGTATCATCCTTATCAGGATGCAGAGGATCACATCTGAACATACAAGGAACCTTGTTTCAGGGCACAGATTAAGTATGCGAATGTCGTGTGTAGATTATTTCCTTATTCTTTAGGAGAAGAGGCTTATAGCTAATACATTAGTCTTTCTTGGTCCTCCATAGCTACCTAGGACACCTTGGAGAAAGCTTTCTTAGGAAGATTCAAAATACCAATTGGTCCAGCTATGACATACCACATGTTTTCCACAATAAAGAGAGTTAAGGGAGAGTTAATCTCCAACTTTAACGATAGGTTCTAGAAAATGTATACCAAGCTAGTTGCTCCATATAATGTAGGTGATGAGGCAGTGAGATCAATATATTACTCATCTTTAGATCCCCTGACATCCATGTTCATTAGGAGATCACATCCTGCCATAACAACATTAACAAGCACTTTTGAAGAATCCATCAAAGTCAATCAACAAATAACACCTAGTTTCACCCCTAATTTAGGATATCCTGCATATCCTGTTTAACCTAAGTTAATGAATCCTTGATGCCTACAGCCATAATGCCTAGCCCATTACAAGTACCTCCACTTAGTATCATGCCCCCTCCAAATGGAGATGGTCAAGTTATACCTCATCCAGACATGCACCCCAGGAGGCTATACAAACAATAGTAATGACAGTTCTTTCTTCAAGCCTCAACAAGATAATGTAGTTGCCAAAGCCTAGGAGGAAAAAGATGACATCAAGGAAATATTTGTATAACTAAGGAAATTAACCACTGAAGTCACACACATGAGAAATCAAAACTTCTATTCTCAGTCTAATCAAAATAGGGGATATGGAAATAACAATGATAGGTCTTGATACCCTGACAGGGGGTACAATAATGATAGGAATTTCAATAACAATAGAAATAACAATGTTGCCCCTAGGCCACCTAGAACATGGAACACCAAATGAACAATGGATCATTTCCCTCACCACTAGATAATCAACCTCCTATTGAATCTAAATAGACTACTAGGGTGAATTTAGTAGAGGCTACACTCACAAATTGGTGCATAATGCAAAACACCAACACACATGCCAAATTTGACTACCCTTAATTTAAAATAGTAGCTAATATGTTCCAAGATGAAGTATCAAATATTGCAGGAGATCCTCCTTTTCTTGAGGGAAACAAAATTGTACCCCTAGGATATGAGTCTGCCCTATGCTTGAAAGCACTAATGGTCATCAACATCATCAAGTGACCTCAACTCATGAAAATTATACTTTGGTGTGTGTGGATTCTGCCTTAGCATTTGAGTCAAATTATGTGTTCCCTTTTGAAGATGAAAATGAACTTGAGTAGGAACCTAAAGAGGTTCATGCTTACCAACAAAAATATTAGGGTAGACACAATTATAATCTTAGGAGTAATGCAAATAGACCAGCTGGTCCATTGACCACATCTATTCCTCCTAACAATTTTAATACACCACCAGATCCAAAATCTAATAATAACCCTAGACCTCCTAAAGTGAATGCTCAGTATTTCACACCCTAGAATACAGTGTCAAAATCCATTAGCCAACTACTTGATTGAGATAAACTTGTCACATACTTGGCTAAAGAGATGAAAAAGATAAAAATTAGCGTGTCTCTATCAGAACTGCCGAAGACCCCAGTCATAGTCTTTCTTGAAGTCTTTAGATGAACCCACATCTAAAGATGACAATCGTGGTCATAACCCTAGTCACATCATGACTAGAGATCTTGCATCCAAAGATAACATTGTTAAGCCTAAAGTGCAAGCTACTGTCCATGCTACTAAAACATCACAGATGACTCTATACAATGATAGGTTCGAATCACCTCCATTTTTGCTCACATTAAGAATATTTGGCAAGAATTTACACAACTGTCTTGTAGATTCAAGTCCATCAATGAATTTGATGCCTTTGACCATTTGCAATGCTTTAGGTTTGCATCCAGCCAAATCCCTTAAGAAAGTCACACAACTTGACAAAATAGAAGTAAGTGTAGTAGGGGAATTAACTCATATCCACATGGATCTTGCAATAGACCCAAGGGTGTAATACTACATTGACATTTAGGTAGTACATATACCTAATACTTATGGAATGCTTCTTAGTAGGGACTGGTCTAAAATGCTCAATGGTTACATGGCTACTAACTTTAGTCATATGTGGTTATCGTGGAAAGGAATCCCCAATCAGATAAGAATAGAAGATGAACCTAAGATGAAACACATGATAACCGAGTACAATAATAGCAATGAGGTATTGTATGGAGATGTTGAACCAGGAGTTTATGCTATAAGACCTCAAGCTGTTAGAATTGAAGAAGTCCTGATGTGCAACATGCATATACATAAAATAGGGATAAAGAGGAAAAGATGATCATTGAATTTGATTATTGTTCAATTGATCAAGAGGAAGTCAATCACTTCACTGAGTTTGAGAAGTATTTGTCTAGAGAAATATAGAAATGTCGGTTGCTGGGTACATCCGTCGAGGATATCCTGATATCTGGATGGTGCAGATTACATGAAGACGCACACTTAGAAAAGGATTGTGAGAAATGTTTGGATATGATTGAATTAGAAAAAGTGAACCTAGAAGGTGGATCATCATTGGTTGAGGTAAGTGAAGTATCTAATGATGATGATAATGATTCTTATTTGTTTTCTTCAGATGCAGGGGAACATGATGTAGAAGTGCATCAGGATAACGTCTTGATGCCGGTTTTAGAAAAAAAAATTGATATGTGAGGATATACAACCCCATGAGCATAGAAAGATTATCACCCTAGGATCTGATTGTTTCATCGAATCTGATTATGAGCTATTAGATGAAGACAAAGGGAGTCATCTAACTCAATTTGAGGAGTTTTTGTCTAAGCAAGTTTAGAGACATATTCTACAAGGAGCTCCTTCACATCATGCATTGATTGAAGGATGGTGCAGGATTCATGAAGCACCACACTAAGAGACGGCTTGTACCTTGTGTTTGCATATACTGAACAAAGAAGAGTAGAAATATATCAGATGCCAAGATGCCATAGGTCAGAGATATTCCTAAATATGAGGGAAAAGAGATTGCAACGTCCCTAGATGGTAGAGGGGATAGAAGTAAAGTGATGAAAAGAAAGGAAGATCAGCAGAGGTCTGTTCAAAAGAAACTAAAGGATGATGTTTTATCTCCATCAAAATGCCTACAAGTGGTAAAGACTAAACCAAAAAAGATGAAATGGATATCTACAGGTGTATCTGCAAGAGCTAAGAAGAAAATAGAATGTCCCGATAAGCCCTTAATAGAAGATGAGCCTTGGATCTTGAGATTTGATGGCTCTAAATCTAAACAAGGAGGTGGAGTAGGCATTGACCTCATAAATGTTGGCAAGAGACACTATGTGGCTTCATGAGTGTTGTCATTGATGGCAACAAAGTCCATTCAACACATCCACAGCTCATGGTATGTCTATACTGAAAGTCAGATTGAAGAGTGTTTTGGTCCGGTGAGCAAGAACAGAGCACGCAGCAAGGTCCGACAATCAGGTCTGGATCTCTCAGAAGAAGTATCTCAGCAAAGTATAGAATTGGGGAAGTCAAGAGGAGTACCATGACTGCTACATTCTAGAGATTGAGCCTTCAGTGATGAAAGAGTGAAAAGATATGAGCACCTAAGTGTTGGGTTCCTGTTTGGCAGAGTAGACTGAGGAAGAACTGACCAGCAGAGCATCAGACCTTAATCCGGATGAGGAATTGATGGTGATCAAGCTTCTTGAGGGATCATTCATGGTTGGCTAACATGATTGATGACTTCTATAAGTATCTCTTTGATACACATCACTTAGTAAGTAATGATTCAACCGACAGACTAGAGTTTGGGAAAATCTTGAGTATTCTGGATGCCAGCTAGAAAGATGTTGAAATCCTTTGTGCGGACATATATACCAAATGGATTTCGATGCGAAGGTGTGTGTGTGGAAAGTGGTGAAGTGTGAAGAAAAGTAGAGAGCAGTGTGGAAGCAGCAATACAGTTCTGGTATGTGACAAAATAATAGCACTAAAGTAGAGGAAGAATAAAGTGCAGTAGATCAGTATATTGAGCCTAACCAGAACTGAACCTCAGCATATGTGGATGCTTCTCATCAGTTCAAGTACATGGTTTCTTTATATAAACTATTGTAGGAAGTGAGTCCTAATTGGCAAGTGCCATTTTTGTTCTTTCTATTCTTTTAATAGAGAATATAATCTTGGGTTAGTCACCCTGTGGTTTTTCCCTTAACCGGGTTTTCCACGTAAAAATCCTTGTGTTATGTGTATTGATTTCTTTTCTGCTCTCATGATAATGTATGGTTATATGTTTTGATGCTGCATTAATTGTTAAAGTATAAAAGAAAGTTGAATATTTAAGATAATTGATTCACCCCCCCTCTCAGTTATCTGCCTTTTTATCAACAATTGGTATTAGAGCTAAGTTCCTCCAAATAGAGCCTAATAGCTTGAGGAAGATCTGGGGATCTCAATGGATATGTATGGTATGAGGGAACAACTTCAGTCTACCCTAGATGATCTTGAGCAATCTCACTTTGAAGTCAATAACCTGAGGGAAAGACTCAAACAAGCTGATGATTTCATAAATGAACTCAAAGAAAAACTAAGTATCTCAATGAAGAAAAGAAAGGAACTGCTTCAACAATTAGTAAGTCAAAGTGAAGCCAATGATACTAATGAAGATCTGAATGAGAAAAACAAGTTATGTGAGAAGCTATCAAAAGAGGTCATTATGGTAAGACATGAAATGGAATCAGGGGTTATGAAATTCACCCAAGAAATTGAAGAGAAAAGAAAAATTGAAGATAATCTAAAACAATCTCTCAAGGAGAAGTCATAAGATTGCCACAAAATGGATAGAATAATCAGGCATCTAGAATCTGATCTTGAAGAAGCTAGATATAATGAAGAACAACTTGAAAATCAAATAGACACCCTTAAAAGGGATCTTCAAACTGTAAATGAATACAAAAAGAAATTCAAGATAAGATCTTCTCAACTTGAAGTTCTTCTTGAAAGCCAAAAGAGGGTAGATGACAAGCACGACTTGGGGTATAAGAAAGGTGAAAGCTCTAGATCCGGTCAAAAGAACTCTGGATTAGGAAATCCAAGGAACAGACCTAGAAGACCTCCAGTAAGGCAACTAAATGTTCAAAGATATCCATCATTCAATGGTTACTGCTACAATTGCAATAACTTCAGTTATAAACCAAATCAGTGTAGAAGAAGAATGAATCAGACTAATTCATCCTACTTCAGACAATGTTTCAACTGTAAAAGGTATGGTCACAAATCTCTTGAATACAGAAATAGGCAAATAAACAATTCATTTAATGGTAGATGCTTTGGATGCAATAGAATGGGACATATGGCTAATCAATGCAGGTCAAGAAGATATCAGCCAAATATGCAAAGAAATGTTATTTGCTACAACTGCAATAGATCTAGTCATATTGCCAAATTCTGCAAAAGTAAGAATCAGGATAAAAGGGGTCCAGTGCATCATAATCAAAATCAAGACAAAGGAAAAGAAAAAGTAAATGTGGATGAAGTTCAAAAAGAGATGAACATGATTTGGGTGAAGAGAAGTACAAAAAATGTTGTGGATGGATCCGCACTAGAATCTGGTGCTGATATTCCTTCCAGAAATTGAATAGATGAGCTCTGGCTCAGAGGGAGTCACAAGAAAATAAATTCCCCCAGCCAGTTGATTGGTGCCTGAAATTAGCACATGGAATTTATTTCAGGCACCAATCAACTTCATATGGTTGTTGAAGCCCTTCAAGATAACCAAGGATGCAAGTAGGGTGGTAAATGGATTGCACTCATCTGGTGGGTTGCCTGCTCTCAAATCAGTCAAAAACCAAACTGTAAGTGAGGCTACCAGATCAAAATTTGACAAGAGGGCAATGGTAATAGAAGACATCATAGATCCGGATATCAAATTTGCCTCTATGATAATTGGTTACAAAATCTATCACTCCAGCAGGGAAAATTCAGTATCCAAAATTGCCATATATACTGCATATGAAATGCTAAGGAAAAATGCTGACTATGATCTTTGTGAGCTTCTCCTGAACCAACTATTAGAGAACTTACAGAAAATAAAGAAGGATGAGAAGAATTCATTTAAGTACGGTGGCTTGCTACTATGTCTATTCTTTTACTATATGAACGAGCTACCCAGATTTAGTGGTTGGGTATGGAAAAATGATAAACCTGTGGCCATACAAATCAAAGACTATATGTATGGGCTTGGTGATGCCAAGGCACAAAGCACAACACTCTGGGGTTACTTCAAAAATGTCTAAGGCATGATGCAAGCCAGAGAGAGAATCCCGCAATCTTTAGTTGAAAAATACAAGGATACAGTGTGCTTCATGGTAGACACTGATCAATGCCTAATGGAGGCAGCAAAACCCATAATAGTCTGGATTATGCCAATGGGCTATGAGGTGGATGAGAAAATTCTGGAACTGCATGTCCAACACCTACTAAGTCAGCTTAAGGACCCTAAGGCTAAAAGGTTTGGCACCTTTCAATAATTGAGTGTGAAAATTCATGTTGAACTAAGGCAACCTGAAATAAAGAGAAAAGTCAGGAAGGAACTAGAGGAAATTGCCAAGAAATATGGCATATGAAAGGAGGCAGTTGATGCCAACAGAGAGAAGGTAGAAAGAGCAGAAAAAGAGAGACAAGAAGTAGAAAAAGAAAGTGTTCCGGTGCAAGCCCCCTCCCGGACTAGATCCTCAAAGAGCTCTACACCTGCCACCTCTAAGAGCTCAAAAGCCTCAAAACTAGAAACAAAGACATCCAGAAAAGGAGAGAAGACAACAAAGACAAAGGCCACAAGGTTATACACAAGCCACAAGGATGATGAAGAGACAGAGACATATGAGGAGGTTAAGAAAATGAAGAAGAAAAAGAAAACATCTATGGAATCATCTGCCGGTCAAAACAAAGAAGAAGCAAAAGAATTTGTTAAAAGGCCTACTCCTTCTATTGATGATGTCATCAAAGCAGTCACTATAGATGGGAATCTGCAGCCCATAACTAAATTTTATGATGAGTATAATGACACTGACAAAAGATTATTGGAGGAAGCCACAATTAAGTACTTGAATATCTATAATAAAGCATTCATTGAAATCATCTCTCTAATCCCCAAGAGTTTAGAGAAAATTCTTGAACTTAGAAAAGATAATGCTAAGGAAAAGGATATGGAGATCTGGGAACAGATAGCTATTCAGCTCTATCCTTCCATCACTCCTAAACAAATGAACATGGTCTTCAAGGATTGCAAGGATGAGTTCTAGAGCAAAGCTAGAATGAACAAGCTTATGCTCAGAGAGACTGATCAGGTGGCAAAAGAGACTGAAGACATCCTCCGGAATGTATACAAAAGATTCAATCTTCCTACTATAGAGGACATAAGTGATGAACCTTCTACCATGGATGTCAAAGGATTAAGTGCATCTAAGGAAGATTCTATTGAGAAAATTGCAGAAGAGTCAAAGGAGATAAGTGAAGAAAAGACTAAGGACTTGGATTCCTCTATTCTAGAAGAGGAATTCCATGAATAAGTAAACATCTCTCTTCTAGATCCCCCAGCAGACTCCAGAACTAAAGGAGAAGAAAGAAAAGAAGAGAAAATTACTCAAGGAGAAGAGGTAAAGGGAAGAGAAGAAGATCAAATAGATAAGATCCCAGATGACAGTTCGGAAGTGGGTAAAGAAAAGAAGACTCTATCTCCAGCAAGAGACACTATAGAAGCAGTTAAAGACTTCCTGACCAAGGAAATGATGGAATTAGATGAACTAGAGTTGTTTCAAGGACCACTCAATTTTGACTCTCTCTCTTCGGTCCATACAATGAAGGTAGCATCTTTTGCTCAAGCCAAAGAAAAATAAAATCTTTTGAAGTCTCACATGGAAGACTGTGAGCTGATAGAGATTGCATCTAGTGTGTTGGAGAAGATCATGCCATCCTTCCAGAAGGATCTTTCAGCCTCTTCATCCGGTAACTTGAAATCTCTTGTTAATTCTATTAGCACACATTTTGATTCTTTGGAGAAGTCAGTAGAAGAGAAAGTCCGGAAAGAGTTTTTGGGAAAGAGATTCTCCAAAGTACAGGGACTTATAGCAAATGATAGGAGAAATCTGGATATTGGGATAAAGAGCCTAGAAAATGCTCTTAAAGATGGCAGAGATTTATACAAATTTTGTCTATCTTGGTCCACAGTGACAACAAACATTGCCAAGAAGGTGGAAGAACAAGAGAGTAAACTGTCAAGTTTATCTCAAAATTTTGATCCTCTCACCTCTTCCATCATAAATCAAGAGTGTCAGACTATTGCCACTATTAATGAAATAAAGAGGCTTGAAAAGGAGAAGAAGAATAGAATAAGCAGGCTAAGTGAACTAAGAGGGATAATTATCCCCAAGTTAGAGGCAATGCATGAGACCCTAACTAATGCCCAAACCACAGCCTAGACCAGTGATCCAATAGACCTAAAGAGGGAAGAAGCTTTTGCATTTTTGCTAAGTGGTCACATCTCAATTTTGGATAGGATGAAGCAGAGTTGGGCGACAAAAGTTGTACAGTTAAAGAATATTTTTGCAGATATACTTATGTTTATGTAAGTATAACTTGTATATATGCGGCTATGTATAGGCTACTTTTTACAAATTTTGGTATATGGATTCCACCCTTTGCCATTGATGTCAAAGGGTGAGTTAGGAGTAGTGAAAAATGTGAAATCTAGCTAAGGGGGAGCTCTGGAAAAGTGTACATAAGAATAGAGCATCAGCCAAGGGGGAGTTTATTATGACACTTAGTCATTTTTCACTAATTGTTACCATCAATGCCAAAGGGGGAGATTGTTGGCAAGAGACACTATATGGCTTCATGAGTGTTGTCATTGATAGAAACAAAGTCCATTCCACACATCCACAACTCATGGTATGTCTATACCGGAAGTCAAATTGAAGAGTGTTTTGGTTCGGTGAGCAAGAACAGAGCACATAGCAAGGTCTAACAATCAAGTCTGGATCTCTCAGAAGAAGTATCTCAGCAAAGTACAGACTTGGGGAAGTCAAGAGGAGTACCATGACTACTACATTCTAGAGATTGAGCCTCCGGTGATGAAAGAGTGAAAATATATGAGCACCTAAGTGTTGGGTTCTTGTTTGGTAGAGTAGACTGAGGAAGAACTGACCGGCAGAGCATCAGACCTTAATCCAGATGAGGAATTGATGGTGATCAAGATTCTTGAGGAATCATTCATGGTTGGCCAACATGATTGATGACTTCTATAAGTATCTCTTTGATATGCATCACTTGGTAAGAAAGGATTCAACCGACAAACCAGAGTTTGGGAAAATCTTGAGTATTCCAGATGCCAACTGAAAAGATGTTGAAATCCTTTGTGTGGATATATATACCAGATGGATTTCAATGTGAAGGTGTGTGTGGAAAGTGGTGAAGTGTGAAGAAAAGAAGAGAGCAGTGTGGAAGCAGCAATACAAGTCTGGTATGTGACAGAACAACAACACTAAAGCAGAGGAAGAATGAAGTGCAGTAGATCAGTATATTGAGCCTAACTGGAATTGAACCTCAGCATATGTGGATGCTTCTCATCAGTTCAAGTACCTAGTTTATTTCTATAAACTATTGTAGGCAGTGAGCCTCTTGTGAGCAGTGTGCTTGGGTAGTGAGCTCTAATTGGCAAGTGCCATTTTTATTCTTTCTATTCTTTTAATAGAGAATATAATCTTGGTTTAGTCACCCCGTGGTTTTCCCCTTAACTAGGTTTTCCACGTAAAAATCCTTGTGTTATTTGTATTGATTTCTTTTCTGCTCTCATGATAATGTATGGTTATATGTTTTGATGTTGCACTAATTGTTAAAGAATAAAAGAAAGTTGAATATTGAAGATAACTGATTCACCCCCCCTCTCAGTTATCTACCTTGTTTCCAACAATAAATGCACAGGGAAAGTCATTTTTAGTAGCATACAGATTACAATTTTGATGCAGTAATAACATGTCTGAGTATGAAGCCCTAATTCATGGGTTGTTATTTTCTCTCAAGAAACAAGTCAAAATTTTGCATGTCTACAGGGACTTAAAATTAGTAGTAAAACAAGTTAGGAGCATTTACATATGGAACTATAAAAGGTTGTCAAATTATAGACATAGAGTCTAGGATTTTGTAGAAATCTTTGATGCTTTCAATATCATGTATGTTCCTAGGGAACAAAATCATAGAGATGATGCATTGGCACAGGCTGCCAGCACGTTAGAGACTTTATCCAAATCAGGGATGAAGTGGTTCTCAGTTGAATTGGTATCAACCCCATCTATACCTAATAATGTTACTAATTTCCAAGTGTTTGATGATGACCAACATATCCTAGATTTGATTGCAAATAGGGATATATTCGAAGTACAAATCTTAGATGAGAAGAACTTAGAAGATCACGTATGGGAAGAAGAAGAAGAAATTATGGACCTACCAAGTAACAAAATTCCCAAAGGCATGATTGAGCTTGAAAGAGCTTTTGATTTGGACAACATGATTAAACAAAAAGATCTCCCCAAAATAGATGGGGGAGAATATTCACTTGTTAACATAGGACAAGGTGAAGACACAAGGAATGTCCAATTCCGTAATGTTTGTTCTGAAGAAGAGAAAGAAGGAATAACTCAGGCATTAAACAATTATATCCATGTCATTGTCTAGACTTATGATGAATTAAAATTGTATGACACTTCTATTATCACCCATACAATACCACTAAAGCTATATGCCAGGCCATTCAGGCAAAAATAGAGGCCAATCAATGCTTTGTTGGAACCCATTATCTTTGAAGAAGTCAAAAAGTTACTAAATGCAAGGATCATAGTTCCTGTTAGGCACTCAACATGGGTAGACCATCTAGTTCCAGTCAGGAAAAAGAATGGAGACATATGTCTGTGTGTTGACTTCAGGAATCAAAATAGATCATCAGAAATAGATAATTATTTTCTACCCTCTCTAGATGAAGTTCTAAAAATAGTGAATGGAGCTCAAATGATGTCCTTCCTGGATGGTTTTTAGGATACAATCAGGTGATGGTGGACAAGATAGACAGAGTAAAGACAAAATTCACTACCAAATGGGGAATATTTTCTTATAGACACATGTTATTTGGCCTAATCAACACTAGAGCCACATTCCAATGAGCAATGGACATAGCATTCAAGGGCCTAGCTAGGCAGTACATAGTCATATACATGGATGACTTGACAATCTACTCCAAACATAGAGGTGACCATATAGAAGACCTTAGAAAAGTGCTTAAGAAGTGCAAACAGTATGTATTTCATTAAACCCAAAGAAGTGCATATTAAGAGTGACCACAGGTAAGTTGCTTGGTCATGTCATATAAGAAAATGGGATCACCATTGATCCTACCAGGGTAGATTCTATAATGAAACTGCCACTTCAAGGGAGTAAGAAAGAATTAAAGTCTTACTTTGGTAAGATTAATTTCATGAGGAAGTTTATTATAGGATTTGTAGAGATAGTAAGGTCGCGCAACGCCATGCTCAAGAAATATGCCAAAATTGAATGGACCCCTAAACCAAAGGCTGCACTTGAGGATATCAAGAAGTCCATAGTAGATGCACCTATCTTGATTAGCCTAGAATACATAAGAGATTTTTACATTTATTCATTTGCTTTAGAGCATACCTGCATAGCAGTCCTAATAGAAAGTAGCAAAGTAAAAGAAGAAAATCCCATCGCTTTCATGAGTTCTCCATTTAGAGATGTTAAGCTTAGGTACATGGATGTTGAAAGGTAATCCCTTGCCTTAGTAAGAGCAGTGAAGAAATTAAGACACTATATCTTGAGAAGCAAGATAATTGTCGTGGTACCTCATTCAACCATTAAGATGCTCTTGATGCAGAATGAGCCTAGAGAAAAGAGCGCAAAGTGGATAATAGTTCTTGTTAGGGGACAAGCCCTTAGCCAAATGATTATTGAAATAGACCCAAACCTAGTAATTTAGCAATATGCTATAGATATGAAAGAATAAGATGAGTGGTTCTCTGATATTAGACATATCCTAATTACTAGGAGATGTCCTCAAAAGATGCAAGCTTCTCAAAGGAGAACCCCAAGGATTAAGTCATAGAAATATATTTTAAAAGGAGGAATCTATTGTGTGGTTACACAACACACCCCATTTTGACTTGACAAAATAGTGACCCAACTTTTTGCTGCTTTGGCTTGTGTTGTTTTTTTGCTCTTCGGCGGTCTAGTAAAAGTAAGTCATGCAGGTGACCTTGCATAAGGGAAGTGGGTAAGTCATCATGATGAGGTCAGTTAGTCAAAGTTAATATTTCAATCAATAACCTCATGGTTGAAAAGAGTATAAAATTTCATGCAGGTTTGCCTTTTGGATCACCTTGATATTCCTTAGGGAACGAAAGTTATGACAAGTCAAAGTCCTAGTCAAACCTGATATTCCTGGGGGGGTTACGTTGGATCACCCCGATGCCAGTTTATCACCCGATAATCATTTGGTCAGCGAACTTCGGACGTCAATTTTAGGTAATAACTATATTTGCCCGTCAAACAGCTTCATATATTTTGTAGGGGTCATATTTCAAATATCACTTGATCTTGCAAATATCACCCGATATTTCAAATATCACCCTACTGCAGAATATCACCCCAGTGCCAATATGCCGAGGATGTCATCCAATCCCGATGAACAAAGAAATCAGGAAATCACCTTGATGGTGATGTCATCATCCTTTTTACCTTGCGGAGGTACGTATCCAATGATCACCCTTTTAAATAACATGACGGTGACGTCATCCTGATCTTTCGAAAGGGGGTCACATTCGTTAATATGACTCACCTTCATTAACATGATGATGACGTCAGCTTATCCCATTCCACAAAGGACCTGATATGATGATGACATCATCAATCAGCTTGAACTCTAAAGGTCATCTAATTTCTAACATCCGTCATCTTTTCTAATATGACTGATCTTTCCTAACATGACGGTGATGTCATTCTGACCTGATATAAAAAGCTCGACATGACCGTGACATCATCTTATTCGGAGGGTGATATTCCTCAATATCAGGGTCATATTTCTTAACATCCTAATTTTGCCCAATGTGACCATGATGTCAACCTTTCACATTTTAATGAAGCCCATCCATGATTATGACATCATCATCATATCCTGATCTATGAAGAGACTCATATTAGTTAATATCCCTCATATTAATTAATGTGCATACCCGGACTTGATAGTGTTATTCAATGGAATTTAGTGAACAAAAGCACATGTATTGCATATGCATGACCTTATGCATGCAATATACACAGAGAGATACAAAATTGAAAATGTAAGGTATTGATCTGGACAATACCTAGTGCTGAGCCCGTGGTATTGTAATGCAATAAAATAAACAAAGAAGAATTGAGTTTCTGCAAATAGGCAAACTCGCTGAGAGTTGTGAATTGCCTCCAGAAAACTAATTTTTATTCACTTCCATTTGAAATATATAGGCTTTCATATCATATGAAGGGTCACATCACCCTTGGAATACAAAAGGAGCTACTACAAGGTGAAACTATTTGCAAAAATTCAAAGAAACTAAAAAAAAAAGGAAATTTTTGATCTTCTCCTTGGCAGGGTCATAACTCCTAGCTATTTTGTCAGAATTTAAACTTTTTGGACTCATTGGAAAGATAAACTAATTATCTAGTTTGAGTTGCCCGGTTACTTAGGCTTAACGCCAAGTTACCGACAACGTCTTGAGCCCTAATTCCGCTCCTAAGGCCTCTGAAAATGCAATTTACTAAGATGTAGAAAACACAAAAAATTACATTTTCGATATATTTATCAAAAAATCACTTAAATGACCCTAGACCTGATCAGATATTGAAGCCATTTTAGGGCCTGATAGCATGTTTTCCAGTCAACGATAGTCGATCAAACCCTCTTGATTACCTATGGACATTTAGATACACAAATTTTCACAGATGCTCAATATTAATAACCCGATATATATAGGTTTGCACATTCACAGCCTGATAAAATATAAATGTTTATTTTCTTGCTAGTTTATAGAATGATGATACTTAGTTCTTGTCTATTTGTTGCAGAAGGTTGAAGCTGTTTGGAGTTTGGCTTAAAATTGCAGAGTTGTGGACACAGGGGCAACATGAACCTGAGCTGAGGAGGATATTGTCAAATGCATTGTTTGCCAGCTGGAGGATGGACCAGGCTAAAGATGCTGGAATATTCT
Organism: Cunninghamia lanceolata; assembly: GCA_027924645.1. Classification (NCBI taxonomy): domain Eukaryota; kingdom Viridiplantae; phylum Streptophyta; class Pinopsida; order Cupressales; family Cupressaceae; genus Cunninghamia; species Cunninghamia lanceolata. The sequence continues at coordinate 1,538,528 of BSBN01000445.1, forward strand.
GTGCCAACTGTGTAATTGCCAACTGGCAGGCACGTGTTGTTCATCTAGACCATTAAATGTTATGAGAGGATCCAGATCACTGGATCAATGTAACTATTTTCTAGCCTTTGTTCTATAAAAGGGTCAGAACTTGTCCAAATATGAGGACACATATAGAAAAGGAGAGAATATTTGGCAAAATAAGGCCAATTACTATAGAATTAAGAAGAGATCGGATTACCGAGACTAATGAGGACTTAATTGTTGAAATGTCAAGGTTCTTTCTTCAGATCATTGTAAATGTATTTGTTCTAAAGCATATTGAATGGAGATGAAGCTTCAAATTACATCCTAATTGTAAACTTTATGTAATCTTCAAGTTGATTTCTGGATATGTAATGGTGAATGTTGTGTTCAACTGGAAGTACTTTCATTTTATTGCATGTTGTTGTCAACTTTTCTTTTGAAGATTTGCACTAGATCATGTGGATTTGTGGAATGTCCTGGTGAAGTATGATTCTAGTTTTCTTCTCTTCATTACTGTATGGGAACATGTATGTGGATCAGTGATCTCAGTCAAGTAATTTTGGGAATCTCATTCTTTAACCCTTTTCCTTATTTTAATTTCAGTGAAGTCACTTTCATAACTCCAAATCATGATAAATAATAAGCAAAATAGAGAAATATGCTGACATCTCGTAGATAACTAAATACCATTAGCATATTTGAGATAAATGCATGTAATGTTGAAAATATCTTGCAAAGAATTACAAATAATGGTAGAAATCATGCAAGTATCAACCTGTAGGCACATTATTTGAGTACATTCATAGTGCAGATGTAGAATTGTTGGAGATTTATGCAGGACAAACATAAAGGACAAGATATTTGGAGGAATACTGATGAACTTTGTAGAAATTACTGAAGAACGTAAGACCCTTGAATGATTAACAGCAACACACATCAACCACCGAGTAATGTCAGTAGATTATGAACTAATTAACGGAGACTTGGGATCATGAATTCTCTGAATTCATCATATCTTTCAAGATGAATGAGGGTTGTTGTGTAACTTTTACTCTATGTTTGTGTATGACTAACATCATCATCAACAGAATCCTCTTCAAGAGGAATTATGAAGGGATGTACCTTAGGTGCTTAGATAAGTTATAAGTTGCCAAGGTCCTCACTGAACTGCATGACAAATTTGGAATAACTCATGGATCCCACCTAGCCACCACTCATGCTATCCTAAGAGTAGGATATTACTAGCCAGCCATTTTTAAAGACAACCAATCACATCAATTTCTGCCATATATGCTACACTGCATCAAGTAAAGAAAGATATGCAACACAACATCTATGACCTGTCATGGAGATGTGCCCATTTGCACAATGGGGCATGGACTTCATCGGTCCCATTAATCCTCCATCATCCTCAGGACATAGGTATGTATTAACAATTACAGATTATAGCATGAGATGGACTGAGGCCATCATCATCAAAACATGTACGACATAGGATGTGATCAAATTCCTAGAAAGCAACATTATTACTAGGTATGGAGTTCCTTACACCCTTGTGTGTGATAATGGACTAGCTTTTGCATCTTTAAAGTTGTCTAGTTGGGCTTATGATCATGGGGTGATCTTAAAGTTTTCTTCAAATTACTATCCCCAAGGTAATAGCTTAGCAAAGTCAACAAATAAGAATTTACTAAATATCATAAAGAAATTGATTGAAAAGAATCCTAGAAAGTGGAATATCTTACTTAAATATGTCCTACGGGTAGATAGAACCAGAATGAAGACTGTAGTGGGAAATTCTCCATATTATTTAGTTTATAGGGTGGATCCTATCCTCCCTATTAATTTTAAAATCCCTACCCTACAATTTGCACATGAATACCTAGGAATAGATAATAAACAAGAGGTTAGGTTACTATAGCTTATGCATTTAGAAGAGAAGTGAGATAGAGCGATAAACCAATTTGCAAAACATCAGGCTAATGTCAAATGGTGGTTTGATAAAAGAGCCAGATTGAATGCCTTAAGAATCTTAGATTTAGTCCTATCATGGGACAAAGAACATGAGTGGAAAGGTGACCATGGAAAATTTGACAAACTTTGGATAGGACCCTTCAAATCTTAGAAATCTTGGGTGATAGCACCTATAGGCTTAAAACTTTAACAGGTGAGGATGTTCCATTCCTAGTCAATGGACAGTTCCTCAAACACTATTTCCAAGCCTAGATAGGTCATACCATGATGTTGTACCATGTGTACATTTTTGTATAGTTGTTTGTACAGTTTGTTGTTGTGTGTTTCCCTTTTCTTCGCTTGTTTGTGAGTCCTTGTTTTGGTTGGGAAGAATAGTGCACCTTTTCACATTAGAAAACTACTAAAATTGTTAGAATTTGAGAGATGAATACAAACTCTTACATAGGTTGTAACTTGTGTTAGTTAAGTATCATTGATCAAGTCTATGATATCCTGTTCATCAGTGATAACCTTCCTTGTTAAGGATATCATCATTGAATACACCTAACAGCCTTAGGTTTGTTGAACATGCCTGTGTAGTGTTAAGTGAAAAATATAAAAGTTTGCCCTTGCTACCATTGCAATTCTCAGCTTAAACAACAAGTGTCCACACCTTGCAAAATGTGCTTACATGATGATATCTTATGAATACTGATACAAAAAAGAAATAAATATATTGAATATCCAAAAGGATAATTAGGCCATCCAAGTAACTCTACCAGGGCTATAGATGCTTTACTGGCAGTGGGACTCTACTTGGGAGAATTGTAACGATAACCTTGTCGGGGCTATGGACTCCTATTGCTAGCAAGGATCTGGTGCATGAGTACCTACCTGACAGCTGGCCTCCATGAGGCAGTTAGTTTGTTTTAGGTTTGGTTAATGTTTCCAAGAAGGTCTGATAAGACCAATGCATGTAATAAGGTCATGTTGACCATACTTTACTATTTTTAGCTAGGTTGTTAGGATAGCTGTTATGCTGTATGTTCGGTTGGATCCTCCCAGCCGCTTGGAAGCTCCCAGCCGCTTGGAATCGGGTCGGTAGTACTCGCAAGAGATCCTATTTATGCAGTAGGATCGGTTGGTTTATTAGATTGAGATATAGATGTTGAGGAGCTAGGTTGCACAGAGTGAGACAGAGAGGAGAGACTGAGTATTGTATTTACACCTTTTGAAATCAATAAAGAGATCCTGTTGTGTCAATTCTCTGTTTGGATTCCTTTGTGTGATCAATTTGCTGTTCTAGTGGTTTCATGGATTCGCTGATCCATTCCACCGGTTGATTCGTCGAATCGGTGGAATGGCCATGTATAATAGTTTAGGGATTAGTCTGCATTTTGTGTTTGTTTGCATGCAGGTGTGCAGGATCGCAGTCGAGAGGTGTTAAGAACCCTAGCATGGGTATGTGCTAGGTCGTGCTGGTAGTTAGAGTCTGGAAAGTTGCCCTGAAAGTAGATCGGGTCACCTCAGGAGGTTCGGCGGATCGAAATTCGCTAAGGTTGGAAAATCCATCGCAACGGCATCAGGATATTTCTGTGTATATCTTGCAGTTACTTCGGGTGTCATCCGAGTAGGTGGAGATGAGCATGATGCAGTCGATTGCATAAAGTGAATGTGTTTTGGGGTGATCATCATCAGGTGTTGCCGAGGAGGAGCGTATCGGCATAAGGTAGAAGATTGGGTTGATAAAACCATCGCGGGCCGATAATGTTATGTTTGGCCGACAGCAGGATATTGAAAGAGCTGCATGTGACGTCATCGTCATCAGGATAATCGTCATCAGGATATTGAGGTAGCAGGATATTGAAGGAGCTGCATATGACGTCATCGTCATCAGGATAATCGTCATCAGGATATCAGGGTGACGTAAGCATCGAAGGAAAGGTGCATGAGGTTGTCGTCATCAGGATATATGGGAGGAACTGGATGTTCTATATCCTACTGACGAACATGATGTTGAACATCATGATGCTGCAGATAGAGGTTGGCGGTAAGATGAACACTGAACATCAGGAGGATGTTTGCGCTTGCCAAATATGATGATGCTGCCAATAGCCGGATATGATGATGCTGCTGACAGGCGAAAGGTCGAAGGTTTGTCTGCAGGAGGATATTGGTCGGCAGAGAAAATATGATGATGCTGATGGGTTGTAGGCATACATGCTGTATGTCAAGGTTTTAGTGTGGATGCCTCTGCACCATAGTGGTATCAGAGCTCAGTAAAAGGTCCGGGCTGTTGAGTGTTGGTTCTATCACTGAAAGGACAGAGGTAGAGGAGTGAGAGGTTGACAAAATGCCTCCGAAAGGTAGTGGTACTGCAAGGGAATTGCAGGAGATGAAGGAAAAACATGCCAGAGAGATGAGGAAGATGAAGGAGCTTGCTGAAGCACTTCAAGCCAGGCTTGTAGCCCTGGAAAAGAACAAAAAGAGGGAAGTGGACGACAGTGAATCAGAAGAAGATGAAGATACTGTTGAAGAGTATGAAGAGGTAGCTGAAGATCTGGATGCTGAAGACCAGAGATTTGCAAAACTGTTAAAGGCAGTGCAGAGTGATAAACCTAAGGTAAAGGTTGATGTTTCCAAGTATAATGGAAGTTTGAATGAAGATGAGTTGCTGGATTGGATTGCTGCACTTGATAATCACTTTGAATGTGAAGATGTTGCTGAGGATCAGAAGGTAAAGATTGCAAAGACCAAGTTAGGAGGTCATGCTTTGGTATGGTGGGATTATGTACAATCCGAGAGAAGGAAACAAGGGAAGTCAAAGATCACTTCATGGGATAAAATGGTAGCAAGGATCAAAGGTAAATTCTTGCCCAAGGATTATGAAATTCAGATGTTTAAGAAGCTGCAATTTTTAAGGCAGAAGGAAATGGATGTGAAGGCATATACTGAGGAGTTTTATAAGTTGAGTATGAGATCTGGTCATCATGAGAATGAGGTAGAAAAGGTGGCTAGGTACTTGGCTGGTTTGAGATTGAACATACAGGATGAGTTAGTTTTAGCTAACCCTAAGAGTGTGGAGGATTGTTACCAAATGGCAATCAGGATTGAAGAAAAGATGAATAGGGGACAAGATAAGTCCATGAGAGGAAGAGGCAGCAATATGAGGGGAAGAGGATTAGCCCCTACAACAAGGCAAACCAATGAGGGTCAAGAAGACACTGGTAAAGGACAGGGACAGTCTGATTTCAGAGGTGGATGGAAAGGTAATAGAGGCAGATTTGGAAGTGGTAGAGGTTCTACTACATTTTCAGGAAAGTGTTACACCTGTGGTGAGTTTAGACATCCATTTTTCAAATGTCCAGAAAGCAAAGGTTCATCATCCAGAAATGATAGAACGAATGACAAGAGAGTACAACTTGTGCAAGAAGAGAAAGTAGAGCAAAGTGTGCAAAGTTCAAACACTTATCAAGGAGATAGGGATCCTGACGGTTATGGATATCCTGAGGAGGGAGAAGCATTGATGCTTAGGAGAACTAGTTTGCAGACATCAAAGGATATGATGCAAAGAAGAGCTCTTTTCAAGACCACATGCAAGAGCAAAGGTAAAGTATGTAAGGTTGTCATTGATACTGGTTCAACAGATAACATGGTATCTCAGGAAATGGTGGATAAACTAAATTTGGAAAGGATTCCACACCATCACCCTTACAAGGCATCTTGGGTGAGTGATAGTCAATCACTTTTTGTCTATGAACAGGCATATGTGGATTTTCAGATTGGAGCATATCAGGATAGAGTTTTGTGTGACATTTTGCTCATGGAATGTTGTCACCTATTGTTGGGTAGACCATGGCAATTTGATAGGAGGGTACTGTATGATGGGTATGCTAATACCTATACCATCAAGAAAGATGGGAAGACTATTATGTTGATGCCATTGCAGGAAAATGCTGCAGCACAGGGGGTAGCCAAAATCATTTTAGTGGGAAAGAAGGAATTTGTGCAGATGCCTATAGGAGCAGGCATAAAGGTAGTTGAGGACACTGCAGGGAAAGAAGTTGTTAAGGACAACAGGTTGAAGAAAGTTATAGTTTTGACTGACAGAGGTCAGCAGCAGGTGCAGAAACAGGTTTGCAAACAGCAACCAGTTGAGAGGAATGACAAGGATGTTGTCATAGTTGGGACTATTGTTTGTCCTATAAAGGTTGAAAAAAAGACAGAGTTGAACATTGCAGAAGTTCAAGAGGCAGTTCAGACAGAGGTTCTGGTCAGACAACCTGACAAACACAAGGTATGTGTGAGAAAGGCCTACATTGACAGGCATGAGGATTTACTTGCAAGAAGGCAAGTTACAGTTCAGAAGTCTTGGAGCAGCCAAGAGCCAGCAGAGGACAAAGCTGGAACAGGTCAAGACACTGCAAAGGCAAAGTGTAAAGGTGGAGGACTTCCACAACCTAACTCATGGGACATGAGTTCTTTTCTGTTGGGGAGTATGGTGCAGGAGCACCTACCTGACAGTTGGCCTCCATGAGGCAGTTAGTTTGTTTTAGGTCTGGTTAATGTTTCCAAGAAGATCTGATAAGACCAATGCATGTAATAAGGTCATGTTGACCATACTTTACTATTTTTAGCTAGGTTTTTAGGACAGTTGTTATGCTGTATGTTCGGTTGGATCCTCCCAGCCGCTTGGAAGCTCCCAACCGCATGGAATCGGGTCGGTAGTACTCGCAAGAGATCCTATTTATGCAGTAGGATCGGTTGGTTTATTAGATTGATATATAGATGTTGAGGAGCTAGGTTGCACAGAGTGAGACAGAGAGGAGAGACTGAGTATTGTATTTACACCTTTTGAAATCAATAAAGAGATCCTGTTGTGTCAATTCTCTGTTTGGATTCCTTTGTGTGATCGATTTGCTGTTCTGGTGGTTTCATGGATTCGCTGATCCATTCCACCAGTTGATTCGTCGAATCGGTGGAATGGCCATGTATAATAGCTTAGGGATTAGTCTGCATTTTGTGTTTGTTTGCATGCAGGTGTGCAGGATCGCAGTCGAGAGGTGTTGAGAACCCTAGCATGGGTATGTGCTAGGTCGTGCTGGTAGTTAGAGTCTGGAAAGTTGCCCTGAAAGCAGATCGGGTCACCTCAGGAGGTTCGGCGGATCAAAATTCGCTAAGGTTGGAAAATCCATCGCAACGGCATCATCAGGATATTTTTGTGTATATCCTACAGTTACTTCGGGTGTCATCCGAGTAGGTGGAGATGAGCATGATGCAGTCGATTGCATAAAGTGAATGTGTTTTGGGGTGATCATCATCAGGTGTTGCCGAGGAGGAGCGTATCGGCATAAGGTAGAAGATCGGGTTGATAAAACCATCGTGGGCCGATAATGTTATGTTTGGCCGACAGCAAGATATTGAAAGAGCTGCATGTGACGTCATCGTCATCAGGATAATCATCATCAGGATATCGGGGCAGCAGGATATTGAAGGAGCTGCATATGACATCATCGTCATCAGGATATCGGGGTGACGTAAGCATCGAAGGAAAGGTGCATGAGGTTGTCGTCATCAGGATATATGGGAGGAACCAGATGTTCTATATCCTGCTGACGAACATGATGTTGAACATCATGATGCTGCAGATAGAGGTTGGCAGTAAGATGAACAGTGAACATCAGGAGGATGTTTGTGCTTGCCAAATATGATGATGCTGCCGATAGCCGAATATGATGATGCTGCTGACAGGCGAAAGGTCGAAGGTTTGTCTGCAGGAGGATATCGGTCGGCAGAGAAAATATGATGATGCTGATGGGTTGTAGGCATACATGTTGTATGTCAAGGTTTTAGTGTGGATGCCTCTGCACCAGGATCTCTCCAGGTTGTCTATGAGGGTTAACTAAATTATGTAGGTTAACACTCGTCGCTTTTATTTTCAACTTACCTACAAGATGAAGGATATGAACCACATGCACACACTTGACTCCTTCTTGCATATTATTATATTGATGGACATGATATCTTTTAGAAAGATTTGAATGCTTACAATTGATATGAGTAGGAACATTATGTTTTAATTTGTCCTCATCTCTTGAATTGTTTGAATTTTGGTTGTGTTCTTTGTTGGCAAGTTGTTGTGTGGTTACACAACATGCCTCATTTTGCCTTAGCAAAATAGGGACCCACTTTTTGCTTGGCTTGTTTGTTCTTTGCTTTCTAGTGGTATGGTAAAATAATTAGTATCAAATACATGACAAGATGTCATCCTGTGCATGTCCAGACCTTAAGATAGAGGTCAAATGTTCAAAATTCAAATTTCACATAATAGATCTTGTCAAGTGAAAGAGCACAAAATTTTGAGCAAGTTCACTTTTTGAAGCACCATGAAATTCATTACGACTAGAAAGTTATGATCGGTCAAAGTTGGTCAATGGGTTGTCCAAATATCTGTAGTTCATGCCATCCAGATCTTATTTTAATATCCAAGCACATATTAATATCCAAATGTCAAGTTTACAAGGCTTGGTGGTCTAAACATCAAATGTCAAGATATTAGTTAACATCCCGATCTTAAGTTAATATCATGACACCCACTAATATCTAGACGTCAAATTTAATAGGCTTATCTGGTTATGCATCATATGCAAGGATATTAACTTGTATCCTAACCTTAACTAAATATCTGGATCTCTATTAATATCCTTGTCTAGATGATGTCACATCATCTTGGTTTTACATAGAATCTTGAACATGATGACATCACCCGGATATTAAAGTGCATGGATATTATTGTTGTAATATCTAGATCTTATTTTCACATCCCGATCTGGATGACATCATGTCATCTCTACTTAATGAAGAATGATAAACTTGCTTATGTCATCAGGATATTAACTTGTATCCAAATCTTAACATTTATATCCCAATGACATCATCATATCCCGATGCAATGTAAACAATACCATGTGCTCACGTCATGATGACCTTATGCCATAAGGATACTTCACAGTCTTAATATCCTGGATCTTATCCTAGTATCCATATCCCAATGACATCACCCTAGTATACCACAATAAGAGACCTTCTTCATGGTGACGTCATCTAGATGTTTATATCTGAATATCCACACAGATATTATACAACAGGATATCCACTCCCATTTACCCATGTTTGTTTGCATTTAATGTAGTGTGATGAGTCATTGGCATTTAAATTTGAACACATGCCAATAGAAACCTGTGATAATCCTATGTAATCTTGCTAATTTTGAATGTCATATCACATTGAAAACATTAATAAGCCCTATTTTTTTAAGGTAAAAGGGATTTCTTTTCACATAATTGACACAATTGTATTCTAAGAGCCCTAATTTCTATTGTTGAGAGTTTATTTTGAACCATAGCTGAGCTAAGGAAGCAAAATTGTAGAAGAATTCCTCATCCAGAGCTTCTATTCAGACATCACCACACCCACAATAGGTTACAGAAGTGTATATAGGTATGTATAACACCCTATTCCTCTAGTTATATTCATAATCCTAAATCATAATTAGTTAAAGAAATGGTAAATGGTACATAGTGAGAGTTATTATCTATTATGCATTGCATAAGTTCAATTCATAAGATTGGGGCATATTATTATTTTAGAGCATGTTAATTAGTAGTGTGCTAACTCTAGATAAATTAGTAAGTGCTATTATTTGAGACTGGTATATTCAAATTGCAGGACACAATGTCACATCCATGCATGGACAAGCAAGATGCAGAGTTCAAACCAGTAATATTTCCTAGAACACACAACATATATAACAAGTTAGGATTTTGTTGGGAATTAAGGTGTCTCAACCTTTGCAAATTCCTAGCATTATTTATTTATTTCTATATTTATTTATTGCCTAATGTTGTAATTACTTGCACATCCAGTTTGGTCACTTAGTTGAGGTGGCACAGTGACATGTCATCTTACTTGGAATGTGACTTGGATGGTCAAGTCAAACCTACATGGATTTAGGCATCCCATTTGAGGTGGCACTAATATGCCATGTGTTGGCATCTTGTGGTGTGTGGAAGACAATATTCCATATGACAGAATCTATGACACGTAAGAGCCAAGTTTGGAGATTCCTATGACAAGTGATGACAAGTGTCGGTGACGATCTTTGCATGAGGGAAAGGCATCTTTGGGTGCCCAAATTGGGCTATGACATGTTGTAAGAGGAATATGCTATATTTAGCATTGTATAATGGATTCTCTTATAACATTTAAGGTTGTTGTGTTGGGAAAATCTATGACAACTGTAAGATGCGTAAGAGCAGCTATCATAGTCTATTTTTTAGCATGAAGCGCCCCTATGTTGGGAAAGTCAAATCTGCCATGTATGATAGATGTAAGGGATGTATTTGCAGCAAGGAAAAGTGTTCTTTAATGTGGATAATGGCCATGTGGCCAAGGTGGATGCCTATCCCAAGATGCTCTCAATATTTGCCTTGTAATCTCTATATATTGCATAGTTTGGAGTTGTATTTGCATAGTGTTTTTCTAGGTACTGTTATGCTACTGGAATAACTCCAGAATTGACATTTGAAGACTCTTGCAAGAACTTGCATTTCAAGTGTATTGTAAACTGTAACTATTTTAGATAATACATTGTGTAGGTTTTAGAGTGTAGGGTTTTTCACCTGAAAAGGTTTTCCCCACGATACATCTTGTGTCTACTTCTCTCTGTCTACATTCTTCTTTTGTGTTTGCTACTATAATATCTCTGATATATGTTTCATATTTCTGCAATTGTAAAGGTTGTAAAGAATTTGCATACCTCTCCCCCTCATTAGATTAGTTTAGGAAGTGATTTATGCACACCTAACTTCCTTTCAGTTGGTATCAAAGCCTGGCTAGTTTTGGTCTTAGCTATTGGGTAGGGGTTTTTTGTACTGATCTTAGATTGAGTGGGAGTCTGTGCAGAGTATTCTATAATCTTGTTGCAAGAAGGAGATGGCAGACACATCCAGAAGGATAGAGGTTGAAAAGTTTAATGGCAGTAATTTCAAGTTGTGGAAACTCAAAATGGAAGACATGCTCATTGATAGAGACCTATGGGAAGCAATTTCTAGTGTAAAACTAGTAGCAGTGTCCAAAGATGATTGGGATCTCAAAGATCGTAAAGCCAAGGGTCTTGTTAGACTCTATTTGGCTGATTTTGTCCTATTAAATGTTTATGAAGAGAAAACTGTGAAGGATCTGTGGAAGAAACTTGGTGATGTTTATCAGGCTAAATCCCTGGTAAACAAGTTGTTCCTACAAAAGAATCTATATTCTCTAAGGATGGAAGATGGAGGATCTATTGCTGATCACATGAGCGCCTTCAATATGTTGGTTGCACAATTGACATTTGTTGGTGTGAAGATGGAGGAGGAGGATTGGTGTATGACCATGTTTTGTTCTTTACCCAATTCATGGGATCATCTTGTTATGACCATCAAGAGTACCACATCCACTTTCAAAATGGATGATGTGGTGTCCTCGTTGTTATCTGAAGAGATGCAAAGAAAGTCATCCAAGTCGGCCAAAGAAGCTCTTGCAGTTCATGGAAGACCCAAGGAGAAAGGGAAAAAGAAAGACAAGAAAGTTGAGAAGGGTAGATCCAAATCCCATGGGAGATCCAAATCTCCTAGAAAGTCTAGAGTACTATGTTGGAACTGTGTGAAAAATGGGTATTTCTGAAAGGAATGCAAAGAGGATAAAAAGAAGAAAAAGAAGAATGTCCCATATTCAGATTCTAACAAGTCACAAGATGATGGTGATGCCTTCATTGTAGCCTTGGCTACCCATGCATCTAATCATGTGTGGCTGATTTATTTTGGTGCATCTTTCCACATGACCTCACATCGAGACTGGTTTACAAAGTATGAAGAGTTCGATAGTGGAAGAGTGTACTTGGGTGATGATTCTTATCTGAAGATAGTTGGCCATGGAAGAGTCACAATCCAATTCCCTGATGGACGAGTGAAGGGGATCTTTGGGGTTATGCAATCCCAGGCTTGGCATAGAACATACTTTCTGTAAGTAAATTGAATGATGCAGGTGTGCAAGTTGTCTTCTCAAAAGAATGATGCAAGGTGACTAGAGGAGCTATGATGCTTGCAAAGGGTACTTGAAGAGGTACTCTGTTTCAGCTAGAGGCATGCATTTCACAATGCAATAGTTCTTCTGACTTGAAGAAAAGAGCTGCAGTCACTTCATCGCCACCATTAGAACCAGCAACTAAAAGATCTATTGTATCAAATTTTGATGGTAGTGCATTTTGGGTACCTAAGGGTGCTTATGCTTTGGAAGTTAAGATTCCTGCTGAAAAGACAATGTTATGGCATAAGAGACTTGGCCACATTGGTGAGAAGGGTCTTAGAACCCTGAAAACTAAAAACCTCATTGAGGGGTTAGATGATTGTAATCTCGATTTCAACTTTTGTGAACATTGTATATATGTAAAGCAAAACTGTGTTTAGTTTTACTCGACTTCTCATACGTCTTCTAGTGTATTGGATCTTATTCATTCTGACGTGTTTGGTCCAGTTAATGTTCCTTTGATCTCTAAATATGTATATTTTGTATCTTTCATAGATGATTATAGTAGAAGGACATGGATTTATTTTCTCAAAAGAAAATCTGAAGTCTTTAGTCAGTTCAAAGAGTTTAAAGCTTTTGCTGAAAAATAGACTAGTAAAAAGATTAAGTGTTTGAGAACTGACAACGGTGGTGAGTTATGTTCTATAGAATTCGATAAGTTCTACAAAGAACATGGGATTGAAAGACATAAGACAACTCCATACACCCCACAGCAAAATGGAGTTGCAGAGAGGATGAATAGAACATGATGGAGAAGGCTAGGCATATGCTTAGTGGAGCTGGCCTCAAATGAAAGTTTTGGGCTGAAGCTATTGCCACTACTTGCTACCTAGTAAATAGGTCTCCTACATCAGCTCTTGTTGGTAAGACACCCATGGAGGTGTCGTCTAGTAAGAAGCCTTCAATAAGACATCTTCATGTTTTTGGTTGTGAGGCATATGCTCATGTGCCTAGGGAGAAGAGGTCAAAATTAGAGAACAAGGTTGTTAAATGTATTTTCATTGGCTATGGTGTCAGTGTGAAAGGATACAAGCTTTGGGATCCTATGGCTGAAAAAGTGTTGTATAGTAGAAGTATTATTCTTAGAGAGTTAACACCTTCTTTGACTATTCTACAGCTAGAAGAGAAAGAAAAGAAAGAGGATGTGGTTCAGTTTCCTTCTACCCCTGAGAAGACTAAACTGGATGACCCTATTGGACCTAATGATGAGGAGAGCTCCAGCAGCTCTGAAAGTTTAGAAGATGAAGTAGAACCTCCACCTCAGCCTTTGAGGAGGTCCACATGAGTCAAGAAGCAACCTAAGAGATTTGGTTATACATTGCTTGATTCTAGTTGTGCTTTTTCTTTGCTTACTAATGCTGATGAGCCTAGAACTATGACAGAGGCTATGAGCATGAAAGATGCATGATCTTGGAAGGAGGCCATGGAAGATGAGATGGTTTCTTTAGAAAAGAATAAAACTTGGGACTTGGTGCCTTTGCCTGATGGTCAGAAATCTGTTGGATGCAAATGGGTTTTCAAGAAGAAATTTGGTGCAAATGGCAGTGTTGAAAAGTATAAGGCTAGATTGGTTGTAAAGGGGTATTCAAAAGTGGAGGGAATTTATTATGGTGAAATTTTCTCTCCCATTGCAAAGCTGACATCTATTAGGTTCCTATTATCTTTTGCTGTTGCTTATGATTTAGAAGTGGAACAAATGGATGTGAAGATAACTTTCCTTCATGGTGACTTGGAGGAAGAGATTTATATGTCACAGCCAGGGTATTACATAGAAAAAGGTAAAGAAAATTTAGTTTGTAAGTTAAAGAAGTCTTTGTATGGTTTGAAACAATCTCCTAGGATGTGGTACTTGAAATTTGTTGCCTTTGTGTTGTCGATTAGATATCTGAGATCGAAATCAGATCATTGTGTGTATTATAAGTTTGACAATGATTGTATTCTCATTATTGCACTATATGTTGATGATATGTTGCTGATTAGGAATGGTAAGAATATGATTTCTGATTTGAAGTCTTAGTTGTCAGCACAATTTGAGATGAAAAACTTAGGGGCAAATAGGTACATTCTAGGAATGAAGATCAGAAGAGACAGAGCAAATAGAAAACTTTGGTTACGCCAGCGTAAGTATGTGAAGACCGTGTTGGATAGATTTAGCATGGAAAATTGTAGACCATTGACTATTCTTGTTTCATTGGGGACAAAGTTATCTATGAATGATTGTCCAAAGTCTCCTAAGACAAAGGATATGAGAAGAATACTTTATGCTAGTGTTATTGGCAGCTTGACGTATGCTAAGGTCTGTACAAGACAAGATATTACCCAAGCAGTGGGAGTCCTTAGTCAGTTTATGGCTAATCCTAGATGGGTACATTGGGATGCAGTAAAACGAGTGTTTAGATATTTGTGGGGTACTTCTCAGTATTCCCTGTGTTATCATGGTCATCCTACATGACCTCCGCATTCTATATGTATTCATGGATTTGTAGATTCTGATTGGGCAGGTAACATTGATAGCAGGAGATCCACCAGTGCTTATGTGTTTACTATGTTCGGTGGTGCAATTAGTTGGATGAGTAAGAGACAACCTATGGTTGCTTTGTCCATGACAGAAGCTGAGTATATGGCATCAACTCATGCTTTTAAGGAAGCCATTTGTCTTAAGAGGTTGTGTTTAGATATTGGTGTTGATGCAGGATAGATTACTATTTGTTGTGACAGTCAGAGTGCAATTTACTTAGCAAAGAAACTACCTTTCCATGCTAGAACAAAGCATATTGATGTGTAGTTTCATTTTGTGTGAGACATGGTAGAGGATGGGAAGGTGATATTGGAGAAAGTAGACACTTTGAAGAATGTTGCAGATTCATTGATGAAACCAGTGGGTACAGGGAAGTTTAGATGGTGACTGGAGTCTATCGGCCTCTTTGCCCCTAGTAGTTAAATCTTGTCATTTTTGGCTCTTGCAAGGTTTTTGACAAGTGGGAGAATGTTGGGAATTAAGGTGTCTCAACCTTTGCAAATTCCTAGCATTATTTATTTATTTCTATATTTATTTATTGCCTAATGTTGTAATTACTTGCACATTCCATTTGGTTGCTTAGTTGAGGTGGCACGGTGACATGTCATCTTACTTGGAATGTGACTTGGATGGTCAAGTCAAACCTACATGGATTTGTATGTCCCATTTGAGGTGGCACTAATATGCCATGTGTCGGTATCTTGTGGTGTGTGGAAGACAATATTCCATATGACAGAATCTATGATGTGTAAGAGCCAAGTTTGGAGATTCCTATGACAAGTGATGACAAGTATCAGTGAAGATCTCTGCATGAGGAAAAGGCATCTTTGGGTGCCCAAGTTGGGCTATGACATGTTGTAAGAGGAATATGCTATATTTAGCATTGTATGACAAATTCTCTTATAACATTTAAGGTTGTTATGTTGGGAAAATCTATGACAATTGTAAGATGCATAAGACCATCTCTCATAGTCTATTTTTAGCATGGAGCACTCCTATGTTGGGAAGGTCAAATCTGCCATGTATACAAGTGTAAGGGATATATTTGTATCAAGGACAAGTGTCCTTTGATGTGGATAATGGCCATGTGGCCAAGGTGGATGCCTATTGGTGCAGGGGCACCTAGGTATATATTGTAAATAGGGGCAAATATTGAGTTTTATGTATTATGTCCAATTTTGGTGTAATAAGGTTGAATAAGACCATGTCAAATGTTTTAATCTCATGGGGTCAGTTTAGGTTAGTTTAAAAGTTACAAAAGTTAATTTTTTTGGTGTGTTTTTGGGAAGATGAAGAGTCAAGAACTTGAACAGTCAATAAAAACTATTGGCTTCTAATGTAAAGCATGTAAAAATGCCCGAGAAGGTTCAAAGCTATCATCTGAAGACATTTTGGAGGAAGATCAATAAAGTTATACTGTTGTTTTCTGTATTTTTCATTGTTTTCTGCTGTTTCAGGACGTGGTACGACCCAGTACCTTACGTTCATGACCCAAAACCATGTGCATGTGTGTAGAACTATGACCTAGCTTTCATTTGAGCCTAGTTTAGTCAATTTTCATTGGAGTTGAGTGAGTTATAGCCTTTTTGTGAAAACAACCTATGAACCTAGGGTTTGAGGGTTTGAGAGCAAAAATCATGTTTTGAAGGCCATTCCACCTTTGGAAAATTCTCAAACTCGGTGAAATGGAGGTACGGATAGTGCTTTTCATGTTTCTTAAGGTTGTAGAGGTAGGGAATGGATTTTGGACCAAGTTTGATCAAGCTCTAGCCTAATATCTCCTTGTATTAGGCTTGTTTGAGTAGGTTGAGATAGGGTTTTGAAAAAAGGTGATCTGGGTATTGTCCCAATTGACAAAATTGGTGGATTTAGACGCCATGCGATGTGTGGAGAACCTTGGAGTTGAGTTTTGGGTTTTGGGTTTTAATTTTCTCATACTTGCTTTGCAAAATAGGGCGAATTAGGCCTAGTGGCAGCATGACAGTGAATTATTGGGGGTGTTGCTCCAAAACAACCACATCCCAAATCTTGATATGTTATCAAATAGCCAAAAGGGTATAAAAAATGGTGAATAGTTTCTAGGTTTGTGACCTCCTCCAAAAGATATCATGAAAAAACTAGGTTTTGAGGGCTACTAGGACAAGGGGATAGTTATGAATGAAGGGCTATTGTTTGATGGCTCCAGATTTGAAAGGCAAATAGGTTGAGTTTGTTTAGTGATTTTAAGTTGCTCTACTTCATAGTGGTATTAGAGCTATAGGTTTTGATCTATAGGTGAAAAAAGTTGAAGTTTGCAAAAGCAAAGATGCCTCCTAAAAGCAATGCAATGACCAAAAAAGTGAGAGAGCTAAAGGAAAAGCATGCCAAGGAGTTGAGACAAGTAAAGGAGTCTCAAGAAGCTATTCTAGCTAGACTTGTAGCATTGGAATCAAACCAAAGGAGAGGTATGGTCACTAGAGACCAAAGTGACATAGAGGAAGAGGAAGAGGAAGAGGGTGAGAATGAGAACCCTCAAGAAGGAGTCCAAGAGGTAGAGGACCTTGATGAAGTGAGAATGATGAAGATGTTGAAGGATACGAAGGGAGATACTCCTAAGGTGAAGATAGAATTGCCCATTGTTGTGTGGTTACACAACATGCCCCATTTTGAGTTGACAAAATAGGGACCCAACTTTTTGCTTGGCTTGTTCTTGGTTTTTTCTGCTTTCAGCGATCTGGTAAAAGTAAGACATGTAGGTGACCCTACATAAGGGTGACCATCTAGGTAAGTCATCATGATGAGGTCAATTCATCAAAGTTAATATTTCATATCAATAACCTCATGGTTGGAAAGAGTACAAAATTTCATGCAAGTTTGCCTTTTGGATCACCCTGATATTCCTTAGGGAACGAAAGTTATGACAAGTCAAAGTCCTGGTCAAACTTGATATTTTGGGGGGGTCATATATCTTAACATCAGTCATCTTATGTAAGATCACCCCGATGCCAGTTTATCATCCGATAATCATTTGGTCCGGAGCTCTAGACGTCAATCTTATATGATAGTGGTATTTGCCCATCAAACAGCTTCATATATTTTGCGGGGGTCATATTTTGAATATCACCCGATCTTTCAAATATCACCCCAGTGCCAATATGCCAGTGACATCATCGAACCCTGATAAACAAAGAAAATCACCCTGACGGTGACGTCATCATCCTTTTTACCTTGCAGAGGTATATTTCCAATGATCACCCTTTTTCAATAACATGACAGTGATGTCATCCCGATCTTTCGAAAGGGGGTCACTTTAGTTTTGACCGGTCACATTTTAAACATCCCCTGATCTTCAAAACATGACCCGATATTCTCAACATCACTCGATTCTTTGACATCAGTTTTCCTGCTCAAAGGCAAAAAGTCATATTACACAGAGGGGGTCATATTTTGAATATCACCCGATATTACGAATATCACCCGATCTTCTAAAGATCACCCCCCTCATCTTCCCTCATAACATTTAATGTACATAAATGTAGTAGGTGGATTCCCTCCGATTGTGAACATGATTTAAACACCTAGCAATGTCTGTAGGTTCATGACAAAAGATCAATGGTTTTAATCGATTCAACCTAGTTTTGCCCTAATTTGCCCTATGAATGAGGTTAAAAGTAAATTTACAAGGTCATTTTACACTTACCTTGTGAAGAAATGAGAATTTACAGAGTAGACATTCAAACCCTCATACTAGCTACATGTGAACAGGCATACAACGTATAGCATAATGAAGTGCATGATCACCATCACTTGAGTCCCTTTTCCGTAATCATTAGCTTAATCCAAGAGATAAGCGTTATCAGGTAAGTAATTAAAAAAAACCCTTTTGTTGTAGTTTTCTGCATGTACAGGTAGTATGCTTTTCCTGTGGTTTGAAACCATAAGTATGCATATCATGATGAAATAGAAATTAATAAGTATAATAGGCATGATGCTGTAAATGTATAAACTGGTGAATGATGCATGCATGTGATTATTATGGTAAGACCAGTCATGTTCATTATAGGAATCCATGGCAGACATCAGGAGGAACAGGTCAGAGTTTGAATATCTTAAGCCTATGTTTTCTCAACCTAAGGGAGTGTGGTTCAAGTATGGTGTCATCGGAGATACTCATCAGGGAAACACAAATTTAGAAGAATGGTCGTCCAAGATGCATGATGATAAAGATAGTACCCTACTGGATGCCATATTTACATCAGGAATGTGGTATGCGGCTAGATTTCCCTATTCCATGGAAACTCTGGAATTGATAATAGAATGTGCCAAAAATTACAACCCTCAGATGAGGTGGGTAGAAAAACATGGAAGGGTTTATGCAGATTTGTCAATAAAAGGGATTACAGCTACATTCAATCTCCCAGTTAGAAAGAAAGTAGTCAATATGGATTTGCGCAAATTGGAGATTGAATATGAAAACAATAAAAAGACTACAAGAAATAGGATATATCAATGGAGATCTAAGAACAACACTTACATTGCATCTTCCAAATTGCCCGTACATCTGTACAAATTTGATTTTGATGATGAATATCAATATATGATTGCCCTGCTCGGCAGATTGACAGGCCAGCCCACTGCTGGAAGTTTCAAGGATTGGATGTATGGAATCATCATGATGTGTCTTTATATAGATAATAAGCCATTATGGGCTAAGATCAAAAGTGATGCTTTAGATGAACAAATGATGAGCTTAGGAGGCTTGGAGTGTTCATTTTTCATGACTTCCTATGTTTTATATTCATGTGCTTACAAGGGTACATTTGATGCACTTACCACAGTTGGAAAGATTGGTGGCAGTATTAATGATGCCCATATATGGGACCATTACCCTCAGTTGTAGAGAAAAGATTATCTCCTTGACTATAAATTGGTGAATGATGCATTCTCTATGCATCTGGTTAGAACAATGGAGGAAGATATAACTAAAAGACTGAGCATGGAAGCTCAGGAAGTTATATACAAGCATGGTGCCTGGTTCATCCAATTTGCCACATTTTCCTACATTAGGATAGAAGATTTTGAAGGACAGCCATTAATGCTACCCAGGTACCCTACTGATGGGGTAGTCCTGATGAAATTTTTGAGACAAATATTTACTGTACTAGATGCATACAAAGCAAATAAGAAGATACCTCCAATATTGTTTCCAATAACTATAGGGTGGTATATATGCCCTGATTTAGATGGCATAAAGAAGGCCATAGGTGGTTTGAACTTGATGAACTTACAACCATTCCCATTGGCCAAATCATATTATCCCTATGGAAGAATGCAAAAGATTATAGGCCAACCTATACATAAGAAGCACTTAGAGGATTTATGGACTGACTATGAGGATGAAGTTGAAGTTAGAAGAAGAAAATATCAAAGGCTCATCCTCAATCAGATTAAGACATTTGACTGCATGCCAGTGCCTACACAATTAAAGAGGGATGATGGCAAGACCATGTCCAATGAGTATGAAGATAATACGGTGTATAATGACACCATTTCAGCTCCTGACCTAACACAACCTAAAGACATTTCATTAGATTAGTTTATAGGTGGGGTGCTACAGTTAACCCAATCATGGGTACATGAACAAATCAATACACTGAAGAAGAAGGGTGTGGCCATCACAATAGATAACAAGAGGAAAAGGCAGGAGATTTCAGATGAAGAATATGATGACTTTCTTGTTGAGAAGAGAAAATCTAATGGAGAAAGGTTGCCACCTCATAAACAAAGCAAAAGACCCCCTAGAGGAAAGAAGACTCATAGTGAACCTAAAGGGGTGATAATTGAAAGAATTGATATACCAGCTAAAGTTGGATCTACATCAAAACAGGCATCAGCCTCATCTGCACAACCTTCGATAGATGAACCAAGAACAAAAAGAACCTTAAGGCCAGCTGTGGAGATTGCAAGAGTACAATATGAAGGCCAAACCTCACAGCAGAATGTGGAAAAGGATATCATTCTTGAGGAGGAGCCAGTGAATAAAGAGCCTAAAGGAGATGACCCCATGATGGTCACAAGAAAGAGGAAGGCACCCCTGGTGGCATCAACACCTAAAAAATAGAGAACATCTATGAGGGGTGAGATAAGACATGACCTGGTAATATTAAGGGGAGCTAGTAGTGAAGTGTTCAGAAAAGAATTGCAACATGATGTGCCACTTCCTATCATCATTTAGTTTAAGACTGAGAAGGCTGAAGAGCAAGCAAAAGAAGCCATTAGAGCAGGCCAAGGTGGTCCTTTCTCACAAGAAGAAACTGTGGACCTATCAGATGATGAGGTGGTACAAAATGTAGCCTCTCAGCAGATGGAGACCCTTGCTTCAAACACTTGCATGACCCCACATGGAACCCCATCAGCACAGAGGGTGATATTAGAAGAGTTAAAGTAGACAGAGCAAGAGAAAGAAAGTAGCCTAGAGAAGGCAGCCCAACAAATTGGGCTTGATAAGTTAGTTGATCAGGTAACTAGCCCTGCAGTGATAGACCTAACATATAGGGAGGATGTAAGTCCTAAACATCAAGCAAGTGCACCTAATAAAGCAGAAAATATTGAGGAAGTCAAGTTGACAGAAGTGGAGAGCCATACTCCAGATATGGGCCAACAACAACAAGAAATACCAGCTAAACCCAAAATAGTAGAAGTCTGACAAAAGGGCGGGAATGACAAAGACACATCAGGTGATGATGCCCCCCAGACTCAAGAAACCTCAAGTGATAAAGAGACATCGGGTCATGATGACCTTAAGACCCAGGAGGTAGATATATTAGGTGTGGAGCAGAATGTGATCTAGGATCAGGTTGATGCACCTAGTACAAACACAATGATATCCATAGATACAAATATACCTTAGGATGAGGAAATTCCCAAAGTGGATGAAACACAAAAAGAGGTGGTACAGGATCAGGTCCAAGACCAGCATGTAGATACACCACAAGATCCTCCCCCGCAAGAGGAAGTTCCTCAAGAAGAAGAAATACAATAGGATCCCCCTCATTAAGAATATCATGAGGAAGAGATAAGTAAATCACCTTCTCCATCAAGAACTGAGACAAATCCTAGAGATCAGGGTGGACATAATGATTATTGCAGACACCAAGGATCCAGAGATCAAGTACCTCAATGGCTTGAGAAAGAAATAGGTACGGAATTAGGTTTTGAGATTCAAGAATTTGATGTTTCAACATTGTTTTCAGAAACCATCATGAAGCCTAGGAGGAAATCCAAATTAACATCTGCAATTAGGAGAGATCTTGCTACAAGCAGAAGGACCGCTCAGGTAGCACTCACCATTATTGAGAAAGAGAAAGGCAAAATCACCCTAGAATAATTCCAGATCACTATAGTTGACTTGGGGTTTGCCAATGAAGACCAAGAGGGTTAGGAAGGGAAAGATATAATTGATTCTTTAACCCAAAGGGTGAAGAAAGAAAAAGATAAGAACAAGCAACATAAGGAGCACATTTCCCAGCTGCATTCATACATAAAAGGGTTGATTAACCCTGACAATACATCATCAGATCAAGCAGTCTCATTGACTGTAATGTCTCAAGAGGAGGTTAATAAATTAGTCCTTATGAAGCATGAGTCAGTGATCATGAGGAAATGGATGCTATCAGTACTCATGGGAGCTAAGGAAGTAGTGAGAGCCTCTTTCTAGAGGTGGAATTTTGTGAGTATCTTAAGGAAGAAGGTTGATAAAGTACAGAATGAGGCCAGAAGAAGGTCATTCTAGTTAGAGAAAGCCTTGGGTGCTCTGAGTGAAATAAAGAGGATTAATCCTCAAATCTTGATAAATCATTAGGTGCTAAATACTAACACTGCCATGCTAGTGGATATTTGGTATAGAGACATAAGGTTTGAATGTGATGTACTAAAGAAGTGCAGTAGTAAGTTAAGAGATATCAATGTGAAACTGCACAGCATGATGTCCTATGAAGCAGAAGTCCTAGAAGCCTTGGAGTGAAAAGTAGAGGGGAAAATTGGGAACCAAGACACAAACTTTGCCATAAAAGCTCTGCATGATAACTTCCAGCCGATGGCTGATGATCCTCTCACCCACCTGACAGAAGAAGCAATGAATAAGATAATGAGGATCAAAGTTAGGGTGGAGAACTATAATGAAACATTGAGCAATAGGAAGAATAAATTGGAGACCCTCAAAGATAAATTTCAAGCCCACAAGCATGCCATCAGTAAAGCAAAAACTCAGGATGGCGGGGAAATTGATAACATAGTAGAAGCATATGAAAATATTAGGATGATAATGCAGGTCCATATACAAGGTGACATTCATTAGGGTGATGAAGACATAGAAAGCGATGATCATGATGATCATGATGATGAAGAAGAAGAACCTAAGGAGTAAATGAAGCTGCGCCACAAGGGAAGCATATGCATCAGGTACTTAGAAGAAAATAAGTCACCTAGATGGTTGTCAGCTGGCAACCTGTGCCACGAGAGATAGTTGACCAAGTAAAAAAGGAATATCCACCATTGATCTTAAATTGATAAATCTTGACCGTAGGTCATTTGTAACTGCTCCCTCACCTTACTCTATAAAAGGTACAGGGATGCCTTATTTTGAACATTCAAAAGCTTAATTGAAATTTGATTGCTGAAATATCAGGGCCTATTTCAAAGTTATTGTAAACATACATATTTTTGCATACTTAATGAAAGAGAAGATCATTTAGATTACAAATCATCATAAATCTTGAGTAGTCTGTGTTTGAATTCTTGATACATGCTTTGATTTGCTACGTCCCTTGGAGTGCTCATCAATCTACATGTATTGTCTACATTCATTATCCTTTGAAGTTTGCATCATTTGTATCTAGCTGTGGAACATCTTGGTGAAAATATGGTTTGATTTCTTCTCCTTATGACTGTATCAAGTGTGTATGTCACTCAATAGCTGAAGATTCATCATAATTTGAAGTATTCTTTTACATTTCTTTTAATTTGATAAATTCACCATCACAATTGCAAATAATAGATAATTAGAAGCAAGTAACATGAAATATGCTAATATCTCATAGAAAATTGAAAATACATAGCATATTTAGAGTTAAAGTATGTTCAATTGATAAATATCATGCAAAGATCCAAGTGCAGACACATTATTTGAAGAAATATACTGTGTAGAGTGACCTTTCTGTGTACCATCTTTACATGAAACAAAATTTATTGATAAACAAACATAAGGCCCCTTGAATGGAAAACAACAACACACATCAACCACTGAGTAACATTAGTAGATTATGAAATAATCCATGGAGACTTGGGATCATGAATTCTTTGAATTCATGGTATCTTTCAAGATACGTAAAGGCTGTTGTGTAACTTTTATTCTATGTTTGCTTATGACTAACATCATGATCAACACCCATGTATGGTGGGAAGTTGGATGGTGAAGAAGTGCTAGGTTGGATTGATGTACTTGACAACTATTTTGAGTATGAGGAGGTAGCAGATGATCAAAAGGTAAAATTTGCTAAAACCAAATTGAAAGGTCCTACATTAACTTGGTGGAATTATGTGCAGGAAGAGAGGTTGAAGAAGGGCAAGACAAAAATTCATGGGACATAATGGTGGCTAAAATCAAGAGCCAATTTCTATCGGATGATTATGCAATACAAACATTTAGTAAGCTACAAAACCTCAAGCAAAAAGAAATGGATACCATGGCTTATACTGAGGAGTTTCACAAGTTAAGTATAAGGAAAAGTCATATTGAGGATGAGGTGGAAAAAGTAGCAAGGTACATAAATGGGTTGAGGTTCTCCATACAAGATGAGTTAAGTCTTAATCCTCCAAGCATAGTGGAAGAGTGTTTTCAAATGGAAATTAGGGTAGAAGAAAGATTGAATAGAAGGCAAGAAAAACAAAGTAGAGGTAGAGGAAGGAACTTCAAAGGTAGAGGCAACTTTGGAGGGAGAGGACATTCCCAAAAAGCACAAGGAGAGTCAAGTGGGCAACAAGAACAGATCTCAGATTTTAGAGGCAATTTCAAAGGTAGAAGACCTAATGGTAGAGGTAGATTTGAAGGATAAGGTAGAGGTTCAAACACCTTTTCAGGAAGATGCTATCAATGCAATTAGTTTGGCCATCAAGCTTGGAAATGGCTAGAGAAACAACCCTCAACATCACATGGAGGTGAAAGGAGAACATAGATAGTGCAAGAGGAAGATAATAAGACTGTCAAACTACCATCTCAGCCTGCTATTCTAGAGATAGGTGAAACTCTAATGATGAGAAGGACATTCATTAAGGTGCCAACAGTTAAAGAGCCTCCACAAAGGAAATCCTTGTTTAGAACCACTTGCCAATCTCAAGGCAAGGTATGTAAGGTTTTTGTTGATTCAGGTTCAACTAATAATTTAGTTTCTTTGGAGATGGTTGAAAAACTAAAGATGAAAAGGATTCCACACCCCACACCTTATAAGGTTTCTTGGTTGAATAAGGGTCAACAAGTCTTGGTCAATGAACAAACATGGGTTGAGTTTAACATTGGAGGGTACAAAGACAAGATCTTATGTGACATCATCCCAATGGATGTTTGTCACTTGTTGATAGGAAGACCCTGGTAGTATGATAGAAAAGTTCAATATGATGGGCAGAAAAACATTTATGTGATTGAGAAGGATGGGGTATCATTCACCCTTATTCCATTGCAAGATGAAGGGGAAGATGAACAAGCTAGGTCTAGCGTAGTGTTAGTTGAGGGAAAAGAGTTTTTGAAAACAATGAAAGAAGATGGAGGTGAAGGATATCCAATTGTAATCAGACCTAAACTTGTCATAACAACAACAACAACAAAATTTGAGGATGTGCCCAAAGAAGTGCAAACTTTGTTCAACAAGTATCAAGACATAATTGTTGATGAGCTCCCTAGTTCTTTGCCACCTATAAGGGATGTGAGCCACCACATAGACTTTATACCAGGTGCAAACTTACCCAATAAGGCTGCATACAAGATGACTCCTCAACAAAATGATGAGATAAGGAAACAAATACAAGAATTGCTAGATAAGGGTCTCATAAGAGAAAGTTTAAGTCCATGCATTGTCCCTACTATTTTGACACCTAAAAAAGGTGGAGATTGGAGAATGTGCACTGATTCAAGGGCAATCAACAAAATAACTATAAGGTATAGGTTTCCAATACCTAGAATGGAGGATTTGATGGACTGTTTAGGAAGAGCTTGTTATTTTTCAAAGATTGACCTTAAAATTGGCTATCATCAGATTAGGATAAGAGAAAGGGATGAGTGGAAAACTACCTTTAAAATCAATGAGGGGTTATATGAGTGGTTTGTCATGCCATTTGGGATTTCAAATGCACCAAGTACCTTTTGAGACTAATGAACGAAGTCTTGAAACCCTCCATAGGCAAATTTGTAGTTGTTTACTTGGATGGCATCCTTGTTTTTAGCAAGACCAAAGAGGAGCACTTGCAGCATTTGGACATGGTGTTAAAGAGGCTGAATGAAGAGAAGTTGATGATAAATCTAAAGAAATGTGAATTCATGAAGGAGTTAGTTTACCTTAGTTTTGTGATTTCCAAAGGTTCATTGAAGATGGATCCCACCAAAGTAGAAGCAATTCTCAGTTTGCCAACTCCTACATCAGCAAGTGAGGTAAAATGTTTTCATGGCTTAGCTACTTTTTATAGAAAATTTATAAAGAATTTCAATCATATCTACTCTCCAATTATTGACACCATCAAAGGGGATAAAAGGAAGAGGTTTCAATGGAATGATGAGGTAGAGAGAAGCTTCCAATATCTGAAAGATAGAGTGGCACAACAACCCATCCTAGCATTGCCTGATTTCAACAAGATCTTCACTATAGAATGTGATGCAAGTAGGTATGCAATTGGGGCTGTTTTGAGCCAAGAAGGAAGACCTATGGCTTTCTTTAGTGAGAAGCTTAATGAATCTAAAATAAAATACTTTTCTTATGACTTGGAACTATATTTAATGGTGCAGTTCCTAAAGAAGTGGAGACACAATCTTATACCCAAGGAGTTCATTGTTTTCACTAACAACCATACTTTGCAGTTCCTTAACAGTCAAGACAAGATGAGCCATAGGCATATGAAGTGGGTGGAGTACCTAGAAAGTTATACCTTCACAATCAAACACAAAAAGGGGTAGTCAATCAAGGTAGCAAATGCCTTAAGCAAAAGGTCAATGTTGGTGCAAGAAATTCAACTCCAAAGTGTGGTAATAGATACCTTAAAAGATATGTATGAGAAAGATGATGACTTCAAAGAGGTATATGTTGTTTGTGATCAGTTTAAGCATACTTTTCATGATGAATATTCTAATTTTCTATTACAAGATGGATTGTTGTTTAAAGGTGCTCAATTGTGTATTCCAAAGTGCTCTATGAGAACTAATTTGATCAAAGAGAAACATTGTGGCAGCTTAGGAGGTCATTTTGGTGTGGATAGAACATTGGAATAGGTAAGGAGGTTTTAGTTTTGGCCAAAGATGCAAGTGGATATCAAAATTTTTTAAAAAAATTGTGTAATTTACCAAAGAGCCAAGGGTTCAAGCACTAATGCAAGTCTTTATCAGCATTTACCAATTCCTAAAAGGCCATGGGAATCCATCAACATGGATTTTGTCTTGGGTTTGCCTAAAACTCAAAGGGGATTTGACAGTGTGTTTGTTGTTGTTGATTGATTTAGTAAAATGGCTCTTTTCACACCATGCATATCTACAAATGATGCTTCGTATATTGCTGGGTTATTTTTGAAGTAAGTAGTGAGAATTCATGGATTACCATTGACCATTGTGTCTAACAGGGATAGCAAGTTTGTAGGTCACTTTTGGAGGACTCTTTGGAAGAAATTGGGAACTAATTTGACATTTAGCTCTGCCTATCACCCACAAGCAGATGGGCAGACTGAAGTGGTTAATAGATCACTTGGAAACCTTATAAGATGCCTCACAAAGCAGCATGGATAGCAATGGGATCTAATCCTTCCATAGGCTGAATATGCCTATAATGACTCTATTAATAGAAGCATTGGGAAAAGCCCATTTGAATTTGTTTATGGACTAAAACCTAGAGGTGTGTTTGAGCTCTTGGATCTAAGTGGAATGGAGAAAAGGAGTGTTGAAGGAGAGGAATTTGCAGTTGAAATGAAGGACATACATCAGCAAGTTAGATAAAATATTCAAAAAAGTGTTGAAAAATACAAATACCATACAGATTTAAACATAAGAGATGTTCAGTTCAAAGTGGGAGACTTGGTATTGGCTCATTTGAAGAAAGAA
Source organism: Cunninghamia lanceolata (assembly GCA_027924645.1). Taxonomy (NCBI): domain Eukaryota; kingdom Viridiplantae; phylum Streptophyta; class Pinopsida; order Cupressales; family Cupressaceae; genus Cunninghamia; species Cunninghamia lanceolata. The sequence continues at coordinate 1,566,457 of BSBN01000445.1, forward strand.
AGGCTACCAAAGGGGAAGTTAACAAAGGTACAGATGAAAACGATTGGGCCATGTAAGGTGGTCCACAAATTTAGAAGCAATGCCTATGAGATAGAACTCCCTCCTGGAGTGGCTATCTCTCCAATCTTTAATGTTGCTGATCTATATCTTTTCAAGGGATCTGTGACTGTAGGTACAGGGACTAATCCAGATGTTGTTGATGAAGATTAGATCAAGGATTTACCACCTACTCAACCATTGAAGATTGAAAGCATTTTGGACACCAAGGAAGCAAAAAGAACAAGGCATAAGGTGTATAATGAATACCTAGTGAAATGGCAAGGCCTTCCTAATGAAGATGCAACATGGATGACATAAGAGGATATCAAAAAGCATGGAAAAATAGTTCAAGAGCTGATCTCAAGTGGAACTTGAGATTCTTTTGTCCCCGGATGTATGGTGCAGGGACACCTAGGTATATATTGTAAATAGGGGTCAAATGTTGAGTTTTATGTATTAAGTCCAATTTTAGTGTAATAAGGTCGAATAAGACCATGTGAAATGTTTTAATCTCATGGGGTCAGTTTAGGTTAATTTAAAAGTTACAAAAGTGACATTTTTTAGTTTGTTTTTGGGAAGATGAAGAGTCAAGAACTTGAACAATCAATGGAAACTATTGGTTTCTAATGTAAAGCATGTAAAAATGCCTGAGAAGGTTTGAAGCTATCATCTGAAGACATTTTAGAGGAAGATCAATAAAGTTATACTGTTGTTTTTTGTATTTTTCATTGTTTTCTGTTGTTTCAGGACATGGTACAACCCAGTACCATAATTTCATGGCCCAAAACCACATGCATGTTGTAGAACTATGACCTAGATTTAATTTGAGCCTAGTTTGGTCAATTTTCATTGGAGTATGAGTGAGTTATAGCCTTTTTTGTGAAAACAACCTGTGAACCTAGGGTTTGAGGGTTTGAGCGCAAAAATCATGTTTTGAAGGCCATTCCACTGTTGAAAAATTCTCAAACTTAGTTGAATGGAGGTATGGATAGTGATTTTCATGTTTCTTAAGGTTGCAAAGGCAGGGAATGGAGTTTGGACCAAGTTTGATCAAGCCCTAGCCTAATATCTCCTTGTACTAGGCTTATTTGAGTAGGTTGAGATAAGGTTTTGAAAAAGGGTGATCTGGGTATTGTCCCAATTGATAAAATTGGTGGATTTAGACCCCAAGCAATGTGTGGAGCACCTTGGAGTTGAGTTTTGGGTTTTGATTTTCTCACACTTTCTTTGTAAAATAGGGCTAATTAGGCCTAGTTGCAGCATGACAGTGAATTATTGAGGGTGTTTCTCCAAAACAACCACATCCCAAATCTTGATATGTTGTCAAATAGCCAAAAGGGTATAAAAAATGGTGAATAGTTTCTGGGTTTGTGACCTCCAAAATATATCATGAAAAAACTAGGTTTTGAGGGCTACCAAGACAAGGGGAGAGTTATAAATGAAGGGCTATTGTTTGATGGCTCCAGACTTGAAAGGTGAATAGGTTGGGTTTTTTTAGTGATTTTAAGTTGCTCTGCATCACCTATCCCAAGATGCTCTCAATATTTGCCTTGTAATCTCTATATATTGCATAGTTTGGAGTTGTAGTTGCATAGTGTTTTTACAGGTACTATTATGCTACCAAAATAAGTCTAGAATCGACATTTGAAGACTCTTGGAATAAATTGCATTACAAGTGTATTGTAAACTATAACCATTTCAGATAATACATTGAGTAGGTTTTAGAGTGTGGGGTTTTTCACCTGAAAAGGTTTTCCCCATGATACATCTTGTGTCTACTTCTCTCTGTCTACATTCTTATTTTGTGTTTGCTGCTATAATATCTCTGATATATGTTTCATATTGCTGCAATTGTAAATGTTGTAAAGAATTTGCATACCTCTCCCCTCATTAGATTAGTTTAGGAAGCCATTTCTGCACACCTAGCTTCCTTTCAGATTCTCTGAGGATACCCACTGTGGGAACACATACATCAAAGCATTTAGAGCTTGAATTGATGCCAGAGAAGATGACGTTGTATTGAATAATATAGTGGCATCTGAGTTATTTCATGCCGTTAGTTTTCCCTACTCTACAGAGGCTTTTGACCTTTTGGCATAATCTGCATTGCATTATGATGTTAACACAAGGAAGATAGTGAAATAGGAGAGGCTCTATGTAGATTTATTTGTGGATGGTATCTCCAAGGTGTTCCATTTTCCTATTTATCAACAGATGTATGTGCCAGACTTAGATGCATTCGCCAAAGTTTGAGGCTAACAAAAAGAATTGTAGAAAGGTTATATATCAGGGATGGAGAAGCCCAACTAACATAGCTAGAGCAGCCGCCAAAATGGTACAACATTAATACAAATTTGATTTCAGTGAGGAGGTACAATATATAATGTTTATGCTTAGCCGAATGAAAGGATTGTTGAATTGTGGAATATTTGAACCCTAGATTTTTAGGTTAATAAGGATGGTTGTTGAATATGAGGAAGATCAAGCAAAGGTCCAATGGGCCAAGATTATCAGTGATACTATTCATGAATAGATGTTCAAGTGGAAAGAAGGTAAGGGGATGATCTTTAGGATCACATCCTACTTGGTATATGCCTATGCAACAAAAGGCACATTCAATGGTCTACAAACTATAGGAAGGATTCAGAGGTTGCCTAATAAGAAAAGTCCCTTGGAGCACTATTCCTAGTTAGAAAGGAGACTTTCAGTGCAACATTACAAAGTAGTTAATGATGCTTTCCTAATGCACTTAATCCACCTCATGGAAGGGGATAGGACCAAATGATTCTCAGTTGGTGCTACAAAAGCTATCAAAAGATACAACTCTTGGTTCATCTAGGCCAAAACTTACTCATACATCCAGATGGAAGGTTTTAATAGGAAACCTTATATGCTACCAAGGTACCCTACAGACAAGATGGTACTAATGGAAATGATGAGGCAACAGTTGCCAACATTTGAAATGTCAAAAGTCAAAGAAGGAAAGCCATATAGGAAATTTCCTATTGATGTAAACTAGTGTGTAGTAGGACCCATAGAGAATGCAAGAAAGGCAGAGGTTTTGAACTTAAAATTGTTCCCTCTAGCTAGAGACTATGATCCTTACCATAGGATTGAATAATGGTTTACCAAGAAGTATAAGCATAGTGTCCACCTTGATCACTATTGGGCAGACTGTGACGACAAACATGAAGTCAAAAGAAGAGAATATCAAAGACTAACATTGGATCAAATGAGAATAGTAGGGCAGCCTGAAGTGCCCCTGCAAATCAAAGAGGATGATGATAATCTCATGGATGCAGAATATGAAGAACAAAAGATATATAATGACACCATTTCAACCTCAGACCTAACATAGAAGGAGGGGACTTTCATTGATGGCCTCACTACCAGAGTTATGGCTAGAACAAAGAACTAGGTTCCTCAAAATGTTAATGAGCTTAAAAAAAAGGTGTGGAAATCAAAAGTGACAAAAAAGGAAAGAGAAAGGAAAGAGAAGAACAAGGATACAATGATTTCCTTGTACATAAAAGATAGATCCTAGGGACAAAATTGCTTGAGCTTAGCTTGTCTGAAACAACAGAGTGTTGGAATTAGACCAGACAACTGAGAGGGGGGTGAATCAATTGTCCCAAAAATTAACCTTTTCTACTTTTTAATCTTCTTTCACAATTTGCAAATTGATTAATGATGTAAACATTAAAGCATGAAACAACATCACATAAGCAGAAACAAAATCAACACATTTGACACCAAGATTTTTAATGTGGAAACACAGTTAAGTGAAAAACCACGATGGGTGTTAGCCCACAAGATTCGTACCTTGTTAAAAGTACTTAAAATGAATGGGAAGGCACTTGCCTTCGGGCTCACTACCTACAAGAAATTTAAGTTTAACACAGAAAGAATTAACTAAGAAATAGCATCTACTTCATGCCTAGTTTAGTTTCATTGAATGCTCATAAAACTTCTATTCTGCTTCCAAACTCTTCTTCACTAAATTTTCACTCTATTATGCTTTTGCTCTTTTTCTCCTCCTCTTCTTTTCTCTAGTCCTGATCCTTTCTTTGGATTTATTATTTTCACTCAAGGATGATTTTCCATGAACCAACTACACTCCTTTATATGCTTCATCAACCTTGGAATAAACATCAAGGTTGACACACGAAACATCTTACTTAATGCTAATCACTAAGCTATCAGCCAAACAATGCTAAGACTTGAATCTTCTTTCAACAACACACCACACTTTAGAGAATTGCTTCTAGAACATCTGCAATATGCTTGAATCATCCAATCGGCAAGGACTAGGAAGAACAACAACACCAAGAAGGAAATCTTCACCAACAAGCTCAAACTTCAATGCAAACCTCCAACACAGTAGTCACATGATCCAAAGACTTCCACAAGCACAATGAATTCAAAAAAAACATCCACACTCCTCTAAATCATCAGAATCACTTGTATCTTCATCTGAAACCTCAAGAATACTATTTGCCATGACTGTCATCTTAGAAAGATTGCTTGCAGACCTCCAAACCATGAACCACTTGAATGGATTATACACACTGACTTCCCAAACATACCTCTAGATCTGTAGATCATTATTTGACATATTCAGAAGGATAAGGACCACTTGTCTATTGCTCTATCTCTTCTGAATACTACAAAACTAGTTCTACTCAGATGGCCATAATTTCTTCAAATCTTCATACAAACCTCTCAAATCCTGACTGAAGCTACTTCATACAATCCTCTATACTACCGTATGATCTATATCCATTGATCTTTATTAATTTTCTCAATATCCTCAACATTCTAGTCTTCTAGTCAGGCAACAAGATAGGATACAGTTGACACCAATGGCAACAAGAATATGTTGACATCAATGACAACACTGATTAGGCACATATTTGCAACAATCTCCCCCTTTTTCATTGATGGAAACATATTATGTGAAAAACTGATTCAACCATCAATACAAGAGCTTCTCCCCCTTTCTCTTATCGCTTCTGTAACCACTATCTTCACTACTCCCCCTTTCACTAGAAACTAGTTTTTCACATGACTTCTCTCCCCCTTTGACATCAATGGCAAAGAACACATATTTGTAGTCTTTTCTCCTTAGTTTTGTTTTAAATCAAACTCAAAAATTGCATGTAGACTACTCCCCCTAAGTAGTGCTTCCTTAACATCAATCCAGATCACAAGATATGACTGTGAATTCCACCAGACTGGTTCACTCTAGTGCATCTTAATTCTGATCGAGAGGGGTAATAACCCCTAACTTCTCTCTGAGAGACTCAAAAGTGTCCTTGGGAAGAGGCTTAGTGAAATATTTGCAATCTAATCCTTTGAGGACACAAACTCCAACTTGACTTCATTCTCATTTACCTTCTCTCTCACGAAATGAAACTTTATGGATATATGCTTTGTTTTTTAATGCAACACTGGATTCTTTGAGATACTTATTGCACTTGAATTATCACAGAAGATTGTGATAGGCTCCTCAAACACAAATCTGATGTCCTTCAACATTCGCTTCATCCATAGGACTTGAGTACAATTTTTTGTTGCTGCTATATACTCAGTCTCTGCTATAGATAAGGAAATTGCCTCCCACTTTTTACTTAGCCAAGAAACCAATCTACTTAGCAAGAAGAATGCACCACCACTAGTGCTTTTTTTGTCATCCACATCTCTTGTCAAATCAGCATCTGTAATGCATGAAGAGTGAAGTCATTATCCTTTGGATACCAAAAATCCATAATCAATTATCCCTTGGAGATATCTAAAAATTCTTTTGACTGCTACAACATGGGATTCTTTAGGATCGACTTGGAATCTAGCGACAAGCCCAATTGCATTCATGATATTAGGTCTGGTCTGAGTCAGATAGAGTAGTCCTCTAATCATTGATCTATACCTTTTCTAATTTACCTTACAGGAGTCATCATCTTTACTCAACTTACAGCTAGTTACCATAGGTGTACCTACTGGCTTTAAATCTTCCATTCCAAACTTCTTCAACAATTCTTTCACATACTTAGACTGAGGTATAAAGATACCTTTGTCTAACTAATTGATTTGTAGACCTAAGAAGAAGTCCATTTCACCAAACATGGACATCTCAAATTCACTTTGCATCTGATCAGCAAATGTTTTGCACATACTCTCATTTCTACCAAAAATGATATCAACAAATACCTCAACAATCAGAATATTCTCATGATCAATATTGAAGTAGAGATTACTGTCAGTAGTGCCTTTGCTATAACCTAGCTTTAGTAAATACTTATCTAATCTTGCATACCAGGCTCTTGGAGCTTGTTTGAGTCCATACAATGCTTTCCTTAATTTGCAAACCATGTCTCCCTGATTAGACAACTAAAATCCTTCCAGTTGCTCAATGTAGACTTCTTCTTCTAACTCTCCATTTAGAAATACTGACTTGACATCCATCTGATAGACTTTAAAATATTTTTAAGTAGAAAAAGAAAGAAACAATCTAGCTGCCTCTATTCTTGCCATTAGAGTAAAAGTTTCTTCAAAATAAATTCCTTCTGCTTGAGAATATCCTTTGCATACCAACCTTGCTTTATTTCTTACAACTTCACCTTCTTCATTTAGCTTGTTCTAGTTAGTTTGTTCCAGAAGACCCATTTAGTTCCAATCACATTTTTGTCCTTAGGTCTAGAAACAAGATCCCAAGTGTGATTCTTTTCAATTTGTATTAATTCTTCTTTCATTGCCTTTACCCAGTTTTCATCTTTGCAGGCTTCACTCACTATTTTTGGTTCAATCTTTGAGATTAGACAAATCTCTTCTTGCTCTTCAGCAATTCTTCTTCTAGTTTAGACACCTTTATTTCTGTCTCCTATAATTTGATCTTTAGGATGATTCATCCTTACATACCTGGGAATTTTGGGAATTGTTTGAGCTTCTGTCTCTTGAGCTTGTTCCTCAACTTCTGCACTATCCTCTTGAATTACTAGATTTTCTAGATCAATCTGGATCTAGATCTAAGTTTGCACTTGCCTTTCTTGACTTGTATTTTCATCTTGATCATCTGAATCATATCTATAAGTTCTGGAATATCCTTCTTTTCTCTCATCAACTATGACATTAGAACTTTCAACAATCTTTTTCAACCTCTTGTATGAGTAGAGTAACCCAAAAAAATTCCTTCATCACTTCTTGCTTCAAACTTGCTTAGATCCTCATCTCTTTTGATATAGCATTTACTACCAAAAACTCTAAATTATCTTTCAGTAGAAGGATGACCAAACCATAGTTCATAAGGTGTCTTACCAAAATTGCCTTTGATCTACACCTGGTTAAGAGTGTAGACAACAATACTCATAGCTTCTCTCCAATAAACTTGAGGAACATTTGTTTCCATCATCATGGTCTTGGAAGCTTCTTGAATGGTCCGGTTCTTTCTTTCCACAACTCCATTTTGCTGAGGAGTCCTAAGAGCAGATAACTGTCTTTTAATTCCATGCTTTTCACAAAATGAGTCAAACTCACCAGAGGTAAATTCTCCACCTCTGTCAGATCTCAGACACTTTATCTTCACATCAATCTCATTTTCCACCATAATTTTGAATACCTTGAATTTATCAAGAGCTTCTAATTTTTCTTTTAAAAAGGTTACCCACATCATCCAAGAGTAATCATCAATTAGCAACATAAAATATCTATCTCCTTGCACACTCCTAATTCTAGGACCACATAGATCAGTATGCACAAGTTCCAACCGTTCACTTGAAAATTGTTCTTTACTTTTGAATGAAATTTTGTTCTATTTGCCCAATTGACATTCTCTACATATGTTATCAAGTTTCATAAGTTTTGGAAGATCTCTTACAACTTGACTAGAACTTATCTTGACAATGTTATCAAAATTTACATGACACATCCTCCTATACCATAACCAACTTTGATCTGATTGAACAATCAAACAACTTTTTCCAGAACTACTTAAATGAAAGATGTTACCTCTAGTTTGAGTACCAGATGCAATTTCAGTTCTGGAGCTTTCCAAGATTCTACATTTTCCATCCTTGAATTAGAGATCATAACCCTTGTCAACCAACTATCCAACACTGAGAAGATTATGCTTCAGTCCTTCCACATATAGAACATCATTAGTGTTATTCTTACCATCAAAAGAGATGGATCCTCTGCCATGGATTCTACTAGCTGAGTTGTCTCCAAATTTCACAATTCCACCTTCATATTTTTCAAAGATTACAAACTTACTTTTATCACCAGTCATATGATGAGAACATCCACTATCAATCACCCATTCATCCTTTTCAACAACCTGAGCAACCAAGGCACTTTCCACATTTGTACATCTAGTGGATTCAGTAGGCACTGGATCTTCTTCCTTGATAGCAATGAACACCCAATCATCTTCAGTGAAACCTCCATGATCAGATTCATCATCTATGAGTCCTTCTTCTCTAGCTTCTTGGACATAGTAACATTTTTTCTAACCTTTATATATGTTAGGGTTTGGTTTTGAGAACCTCTCCAGACATCTTGAGGCAAAGTGACCAATATTTATTACAAGCAAAGCATTTGAGTGGCAACATTCCTTCATATTTACTAGATCCTCTTGGTATTCTTTTGGCAATAAGAGCTTCAAGATCTGCAATCTCAATTTCATCATCTTCAAAATCCTTCCTTGTCTTCACAAATTGGTTTGATCTTCCTGAATAACTTTCACCCGGATCATATCTTTGCTTTCCATACACACTAGCTTTAAATGCAGATTTAGACTTAGGGAGAGAATCACCAAACTCACTCATTTCAAATGTTGAAAGATTACTAACTAACTAATCCCTTGTGACAGTTGTTACTAGCCTAATTTCTTCAATGGCTGTAGCTTTATGCTTGGATGCTGCAGGTAAGGATCTAAGCACTTTGTTAACAATTTATGATTCTTCCAATACTCCACTTGCATTTCTGATACCAGTCACAAGTTCATTTACTTTTTGCATGTAGGAAGTAATGTTTTCATCTTCCCTCATTACCAATCTTTCATATTTACCCTTTAAGCCTTGTAGCTTGGCACATTTAACATATTTGTCACCTTCATACATATTTTCCAACTTTTTCCAAATTTCATGGGTAGTTTTCAAATCTAGGACATTTGCCAATTCTGTATTAGATAGGGCACTCAATAAAGCTTCTTTGGCTCAAATATTGCATTCAACTTCCCTGAGTTCATCTAGAGTAGTAGGGCCATTCTTCAGAATCTTATACTCATTCTTTGTTATTGTCCAAAAGTCATTACCAATACATTCCAAATGACACTGCATGTGTACCATCAAAGGGAGTAATTTGTTCCATCAAATCTTGGACTTTCCTTCTTATAAGTCAACATCTTGGATCTCCTCAAGTGGTCAAGCTTCTTTTAGAGGATCTGGCTCTGATACCAATTATTGGAATTAGACCAGACAACTGAGAGGGGGGTGAATCAGTTGTCCCAAAAATTAACCTTTTCTACCTTTTAATCTTGTTTCACAATTTGCAAATTGATTAATGATGTAAACATTAAAGCATGAAACAACATCATATAAGAAGAAACATAATCAACACATTTGACACCAAGATTTTTGATGTGGAAACCCGGTTAAGGGAAAAACCACGGTGGGTGTTAGTCCACAAGATTTGTACCTTATTAAAAGTACTTAAAAGGAATGGTAAGACACTTGCCTTCGGGCTCACTGCCTACTATATACACATAACCTGTACCAGGGGAAAACTAGGGCCTATATCATTATCAGACTATCTATTCTTTGAAGCAACACCATAAGCTGCATTGCATCAAAGAGGGGCAAAATGTATACACCTAAAAATGACACGATTTGGTCTAGATAAATATTCTTAATATTTATTCCCTTCTAATTCTTCTATCAATAAATAAATAACTGAATTTATTTATTTGATTCATATTCTTCCAACAATTAAATAAAATCCTTTATTTAATTTAATTCTTCCCAAACAATTAAATAATTCTTAATTATTTAATTAGATCAAATCATTCTTCCAAATTTGAATAAATCAAATCAAATCTATTTAAATCTTCTTAATCTCCAAAAATAAAATACAATCAAATTCTTTATTTATTCTTCCAAATCATGCACAACAATTAAATAAATTTATTTATTTAATTTGCTTTCTTATCTTCTAAATTAAATAATACCAATTATTTAATTGTTTCTTCCAATAATATCTTCTCTAAATTTAAATAAATCAATTATTTATTTAAGTTGCTTTTTCTTCTAAATTGAGTTATCTCTAAATATAATTCAAGCTTTCTTACACATGCAATTGAATATTCCTAATATTTAATAAAGAAAAATGTCTTCTTATTCTCATGCAAATCCCTTCTTGTTTTAAATCATTTAACTGATTATTATATTATTTTAATTGCTTTAACTCATTCTTCTATTCTTGATAACTCCTCTCATGCAAAAGAAAGCAAGACACTTGTCTTCTTCTTATTCATTGCACATTCCTCATCTATTCTCGACAGTTGATCTTCTTAGTTCTTCTATACCGTTGATCTATTCATTCTCTCAAGTCTATAAATTGAACCTTGCTCTTCCATTTCAATCATCCAAGCTTTAAGTATTGTTACTTTGCAGGAATTATAGCACGCCTTTGGCACCAATTCCTTCATTGCTTATGATCACATTTGCTACTATGCACTACGCACTACTACCATCATTTTGAAGCTCCTCTTTATGGCGGTATTATCACTGCCATTCTCAATCGACATTCTTGAAGCATAGCAAGTAAGTGCACTCTCTAAGGGCCTCATTTCATACATACAAGAACGATTTAGATAGGCAATCAATGGAAGCTTCGAATTAAGGAAGGCTTGCCTTGTTGTTCATTGTTTTATTTGATTAAATCTTCTTAGTTCACCATTTCATTGAGTTTTGGGTATTTGATATTGATTATTATTGCATATTCATTGTTGATCTAATTTTACCCTAACATTTTTGGCACCCACCCTGGGGCCTAGCCCCAAATCTAACCCAAAAACTAAGTTTTTGTGTTTTAGAAAGCCGTACACAGGAGGAAACAACACATCCATCACTTCCTAACATGCATCTGTCAACTGTTATGGTGCTTTCGTTTAAGCATCACATATATACTCTGTTACAGCGCTTTTACCATCTGAAATGGCGCATCTACTACTTTAGCGCATATACACTATATTTCAGTGTTTTCATCCTCTATTCCAGTGCATATGTATTACGGTGCTTCTATTGACTATTTCTGCACATTTAGTCTCTGAAGCGGTGCATCTGTTGTAGGCTATGATTTTAGGGTTTTCTAGGAGATTTTTACTAATGCTGACATCTTTGTAGGAACTCTCTTGATCTATTTTGCAGGCTAGGTACTGGTTTAGATTCATATAGTTGCACTTGATAGCTCACACTTCGATTTCTAACACAAAGTAAAATGGATCCTCATGCAAAATCTCACATAGTTTAACTAGGAAAGTGGTAATTGAATCATTGCTATCTTGCATTTGCAACATTGCCATCTTTTCAAAGTTATTGCTACATGGTTAAAATTGAACTCATCATTGCTATCTGGATAAAATTGAACTCATCATTGCTATCTGGGTTAAAATTGAACCATTGCTATCTTGATTGCCCATCACTTCAAAGTTAACAACTCGTGCTATCGTGGATAAAATTAAACTCATCATTGCTATCTGGGTTAAAACTGAACCATTGCTATCTTGATTGACCATCATTTCAAAGTTAACAATTCATGCTACGTGGTTAAAATTGAACTCATCATTGCTATCTTGGTTAAAATTGGACCATTGCTATCTTGCTAATCACTTCAAAGTTCTGTGCTTGCCCAAGTAGATAGCTCATCTAGTCTTTTTCATTTTAATTAGGGGAAAAGAACCACTGTATACTGTGTTTTGGGAATGATACTAGGCCTATGCTCTCCCCTATCTTGGGTGACCAAAATGCCAGACATATCATTTTTGCATGTGTTTTTCCTTTAGAGGGGCCTGCTCTTGGATACTGTTCATCCAAGTAGGAATGACCCTAAGTGGTAACAGGCTAGACACCAAGCCCTTCCAAGCCACTATAAATAAATTGTGTTTGGAGTGAAATCTTCAAACAATGAGTGAAGTTGTGTTATACCGACAACCAACCTCCCCCAAAACCCTCCAAGGCGCAACCCTTGTAGGCTGGGAGACTCCATAATGGAGAGTAGTGCTGCCACATGTATGACCACTCGAACGGTTGCCTTCATTAAACACCTTTTTTTTAGTGGCCAAAAACCCTTGTTATCCATTTGAAGCCTAGGATTTGTACTTGTTTTTCCTTTTAGTCCAAAAAAGAATCAAAAAAATCACAAAAAAATTAAAAAATCATAAAAATATTCTTTGTGTTTGCTATGTATACTTGTTATGATTTCAGAAAATCAGATCAAAAAGACCTTTTTGCAACCAAAGGACCAAAAACATCAAAAATTTTGAAAAAAATTACAAAAACATAGAGAAAACCCAGAGCAGCGCATCCGTCCTTTATTGTAGCGCATTTGTGCTGACTTGCAGCATATCTATTCAAACCTATCGTGCTTTTACTATCTATTACAATACATTTACCTTTTACCAGTGCAGTGCATTTGTTGTGACTTGCAGCGCATATATCAATTCCTACGGTGCATCTATTTTGGTGCATACACGACAATGAGCACTTGCACAATTTGTGAGAGAAAAATTTTACCAGTTCTGGATACCCATTTCAGTCTAGTTTTAGGTTCAAAGATCAGGTCTTACCTAGCAGTCCTTTTTCCATCCATTTCGAGCCAAAATCTCTCTTTCTCTAGTCATCTCATTCACCTTCTATCAAGTCTTTCTAGTCCAAGGTCAAAGTATCCCATATCCGGTCAGTGTAGGCCCCTTTTTTCATATCACTTTGGATTCAAGTAACCCTATTAGGTTGCAAAACTTTGCTAGTGGTCTTGGTGCACGACTAGTCCCTACACAGTAAGACAGGTATCGAGTACCCTTACTAGTGGCTACCGTCTTACTTGGAATCATTGATGAAGAAAGTCCCTTGTCCAAGTCTTGTCATAAGTATCCCATTCTCAGTAGTCTCCATCGGCATCTTGCCAAAATCTCTAGTCCCATCCCACCTCATCCCTCATCACCTTGCATGGTTCTTACTAGATCTCAATACCAAAAGCAACTTGAAATGGTTGAATCATCCAACCACATCGTCACACCTCATGATAGTCATGAGGAGATCTCTAACGAAGATTATCAAGGAAGCCTCCAAAATTAGAAATTCCAACGCTTGTTAGAGAAAGTGCTCCATGATGATCCTCACAAGTACTTTTATTACCTTACAAATTTTGGAATTAAACTCCCTACGGATTTTGATATAAGCACAATCCAAGAAAATGTGGAGACTAATCATGAAGAAAGAGGAAAGAAAGCCATAGACCAAAATGTGGAGGATAAGAAGGAAAAAGAAAAGAAAGCCATAGACCCAAGCACTCCTATGGAAGAAATGAGGAAACAACTTGAGGGTCTAAAGCAACAAATGGTGGATCTCAAGACGGGCATAAACACTAAAACCTATTCTTTGGAAGATATTGCACCGTACCCCTTTGATAAGAGTTTGAACATGACACCTTTTCCCTTTCGATTCAAAGTTCATAAGTTTGATAAGTACAAAGGGAAAGGGGACCCTAGAGATCACATTAGGGAATTCAACACAACATGTATGGAAGTAGCTCACAATGAGACCTACTTAATGAGGTTATTCCCTAGATCACTAGGTAGTCAAGCCATGGAGTGGTTCTTACGGCTCCCACCAGGCATCAAATCTTTTGATGAGTTAGTCAACAAATTCATCACACACTTTTCTTACAATATTGATCACGAAGTCTCCATGCTAGACCTATGCAACACCAAGAAAAAGAGTGGTGAATCATTCGCCACTTTCCTACAAAGGTGGAGCCAACTAGCAAGTAAGTGCTTGTATGATGTACCAGAAAAACAACTAATGGAGATGTTTGTCCATAACCTCAATAATGATCTTAGCTATCAAATACAAATCTAATGCCCTACTTCATTCTCAAAGGTCATAGAAATGGGATTGTTCATCGAAAAAGCTATGATCACCAAGGGGCAACTCAAGTTATACAAGGACGCACCTACCTCCAATTATACGACTAACAAATCAAAATTTTGGACTAAAAAAAAAAATATCGTCAACGATGGAGTAGTTGATGCCAAGGTGGAAGCTCCCAAGCAACAACCGATATTCACTCTCAAAGGAGAAGCCAACAATGTAACACCCAACAAAACATTCTCTTAGGAGCCAAGACCATGGCTCAACTCAAATCCAAGGCGCAAGTTCACACCGCTGGGTGAGTCCCAAGAATCCACATTGAGGAAGCTATTGGCCAACAACAAAATCTCTCTACCACCAACAAGTGATTACGAACCTCAAATTAAACCTCACTATTGGAAAGACACCGACTATTGTGAGTATCATAGATGAAGGGGACATACAACCAACAATTGCATCCATCTCAAACATGTTATTCAAGATGTACTTGATCAAAATCAAGGAGGAAGCCAAGAACATACCTCTAATGAGACACATGTGGCTTACAGGGATCCACTTCTCAATCATGACAGGCCATACAAAAATAATAACAACAATGGCAATAACGGTAACAACAACAACAACCACAACATGCAAAATTAGAATAGTGGGAATAATAATGCCAACTATGCAAGTGTACCATTCGACTATACCATCAATTGCATATCAAAGTATATCCCACAGATCAATGTGGTCATGCCGAACCAACAATCAGAGCCTAACCAAAATAATTGCAGCATCATTACCCGTAGTGGTAAAGTCACGTTGAATACCGTCCCTCCAAGGTTGTCACCTTCTCAATCCAATCCCCATTAGTATAGCATTATAGATTAACTTCGGAAGACTCTGGCCCACATTTCTATCTTAGAGTTGTTGCATCTATCTCCTTCCCATAAGGAGATTCTCAATAAAGCCTTAGTGGAAACCATAGTCCCCACTAACTTGGACCAAGAGAAGTTTCAGGCCATGGTAGGTAATCTGACATCCTCAATTACCATATCATTTACCGAGCAAGATGACCTCTCAGTAGCTCAACCACATAACACCCCTCTTCACATTATCGCCTTCATCCACAAGCACCGCATCAAGAGGGTTCTCATTGATGGGGGAGCTGGTTTAAATATTTGCACGTTAAAGCTAGTCCTTACATTGGGGTTCTCTGAAAATGCAGTCGATCCAAGAAAGAAGATAACTATCAAAGCTTATGATGAAGAGGAGAGAACTACAAAGGGAATAGTGGTGTTGCCCATACAAGTGGGACCAATAATAAGAGATGTTTTGTACCAAGTCCTAGATAGGGAGCTCACCTATAATATTCTGCTAGGAAGACCATGGATCCATGCCATGAAAGTTGTTCCCTCTACTTATCACCAATGCATAAATTCCTGCATAATGGCAAGCAAGTCACCATCCAAGGAGACCCTGACCCCTTTCAGCATTGCAACTCTATCCTTTCAAAACTTGATTGCATCATACCAAACAATAGAGCATCTACATCCCCTACCCCACAGCATGATCATACCTCTGAAGCTTCCTCATCAAAGCCCAAAGAGCAGAAAATCACCATCAAAGAAACTAGAGTTGGGGAATACTCCATTGAGCATAGGCTAAACCTAGCCAAGATGCCTTTATCTCCTAGATCCTTTGGTTGACCCAAGCATTTTCCAAAGCCATCTGCTCCTCGTATAGCTCCCACGGCTCCCTTTGTAAAATGGGGAACCTTATCTAATGAAATAGGGGAAAGAGATGTCCTACAATGGCTTTATACTGAAGAAGAAGAGAACATACAACAGGAACCACCTAGGCTCCCAACAGAATTCTATGGATGAGGAGAAGCTATCCTACATAGAATGGGTTATGAAGGACAAGGCCCTATTGGTCTAAGAAAAGAAGGAATCATAGAACCCATTCAACCTTCTTCATCCTCATTGGCTAGAAATACAAATGGGCTAGGATATAAAGGCAAGGGCAAGGCTAAAGAAAATGCTTGTCTTGTAGAAATGATCCATACACTTCAAGTGGACAGTGACACAGATTCCAATGAATATGAGTGGGATGAGATAACAAAGCATTCCTACGACAATAAAGAGGTCGATACCATTCAAACTTATAGCCCCTACTGTGAGGGACAAATGCTACCAAATAGGCTATTAGAGTCTGATTTGCCTATCTCTGAGAATATGACTTTCGAGGAAGGTTCGAGTTCTATCGCAATAAACAACTTGGAGGAAAGTACCATCCCAAACACTCCCAATACTCCTAGCATATCCATTCAAACTATCAATGAATCATATCTATCCTCTGACTCCCCCTTGTGCATCCTGAACTTATTGACTGGGATCTACGAGGAACCCCTCAACTAGATGTGTTCCAAAATGACGATGCTTATATTGATTACATGGAACTTAGGGACTACCTACCCAAAGGGGATCATAAAGCTAGTTTTTCTATTGAACTTAATACTGTGGCTTATTTTAGAGAGGGTGCCAATCCTTCTAGTCATAAAAATATCAAAATAAAAACTAGATCTAATGGTGAAAACTGCTCTGCGGCAATGTTAGATCACAAAATAGTAAAAACAAAGGATGCATCCGAAGGTGAAAACCCAACTGTGGCACCAAATGATGGAAGGATTGACACTCTCCCCAGTGGCATGCACTTGAAGAAGTCTTAGATTGTTGTGGAACCCACAAAGCCAGTTAACCTTGGAATAGAGGAATAGCCTAAGATCGTTCACTTTGCTAAGTCTCTAACCCCACCAGAGAAGACTAAGTTTGTACCATTCTTCAAGAGAAAGCAAGTTAATTTTGCTTGGTCATATGTAGATATGCTAGGGTTAGATCTAGATTTGATTCTACACCATCTTCCATTAGATCCAGGAGTGAAACTAGTGAAACAGAGGCTTAGAAAGATGCATCCACACATAGCACTGCTTGTAAAAGAAGAACTCAAGAAATTACTGGATGTAGGGTTCATCAGAGCTATAGACTATCCGGAATGGGTTTCCAACATTGTACAAGTGTCCAAACCAGATGGCCGAGTCAGACTATACAATGATTTTAGAGATCTAAACAAAGCTTTCCGCAAGGATGATTTTCTGTTGCCAAATATAGATATCATAGTCGACTTAATAGTAAGGCATACCATGTTATCTCTCACGGATGGCTTCTCAGGATATAATCAAATCAGGATAGCACCAGAAGACCAACATAAGACAGCTTTCACTTGTCCATGGGGTACTTTCTGTTGGAATGTCATGTCATTTAGGCTAAAGAACACAGGAGCCACATATCAACGTGCTATGACAACTATATTTCATGATATGATGCACGTCACCATGGAAGATTACGTAGATGATATCCTAGCAAAGTCACAAGCGAATCACACTTGGATGTGTTAGAGAAAGTCTTTCAGAGATTAGAGCAATTCAAGGTCCGGTTGAACCCAAAGAAGTGTGTGTTCGGAGTCACCTTACGCAAACTCCTAGGTTTTATTATATCAACAAATGGAATAGAGGTGGACCTCGCCAAAGTTAGGGCTATTATGGACATGCCACCACCCAAGTCTTACCCAACTAAGATCTCTACAAGGCAAGCTACAAGCAATCGATAGATTCATATCACAATTGGCAGACAAGTGTCAACCATTCAGTCATCTCCTGCACAAAAACATTCCATTCAGATGGGATGAGAAGTGTGAAGAGGCATTCAACAAACTAAAAGAGTATCTTATGAATCCACCCATTCTCATGCCTCCTATCCAAGGGAAACCATTGATACTCTACATATCTGCTACACCTATAGGTCTTGGGGCTCTTCTAGCACAACAAGATTATGAGAATAAGGAAAGAGTCGTCTACTATATTAGTCACACATTGGTGAGCTATGAGTTGCAATACTCTCAGATAGAAAGATCATGTCTTGCGGTAGTTTTTGCTTCCCAAAAATGCTGACATTATATGCTTGCACATCTAGTCAAACTCATTGCAAAAATAGATCCACTGAAATACCTACTAAGCAAAGCAGCTCTTACAGGTCGCCTAGCTAAATGGGTAATGCTCCTAAGTGAATACGACATTGAGTATGTAGATAGAAAAGCTATCAAGGGACAAGTCATTGCTTATCAGTTAGCAGATGCACCATTACAGGACACTACACCAATGTAATTTGAGTTTCTGGATGAATCCTTATTCAATGTCTCAACACATTCCTGGAAATTGTACTTTGATGGGTCCTACACAAACCATGGATCGGGGGCAGGAATCTTGTTTGTAACTCCTCATGGTGACACCATACCAAAGTATTACCGTTGTTATTTCCATGCACCAATAACATAGAAGAATATGAAGCCTTAGCCATTGGCTTCAAGATGGCAATAGACTGGAAAATCAAGGAGCTACATGTCTATGGTGATTCTCAACTAGTGATAAATTAGGTCAATGATGATTACCAAACCAAAGATGAGAAGCTTGTCCCATACAAGCACATGATAGATGACTTTAAGGCATACTTTGTGATTATATCTTTTGAGTAGATACCTCGCATTGAGAACAAAGCAACAGATGCCATGGCGACCATCGCCTCTCTTCTCGAGATACCAGAGAATGAGTCATGGTACGAGTTCTTAGTGGAAACTATTCAACAACTAGCTTATGATCTTCTTGAGACCCATACCATATGCCTTTTAGTTGGATCTAATTCACCTTGGTATGGTAAGGTTTACATCTACCTCAAGGAAAACACCCTCCCACCTAACTTATCTTCAAACCAACGACAAACCTTTATACACCAAACCTCTTGCTATACCATTATTGCTGACACCCTATACCGACATGGTCTAGATGGTACTTTACTCCATTATTTAGAATGAGAAGAATCTCTAATTGCCTTACAAGACAAACATGAAGGGATCTGCAGAACACACTCTAGCGTCCCTTCTCTAGCTAAGAAACTCATGCATTTGGGTTATTATTGCCCGAACATGGAAACAGATCCATACCAATTTGTGAAGAAGTGTAAGCAGTGCCAAATACATGGGAACCTGATACATGCACCAGCTTAAGAGTTGAGACCTTTAACGACACCTTGGCCCTTTTGCCAATGGGGACTTGACCTTGTGGGTAAGATCCATCCACCCTCCTCCAATGGCCACAAATTCATCATAACTGCCATTGAGTATTTTACCAAGTAGATTGAAGCTGTTCCCCTCACCACCGTCATAGGTAAGCAAATCTCCTCATTAATCCTGAATTACCTCATCTATAGATACGGAATTCCTTCATCCATTATCATGGATAACAGAAGACCCTTCAAGAACTAGGATGTCCAAGAACTCTGTGACCAATTCAAAATCCAACACCGTTTCTCCACACCCTATCACCCCCAAGACAATGGTTAAGCTGAAGCATCCAACAAGACCATCTTGAAACTCCTCAAGAAGACAGTCAACGATGCTGGTCGTGATTGGCACATCCAACTCAATCCCACTTTGTGGGCCTACAGAACCAGTATATGCACTCCCACAGGTGCTACCCCTTACGCCCTTGTCTATGGCTTAGAAGCTATCCTTCCCATTGAGGTTAAGTTACCATCTCTCAGGGTGTCATTAAAAGGTCTCATATTAGATGAAGAATACAGAGTCTCCAGATTGTAAGAACTGGAGTTGCTAAAGGAAAAAAGACAGAAAGCCTTTGACCATCTCAAAGCATATCAACAGATGATATCACGAAGCTATAACCACAGAGTTCATCCAAGAATCTTTAAGGTTGGATATCTAGTATTTAAAGAGAATCCCTGTAATCAATAGGATAGAGAAAAGAAAGGCAAGTTCGAACCCAATTGGCTTGGGCCTTATGTCATTGTAGCTACTTATGGATCAAGGGCATATTAGTTAGCAACATCAGAGGGTGAGTTGTTGGATGACCCAATCAACAACATGCATCTTCGCCGGTTTTATACCTAGGAGAACCCTAATGTAAGGGGGGCATAAAAATACGAAAAAATCAAAAAATACAAAAAATACAAAAAATAAAAAAAATTAGAAAAATACAAAAAAAATTTAAAAAAAAGAAAATTACAAAAAAATCATCCTTTGGTGAAAACTTGGCAAACAGGGGCCTTGGATAGGTATCATGATGAAAACCTGGCAAGTAGGCATCATGTATACTTTCTAGCTTTTTTGTGCAAATAAAAGAAAGTGGTGAAAACCTGGTAAACAAGCATTACTTGTGATGAACCACCTTCTCCATCTTTGGGAAACCAATCACCTTGTGTCCATTCTTCCTCGTGTCCCATTCGACCCATATCCGTTCCATAATAAAAACCTAATGATAACCTATCATGGCTTGATACTCTATCTCTTTGTTTCCTTGTCAGCCAAGGTTTTGTCCCATATTGTATCCATCGGGTCAGCCTAGCATAGTATCTTTCATTAGTTCCCATGGTCCAAGTCCATGAACTACGTTGCCTCTGCGTTGTCATGTAGGCAAGGCCATTTCTCAAAATGCACCCCCGAGGCTCCCACAATCCCATCCGTCCCATTTCCTATCATCTTTTCTTCTAGTCCATCCATGGTCCAATAGGGTTTACCCCAAACTACGTTGCCTCTGCATCATCACGTGGGCAAGGCCATTTAGTAATGAGCCCCCGAGACACTAGGTCAGTCCCTTAGGGTCTGTCTTACCAATAAGGATTTGGGAATACTCTCATCAGGCAAGCAAGTGCAAGAAAAACCAGCTTTCAAGCAGAAATCCTAATGCAAGACATTAACCTATCCAAAGCAAAGCAAACTCCTAAGGCCTTTTAAAATGATTTTACCCAAATTATGGCAAGAAACAAACACATCTAAATGCAAAAAATGTTTTGTGGATTGGAAACATGGTTAAAATACGGAGTCTTGATTTTTACTATCATGCCTTTCTATGCTACTCGAGGATGCCAAAAGCTAGAGATGCTATGATGGGGGCATGATTATTTTCTTTGTTTTCTGCTTATGGATTAAACTTTGGTAATGTGAAACCTTATCTAAGGACATGATCAGCAAAAGATCATCGAGGACATTCAAGGTCTAACATGAAATGGGGCAATCCTTGACTATTGATATGCAAGAAATACTCAGGTCATCTCGGTTCAATTATACCTCGATGCTTGTATTAACTTGCTAAATCAAAATCCATGTAAGGAATGCTCAGGTCATCTCAGTTCAATTATACCTAGATGCTTGCATTAACTTACAACATTTGGAAAAGTACCAAAAAAAATTGCCCAATGATGAAATAAGCACTTCAAAATACTTGCACCATCAAGATGTCAAAATCAAAGCATCCATTATACATCCATCTATACATCCATGCATCCATATCCCATGCAATAAAAAGATCCAATGAATATAGAATAACAATACAAAGTGAAGCTTGTGAATCTTTCTATCGAGTCATTCTCTCAATCAATCTTCTATCTATCATTCTGTCATTTTTGTGTTGATAGAGTACATTTGGACATCACAAAAACATAGCATATAGTTGCATATCATATCATATGAGATAGTCATTTACATGATTAAATCAATTGCATACATAGAAATTGCATTAGATCATCCATATACAGTTTGTTGCAATCATCATATAGTGTCAAAACAGAAAAAAATCAAAAACATAGATAAGTGCATCACATAAGTTGCATAATCATATAGATACCATTTTGCACACACACACACACACATTAGAGACATATCAAAGTACAACATCAAAGTCTGCATTTAGTCCTATAGCATCACATAGCATCATATGAAAGTTTGCATTAGACAAACATTACATAACATTAAGTAGAAACATCTAAGTCTCCATTAGATAAACATGTGCATCGCATCATACAAATAGAAATGCATCATAACTCATCCATATAGAAAGCATCAAAATAGCTGCATCATTATATAAATATGTCCAAATGTACAATATCAAGTAGTCCATCTCTGAATCAATGTCATATACAAAAAGTACATCCCAGTGGATGGTGATACATGTCTCAAAATACAAAAATGGTACAGGTCTATCTAGCTATCTGAGCCATCAAAAAATGGTACATAAAGATCCAAAGTCCTTTAGTCCCTGCTATCCCTGCTACTGTGGACTGCTGCTCCTAGTAGTATCTCCCATATCCCCTCCTCTGCTAGCCTCAGACTGATGTGGGCCCATCACAGAGGCCCCTGACCTCGATGGACCTACTCTTTGGGAGGCCATAGACTGGCTCCTATAACTTGAAGCCCTCTGACTCGCTAGCACGGCACCATGATATAGACCCTGGTAGTACCTGTGCCTGAGCCTACGCTCTAGCAAGCTCACCCTACACCTACGCTAGTTGTGTGTATGCCTGCGCTAGCTGTGTCTATGCCTGCACTAACTATGCCTGGGCCTGATGCACCTATCCAACCAAGAAACTACTCGCTATATCTGTCCCCGGGGCTGCTACTGTGGTAGCCTACTCTACCTGAATAACTTGTATCCTTGCATCCACCATGTCTCTCTCTCTGGTCAACCCTTCAATGACCTCTGCGTCTATCTCCCACCAAGTATTAGCCCTCTTGAGCTGTGCCCATAGCTGTCTAACCTCTCCCCTTAGGGTGGCTATGGTCCTCTCCTAGATGTCTGCCTGAGTTAGACCCTGTTGTGCTTGTGCCTATGCCTCTCCCTGTCCTTGTGGCTAAGGTCCCTGCTGTTGTCCCACCTGCTAAGGTGGTGGCATCTATGCTTGTTGTGGTACCGGCTGTGCAACCTGTGATGGCACTGCCTGCTCAGCGTGGGAAGGTCCCTCCCCACCTCTCCTCCTTTGTCTAGGCCAACCTCCATCATCCCATCATCTCCTCCATCTCTGCCCCCCTCTCATCCTCCTCTCCTCCTCCTCCTCCTCTGGCCAACTTGGCCCTCGTCATCTGAGTCAGCCTTATCTATCCGAGGCATTAACACCCCAGGCCTTGAGTATCTCAAAAATGGGTGTGCTGTAAACCAATCCTCATAGTCCTATGTCACCCCAGCATCTACAATCCCCCTCCTCATGTCCTAGGTGACATATGGTGTCTGTTGAAACTCAGCCAGTGCCTCCTCATAGGAAGCCATCGGTCCCCACCTGAGTCTCTTAGTGTGCATCCTAGCAAACCAAGCCTACTCCTGTGGCATGCCCTACCTCCTCCCAAACTGTCTCTATACTTGGATGACTATCTGCCTCTCCAAGATAAATTGTGTTCATCCTATCAGCCACAATGATTCATAGTAGTAAGGTAGCTCGTCTGCCTCATCCTCCCAGGGCTCATAGTCTAGATATGGCCACCACTCAACCACATCTACTCCATCCAACGCGTGTCACTAGTACTCCAACTTCCCCAGCCTGTGCTGGGAAATCACTCCTACATAGCCATAGCTATATGGCTCCCCTCTCTATCTATCAAACACACGGATCGATCTCGTGATTGCTATGTGCTCCCATAGCCAAAACTATAGCAACGGCATGCCTGCAGATAGGCTTGTTCTCCTGTGATATACCACCTGATGCATATCGTGGTATAGGTGCACAAGTACATAAACACCCCAGGCATATTGGATGCCCTATGTAATCATTTTCTCCATGATCCTACCCCATCCAATGGGGAACCCGTGTGATCTTCTATTGGGGCATACCATGCCTCTGATCAGTCCTACTACAATACCTAGGAAATAGTCGTAATAGTCATAGATATCCTGCCATGAGATAACCTGCCTGACTAGCTCAGGGTCATCAAACACTCACCTGCACTCAACAGATCCTGCATCTCTCTGTGGATTGTACTCCACCAGCTCACCCTGAATAGGCAAGTGAAGAATCCTGTAAACATCCTCTAGTGTGACGGTCATCTCACCAGTAGGGAGTTGGAAAGTCCCATCCTCACTGTGGAATCTCTCCATTGTAGTAGTCAGCAAACCACAGTTCACCCAAACCTCGGGCATGAAGCAAACATAGTCTAGTCCCATAGCTCTGAGTGCCTCTCTGTCTATCTCTGTCAGCATGTATCTCTGCAACATTGGCATTGGGAACCTCTCCCTAGACTGAAGTGTATCTCGTATATCCTCCTACAGGCACGCAAAGCAAGGTGTCAACCTAAAGCTGCAAGTACCATACTCAACATATCTATAGAAACATATCAACTAACTTATCATTTCAAAATTGATCAAAATAACAAACTACATCTCTTGATTAGATTCCTGCAATCTCGAAGATAGCTTATCGATTGACGTGTCAAACAAGACACCAATAGAGTCAATTTTCACTAAATAAACTGTCTATCTATAGCATATGCACCACAATAGGTGGTAAATGCACTGTTTCTCAATAAAAGCACCGTTTCTAGACCCATGTGCCACTTTTGGAAAAAGCACTGCAAAAACACATGCATGCACCGTCCTATGCTATATATGCGCTACATACCATGCATGCGATGCAAGATTATGCATGCACTGTCCTATCCTATGCATGCACCAATTTCACAAAAGTGCCGCCCTATATCATGCATGCACCGCATAATTACCTATGCACTATTTCGCGTGGCATATGCGCCACTCTACATTCCAGTGCATCTATCTATCCTACTTTTCTCCTAGCATTTGTGACATTCAAACTTAACCCTATGGAAATTTTTTCTAGATACATATCGGGGGTCTTACCTCTGTTGGCCGGTCGAATCGATGGACACACTTGAATTGATGCTCCTCACGTGGAATGTCCATCCTCATCCTAACTGCTCTATGCTCTATGCTGCTCTAAGCTCTCCAAACCAAATCAAACCAAGACAAGTGTGCAAATGAATTGTCTTGTGGACCCAGCTCCTATATATAGCATGTAAACCCTAATCTGGCTAGGTGGTGACTACGACTACTTCCCACACCCATTTTTTCTAGTTTTCTTCTCGTTTCTCTAAAACACATCTTGTTTTCTTTGATCCTAACCAAGTTCTCCCTTCTTCTTCATGAGATTGTCTGTCTCATGTCTTCTGCCTTCTTCCCATCCAATCTCGCGAGGGGGCATCCTATCATCATAACCTATACTAGGGGCAAACTGGGGCATGTATCATTGTCAGACTTTCAATTCTTTGAATCAATGCTGTAAACTGCATTGCATCAAAGAGGGGCAAAATGTATATGCCTAAAAATGACATGATTCAGTCTAGATAAATATTCTTAATATTTATTCCCTTCTAATTCTTCTATTAATAAATAAATAACCAAATTTATTTATTTGATTCATATTCTTCCAACAATTAAATAAAATCTTTTATTTAATTCAATTCTTCCCAAACAATTAAATAATTCTTAATTATTTAACTAAATCAAATCATTCTTCCAAATTTGAATAAATCAAATCAAATTTATTTAAATCTTCTCAATCTCCAAAAATAAAATACAATCAAATATTTTATTTATTCTTCCAAATTGTGCACAACAATTAAATAAATTTATTTATTTAATTTACTTTCTTATCTTCTAAATTAAATAATACCAATTATTTAATTGTTTCTTCCAATAATATCTTCTCTAAATTTAAATAAATCAATTATTTATTTAACTTGCTTTTTCTTCTAAATTGAGTTATCTCTAAATATAATTCAAACTTTCTTACACATGCAATTGAATATTCCTAATATTTAATAAAGCAAAATATCTTCTTGTTTTAAATCATTTAACTGATTATTATATTCTTTTAATTGCTTTAACTCATTCCTCTGTTCTTGATAACTCCTCTCATGCAAAAGAAAGCAAGACACTTGTCTTCTTCTTATTCATTGCACGTTCCTCATCTATTCTCAACCATTGATCTTCTCAGTGCTTCTATACCGTTGATCTCTTCATTCTCTCAAGTCTATAAATTGAACCTTGTTCTTCCATTTCAATCATCAAAGCTTTAAGTATTGTTACTCTGCAGGAATTATAGCGCGCCTTTGGCACCAATTCCTTCATTGCTTGTGATCACATTCTCTACTACGCACTACACACTACTACCAATGTTGTGAAGCTCCTCTTCATTGTGATATTATCACTGCCATTCTCAATCAACATTCTTGAAGCATAGCAAGGAAGTGCACTCTTTGAGGGGCTCATTTCATACATGCAAGAATGATTTAGATAGGCAATCAATGGAAGCTTTGAATTGAGGAAGGTTTTCTTTGTTGTTCATTGCTTTATTTGATTAAATCTTCTTAGTTCACCATTTCATTGAGTTTTGGGTATTTGATATTGATTATTATTGCATATTCATTGTTGATCCAATTTTACCCTAACACCTACAAGAAATTTAAGTTTAACACAAAAATAATTAAATGAGAAATAGCAACTACTTCATGCCTGGTTGAGTTTCATTAAATGCTCATAAAACTTCAGTTCTGCTTCCAAACTCTTCTTCACTAACTTTTCACTCTATTATGCTTTTTCTCTTCTACTCCTCTTCTTTGTTCTACTCCTGATCCTTTCCTTGGATTTATTATTTTCTCTCAAGGATGATTTTCCACAACTTAGCTACACTCCTTTATATGCTTCATCAAACTTGGAATAAACATCAAGGTCAGCACACCAAACATCTTATTTAATGTGAATCACTAAGCTATCAGCCAAAAATTGCTAAAACTTGAATCTTCTTTCAACAACACACCACGCTCCAGAGAATTGCTTTTGGAATATCCACAATATGCTTGAATCATTTGATTAGCCAGGACTAGGAAGAACAACAACACCAAGAAGGAAATCTTCACCAACAAGATGAAACTTCAATGTGAACCTCTAACATAGTAGTCACACAATCTAGAGACCTCCACAAACACAATGAATTCAACAAAAACATTTGTACTCCTCCAAATCATTAGAATCACTTGCATCTTCATCAAGAACCTCAAGAATACTATCTGGCATGACTGTCATCTTAGAAAGATTACTTGCAGATGTCCAAACTACGAACCACTTGAATGGATGATACACACTGACTTCCCAAACATGCCTCTAGATCTATAGATCATTATTTGACATATCCAAAAGGTTCCAGAGCAATTGTCTATCACTCTATCTCTTCTAAATACTGCAAAACTACTACTCAGATGGTCATAGTTTCTTCAAATCTTCATGTGGACCTCTCAAATCCTAACTAGAGCTACTTCACACAATCCTCTATATTGTTGTATGATCCACATTCATTGATCTTTATTAATTTTCTCAATATCCTCAACATTCCAGTCTTCTAGTCAGGCAACAAGATAGGATATAGTTGACACCAATGGCAACAAGAATATGTTGACATCAATGACAACACCGATTAGGCACATATTTGCAACAACAAAAGAGGTTACTTCTAAAGGATTATGCCTTGTGTACCAACAACTATCACCCCCTATAGGACTAGTGCTCAAAGCTATCCTGATATCTGCACCCCAAATATCCATAACCCAAGGGGAGACTTTAAAGGATCAGGAGATAAGTCAAGTTGGGACTACTACTGAAGGAGATTATGATGATGAAGAAGATCAAGTTGCAAGTGGGACACTTAAAAGGAAGAGAAAAGATGATGAGCTACAAGGTGTCAAGGTGACTAGACAGAGCAAATATAAAACCCCTCACATGAGATGGGCTATTTCACCACCACTAGTAGCAACATTAGGATCAGGTGATCCATCTGTAAGTATAGTTAAAGAATTACAACATGATATGCCAATAGAGACAATAGTAAAAGTGAAAACTAAGATGGTACAAGAAGTCAAAAGACAAGCCCAAGAGGATGAAGCTACAAAGGCCCTTCCACTAAGTAAAACCATTGACTTAATAGAAGATGAGGTGGTGAAGGATATCACAAATCATCCTATTGGACCTATGCTACAACGTATAGAGGCTTCAAGCCAAGGTGATGCAGTAGTAGAGACATACACAGAGGAGATGGAAAAGGTAGAATCTCCTAAAGTAGAAGAAGTAGAGGTGCATATGGGACCTCTAAACATCTTGATTGAAGAGGTGACTAACCTAGTGGCAGTGGATTTGACTTACTTGCCTGAGAAGGAAAGCACTGAAAAGGAAGAGGCTATTAAAGATAGACAATCATTGGAGGAAAACATTCTTATGTAGATTGATACTGGAAATAAAGAGACTCAAGATGGAAGAGCCAGTTCAGACATCCCTAAAGATAAAGTTCCACAAAAAAAGGATGATCAAACATAGGATGATCGGCCTCTTCCAGACCAAGGGCAAGAAGAGCAAGTGCCTGAAAAAGAAAATTTAAATGCCAGAATAGAACAACAAGAGAATGTGTAAGAGCCCGATGATGACTAGGAGAAAGATCAAGATAAAGGAACACAAGAAGCTCAAATTGAGCAACCAGATTAGGAAGGATCACAATTAGAGGCATTGTCCTTGATTTCATCAGAAGTAGGCCAAACAAAAGACCATCAGGTAGCTGTTGATTTTAAGTCTCTATTCAATATTGATTCTTCTAAAGCTAAATGGAGAGCTAGGACAGTCTCCACCATTAAGAGAGATCCAAAAATAGGAAAAAGGATAGCTCAAGTTGTTATTCCTATAGTAGATAAGGCCAAAAGGAGAGATTAGGCCAGAAGAGTTTTAGGTGACACAATATGACTTAGGTCATGTCACCACCGAATAGGAAATCCAAGAACATATTGAGAGCACAAAGGCAGTAGTGGCTAAAATAAGAATCCTTAAGGCCTGAAAAGAGGAACTTAAATAATAAAATGCTTAGCTGCAGCAGTTTATATAGGGATTAGTGAAGCCAGATATCTTGGCATCCACCCTACAAGCAACAGAGAAGCCAGTTGCACTTACCTTAATAAGTGAGGAGGAAAGAGCTAACCTGGATGTGCAAAAGAACCAAGCTAATGTTATGGAAAAATGGTTCATAAGATTCATGGTGTCTGGGGAAGAACTAATAAAGACTTCCAAGTCTAACTGGGACACATTGTCCAATCTAAAAAATGGCATTGATTCTTTAAAGAGTGAATTCACTCAGAGAATACAAAAGTTGAGAGGAACCTCCTACAACAATATAATGAAAAATGCATGAAATAACATAAATAGCATAAACAAAGAAGGAATTTATTGATCATAGGCCACTTCGAGGGGGCAACCTCCTTTGAGCAAGCTCGATACAATAAATTCATGGATGCCTTCATTGGCCTCAGCACGTACTTATATACTAAGTCTAATCTAAACAACTATAACTTCCCATGAATGTGGGATAATACAATATGCTCATGGGATGACTTACAAAGCATATGCATCCAAATGTAATATACTAACAAAGTAAAGAGAAGGATAAACATGGGTTCCTAACATCCCCTCCCTCTTAAAAAAAGATTTGTCCTTAAAGCTTAAGATGTGGAAATTGTTGTTGAATCTGAAAGAGTGGTTCCCATGTAGCATCCTCTAGTTGCATTCCGTGCCACTGAATTAAGACCTCTATGATGGATCAAGATCAAAGCTGATGGGTCCGTCTGTCGAGGATTGCCTCTGGCTCCAAAATGATAAATCCTTTGTTTTCCAGTTCTGGTAAAATAGTTTGTGCTCTGACATTGGTGCCAAGAACTTTCTTTAGACAAGAGACATGAAATACTAGATGAATGCGGGAAGGAGGAAGCTCCAATTTATAAGCAACCAACCCAATCTTCTAAAGAACCTTATATGGCCCATAGAACTCCGAAGATAGCTTATGATGCCCTTTTAGTTTCAGGGATTATTGCTTGTATGGTTGTAGATGAAGAAAAACCATATCACCTACTTGAAAAGTGTGCTCAAAATGGTGTTGATCCACTTGTTATTTCATTTGATTTCTTGCCATGTGAATATTGTCCTGTAGGATGTGTAGAATCTCATCCTGGGTTCAAAGAATCATGTCAACTACCTGAACTGGCAAATTGCTGGGGGTGTATAAAAGGAGCACTGGTGGTGTCTGACCATAGACTGGTTCATATGGAGTCATTTTAGGTGCAGTGTGGTAGGAGGTATTGTACCACCATTTAGCGAGAGGGAACCACTTTACCCACTGATGATGTTGTTCTAAGGTGAAGCAACGAAGATAAGTTTCTAAACATTTTGTTGATAATTTCAGTCTGACCATCTATTTGTGGGTGATATCTGGAACTCATTTTCAGTTTGGTGCCAGTGTGTCAAAATAGTTTTGTCCAAAAATTACTGGTAAAAGTTGTATCATGATCTAAGACAATGGAAGAAGGGATGCCATGAAGATGAAAGATTTGGTCCATGAAAATTTGTGCGACTGAGGAGGCTGTATAAGAATGGCTGAGGGCACAAAATGACTATATTTAGAGAGGTGATCAACCACAACCAAGATCACTATCTTTCCTCCAGATTTAGGGAGCCCCTTAATGAAATCCATAGAAATATTTGTCCAAATCTGTGTAGGGATGGGCAAGGGTTCGAGCAATCCAAGAAGGAGTGTCATTTCACCCTTGTTGCATTGGCAGGTATCAAATTCAACCACCATCTATTGAATTTCCATTTTCATTCCCTTCCAAAAGAAGTTACACTGTGCTTGTTCATAAGTTTTGAGGAACCCAGAGTGCCCTGCCAATGGAGAAGCATGGAGTTCATAGAGAATAGCCTACTGAAGATCTGTGCTCTGGGGAAGCACCAAATGACCCTTGTATCGTAGAGAAGCACCATCCCAAGAGTAATCCAGTACAATAGAGGGGTTAGTGGCTAGCTGTTGATGAGTTGAGATAATGAAGAGTCATTGACATAGCACTGTTGGATAAATTTTAATTAATTTGGAACAGGCATAGAAATAGCTAAAAGGGAAGCTTGGTCATCAAATGTGCGAGAAAGAGCATTCATCACAATATTGTCCTTACCCTTCTTGTAAGTGATCTCATAGTCATAGCCCATGAGTTTGCTAACCCATTTCTATTGTGCTGGGGAGGAGACCCATTGTTCTAGGAAATATTTTAGAATCTGGTAATTAGTCCTCATGCAAAAATGATTCCCTAGTAGGTATGGCCACCACTTCTATACAACATGCAAAATAGCCATCATTTCCTTCTCATATGTAGAAATTACTAAATTCTTGCTAGAAAGGGCTTTGTTGGTGAACGCAATGGGATGTGTTGATAATTGAGAGGGGGGTGAATCCGTTATCTAAGTTAATTTAACTTTCTATTCTTCTTTAACAACTAGTACAGCATCAAAACAAATAAGCATCCATAACCATGAAAGCAGAAACAAAATCAATACATATAACACAAAGATTTTGACATGGAAAACCCTGTTAAGGGAAAAACCATGGGGTGACTAACCCAAGAATGTATTCTCTATTAGAAGAATAGAAATACAAAATGGCACTTGCCAATTAGGGCTCACTACCTACAAGAGACCTATTGTCTACGAGTTACAATAAAAGATACTTGAACTAATGAGAAGCATCCACATATGCTGAGGTTCAGTTCCAGTTAGGCTCAATACACTGATCTACTCCACTTCATTCTTCCTCTTCTTTGGTGCTTTGTCCCATACCGAACCTATATTATTGCTTCCACACTTGTCTCTAATTTTCTTCGTACAATTAAATACACCACACACACCCTCATACTGAAATCAATTGGGTATATATATCCACATCAATGATTTCAATCATCTTTCTAGTCAGCATCTAGAATACTCAACATTTTCCCAAACTCTGGTCTGTCAACTAAATCCTTGCTTATTAAGTGATGCGTATCAAAAAGATGCTTATAGAAGTCATCAATCATGTTGGATAACAATGAATGATCCTTCAAGAAACTTGATTACCATCGATAACTCATCCGGAAAAAGGTCTGATGCTCTATCGGTCAGTTCTTCCTCAGTCTACTCTGCCAAACAGGAACCCAACACTTAGGTGTTCATATCTTCTCAGTCTTTCATCATCAGAGGCTCAATCTCTGGAATGTGTTAGTCATGGTACTCCTCTTTACTTCCCCAAGTCTGTGCTTTACTGAAAGACTTCCTCTGAGAGATATGGACTTGACTGTCAGACCTTGTTGCATGCTCTATTCTTGGTCACCACACCAAAATACTCTTCAATCTAACTTCTGATATAGATACACCATGTCCTGCGGATGTGTGGGATGGACTTTGTTGCCATCAACGACAACACTCATGAAGCCACACAGTGTCTCTTGCCAACAATCTCCCCCTTTGGCATTGATGGTAACACCTAGTGAAAAATGACTAGGTGTCACACTACACTCCCCCTTCGCTGATGCTCTGTTCTAATGTACACTTTACTGGAGCTCCCCCTTAGCTAGATTCCACATTTTTCACTACTGCTCACTCCCCCTTTGACATCAATGGCAAAGGGTAGGGTCCGCACACCAAAATTTCCCAAAAAACAATCTATACTTAGTCGCATAAACATATATACATGTTTTACTTACATATACTGAATTATATCTGTAAAAGTTGTCTTCAACTGGACAAATTCTATTGCCCAACTGTGCTTCATTCTGTCCAAAATTGAGATGTGACCACTCAACAGGAATGTAAAAGCTTCTGCCCTATTTAGATCTATCGGATCACTGGTCCAGGTTGTGGTCTGAGCATCAGATAGGGCCTCATGCATGGCCTCTAATTTAAGGATAATTATCCCTCTAAGTTCACTTAACCTACTTATTCTATTTTTCTTCTCCTTCTCAAGCTTCTTTATTTCATTTATGACTGCAATAGTCTGACACTCTTGATTTATTATGGAAGAAGTGAGAGGATCAAAACCTTGAGATAAACTTGATAGTTTTCTCTCTTGTTCTTTCACTTTCTTGGTGATGTCTGCTATTACGGTGGACCAAGATAGAAAAAATTTGTATAGATCACCACCATCTTTAAGAGCATTCTCTAGGATCTTTGTTCCAATATCCAAACTTCTTCTATCATTTGTTATTAGTCCTTGTATTTCAGAGAATCTCTTTCCCAAAAACTCCTTCCGGACCTTTTCTTCTGCTGACTTCTCTAAGGAAACAAAATGTGTATGAGCAAAATTTACAAGAGATTTTAGATTACCAGATGAGGAGGCTGAGAGATCCTTCTGAAAGGATGGCATGATCTTCTCCAATACACCAGATGCAGTTTCTATGAGCTCATAGTCTTCCATGTGAGACTTCAGAAGTTTTTCTTTTGCCTTTACTTGAGGAAAGGATGCTATCTTCATGGTTTGAACTGGGGAGAGGGAATCAAAGTTGAATGGTCCTTGAAGTAGTTCCAGTTCATCAAATTCCATCATCTCTTTGGTCAAGAAATCTTTGACAGTTTCTACAGTGTCTCTTGCCAGAGACAGAGTCTTCTTCCCTTCTGCAGTCTCAAAACTATCTCCTGGGGTCTTCTCTGTTTGGTCTTTTTCCCTTTCCTTTACTTCTTTTTCTTGCTGGTTTTCTCCTCTATTCTTTCTTCTCCTTTAGATCCAGAGTCTGTAGGGGAAAGCAGATGAGAGCTATTTGCTTCTTTAAGGACTTCCTCTTCCGGAACAAAGGAATCTAGATTCTCAATTTTCTCCTCACATTCCTTTGTCTCTTCTACAACTGTCTCAGTAGATTCTCCTTTGTCATCCATGGTAGAGGGTTCATCACCTAAGTCCTCTATAACAAGAAGATTGAATCTTTTAAAAGCATTCTAGAGGATATCTTCTATTTCTTTTGCCACTTTGTCAATTTCTCCAAGCATCAGCTGATTCATTCTAGCTTTGCTCCAGAACTCATCCTTGCAATCTTTGAAGACCATGGTTATTTTCTTTGGAGTGATGGAGGGATAAAGTTGGATAGCAATCTACTCTTAGATTTCTAGGTCTTTTGCCATGGCATTGTTCTTTCTTATTTAAAGTTCCTTTTCTAGACTTTTAGGAATCAAAGATATAATTTCAATGAATGCTTTGTTGTAGATGTTTAAATACCTGACTGTAGCTTCTTGTAAGATCTTCTGATCAATTTCACTATAATCATCATAAAACTTAGTCATTGGTTTCAAGTTCCCATCCACAGTGACTGATTTGATTATATCACCAATGCAAAGAGTAGGCTTTTCAACAAATTCTTCTGCCTTCTCTTCCTTGTCTTGACCGGTAGAGGGTTCATTGATGTTTTCTTCTTCTTCTTCATTTTCTTGACTTCCTCATCAGTTTCAGTTTCTTCATCATCCTTCTGACTTGTATAGGATCTTGTTGCCTTTTTTTGTTCTTTTCTCTCCCTTTCTAGATGTCTAGGCTTCCATTTTTTATGCCTTTTGTCTCTTAGAGGTGGCAGGTGCAGAGCTCTTGGAGGATTTGGTCTGGGAAGGGGCTTGCACTGGATCACTTTCCTTTTCTGCATCTTGTTTCTCTTTCTCTACCCTTTCCATCTTCTCTCTATTGGCATCAACTGCCTCTTTTGATATTCCATGCCTCTTGGCAAATTCCTCTACTTCCCTTCTTACTTTTCTCTTGATCTCTGGCGGTCTAAGTTCAACATGAACTTTTACACTCAGCTCTTGGTAGGCTCCAAACCTTTCTGCCTTAGGATCCTTGGGTTGACTCAGCAGGTGTTGGATGTGTAGCTCTAGGATTTTCTTATCAACTTCATACCCCATTGGCATGATCCACACTATTCTAGGTTCCACTACCTCCATCAGGCATTGATCAGTGTCCACCATAAAGCACACTGTATCCTTGTACTTCTCAACTAATGATTGAGGGATTCTTTCTCTATCTTGTATCATACTCTAAAAATTCTTGAAGTAGCCCCAGAGTGTTGTATTCTGTGCCTTGGCATCATCAATTCCATGCAAATAATCTCTAATTTGTATGGCTACCGGTCTCTTATTTTGCCATATCCAACCACTAGTTCTAGGTAGCTCATTCATATAATAGAAGAATAGGCAAAGTATCAAGCCACCATACTTGAATGAATTCTTTTTATCCTTCTTAATTTTCTGCAAGTTCTCCAATAGTTGATTCAAGAGAAGCTCACAAAGATCATAGTCAGCATTATCTCTTAGCATTTGATAAGCAGTGTAAATTGTAGTTCCAGGTACTAAATTTTCCCTATTGGAGTGATATATCTTGTAACCAATTATCATGGAGGCAAACTTGATATCTGGATCAGTGATATCTTTTATTGTCATTGCTCTCTTGTCAAATTTTGATCCGGTAGCCTCACTCACAGTTTAGTTTTTGACTGATTTGAGAACAGGTAACCCTCCAGATGAGTGCAAACCAGTTACCGACCTAATAGCATCTTTTGTGATCTTAAATGGTCTATTCAACCACATGAAGTTGTCATGCACTCTGCTCAAAACATACTGGACCCATTCATCTTCTGCAAAATAGGGGAAATGGATACAATGTCCAAAATGCTTGTCCCGAATAGCCTTGTACTGAGGTTTGAGTTCAAAAGCATCATTTATTAACTGATTGTGATAAATATTCATTAGCTTGGATTCTCTAAATTCCACAATGTTTGCATGAATATATGCCCTAACATCTTCTACATGTAAAACCCCATGCGGAATGCTTGAAAATACACCTAGGGGATCAACTTCTAGGGATTTATAGGGATCTTTCAAAGATTCAGAGAGAGATTTCAAGAGTGAAAAATACCTCTTACACTTCTAGGGTTCACGATATGAGCCAGATCGAGTTGCTTGGATGAATCGACTTCTATGGTTTGATCTTTGAGAGCATTGAGATAACTTGTTGCAGAGCTCCTTCTCTTTTCTTTTCGAATGCAAATGTGCAAATGATGAACCAAAAAACCCTTTTATTTTTGCGCAAACCCTAATTCCATTTTGCAATAAATGCACAACCTAAGTTATTCCAGTTGCCTTGTTTTCCTTGTTTCGAGAAAGATCTTTTTGGATCACTGGTATGCACTATTAGCTATCTATCTATCTTTCCCAAATCATTCCACTTATCCACTGATCAAGATACCTCAAATTCTAGTCATACCAGATCTAACTGTGAGAATCCTGTTCTTATTGGATGACTGTTAAACTGGATCAATCTAGGAAGATTAACCTCTTCTAAACTTCTTGCAGATCTTCCATATCTTTACCAAGGCTCATTTAGATGTTTCTCTGAGAACCCTTTAATCCGCAACTTTCCATGTACCAATTTCAGGCACTAATTGACTAGTTGGGGGAACTTGTTTTCTTTTGAGACTCCCCTTGAGCCAGAGCTCATCTATTTAGTTTTCGGAAGGAATATCAGCACCAAATTCTGGTGCGGATCCAACCCCAACATTTTATGTACTCCTCTTTACCCAAATCTTGTTCATCTCCCTTTGAATTTCATCTGCATCACCTTTTCCTTTTCCTTTGTCTTGGTTTTGATTATGATGCACCGGACCCTTTTTGTCCTGATTCTTACTTCTACAGAATTTGGCAATATGACCAGATCTATTGCAATTGTAGCAAACAACATTTCTTTACATATTTGACTGATATCCTCTTGATCTACACTGATTTGCCATATGTCCCATTCTATTGCATGTAAAGAATCTACCATTGAATGAATTGTTCATTTGCATATTTCTACACTCATGAGATTTGTGACCAAACCTTTTGCAATTAAAACACTATTTGGAAAAGGATGAACTAGTCTAATTCATTTTTCTTCTGCACTGATTTGCTTTATGACCAAAATTGCAATTGTGGTAGTATCCATTAAAGGATGTATATCTTTGAGCATTAGGTTGCCTTATTGGAGGTCTTCTAGGCCTGTTCCTTGGATTCCCTGATCCAGAGTTCTTTTGACCAGATCCGGAGCTTTCACCTTTCTCATACCCCAAGTCTTGCTTGTCATCTACTCTTTTTTGGATTTCAAGAAGAACTTCAAGCTGAGCAGAGCTTATCTTGAATTTCTCTTTATATTCATTTGTTGTTTGAAGATCTCTTTTTAGAGTGTCAATCTGATTTTCAAGTTGTTCTTCATTATCTCTAGCTTCTTCCAGATCAGATTCCAAATGCCTGATTATTCTATCCATTTTGTGGCAGTCTTCTGATTTCTCTTTGAGAGATTATTTTAGATTATCTTCAATTTTTCTCTTCTCTTCAATTTCTTGGGTGAATTTCATAACCCCTGATTCCATTTCATGTCTTACCATAATGACATCTTTTGATAGCTTCTCACATAATTTGTTCTTCTCATTCAGATCTTCATTTGCATCATTGGCTTCATTTTGACTTGCTAATTGTTGAAGTAGTTCCTTTCTCTTTTTCATAGAGATACTCAGTTTCTCCTTAAGTTCATTTATGAAATCATCAGCTTGTTTGAGTCTTTCCCTTAAGTTATTTGCTTCAGAGTGAGACTGTTCAAGATCATCTAGGGCAGACTAAAGTTGTTCCCTCATACCATACACATCCATTGAGATTCCTAGATCTTCCTCAAGCTATTAGGCTTTGTTTGGAGGAACTTAGCTCTGATACCAATTGTTGATAACTGAGAGGGGGGGTGAATTAGTTATCTAAGTTAATTTAACTTTCTGTTCTTCTTTAACAACTAGTACAGCATCAAAATAAATAAGCATCCATAAACATGAAATTAGAAACAAAATCAATACACATAAAACAAATATTTTGACGTGGAAAACCCTGTTAAGGGAAAAACCATGGGGTGACTAACCCAAGAATGTATTCTCTGTTAGAAGAATAAAAATACAAAATGACACTTGCCAATTAGGGCTCACTACCCGAGCACACTGGTCACAGAGGCTCACTCCCTACAAGAGACTCACTATCTACAAGTTACAATGAAAGATACTTGAACTAATGAGAAGCATCCAC
Source organism: Cunninghamia lanceolata (assembly GCA_027924645.1). Classification (NCBI taxonomy): domain Eukaryota; kingdom Viridiplantae; phylum Streptophyta; class Pinopsida; order Cupressales; family Cupressaceae; genus Cunninghamia; species Cunninghamia lanceolata. The sequence continues at coordinate 1,604,479 of BSBN01000445.1, forward strand.
ATATGCTAAGGATCAGTTCTAGTTAGGCTCAATACACTCATCTACTGCACTTCATTCTTCCTCTTCTTTGGTGCTGTTGTCCTATCACATACCGGACCTGTATTACTACTTCCACACTTGTCTCTACTTTTCTTCACACAATTCAATACACCACACACACCCTCATACCAAAATCAATTGGGTATATATATCCGCATCAATAATTTCAATCATCTTTTTAGTCGATATCCGGAATACTCAACATTTTCTCAAACTCTTGTCTATCGGCTGAATCCTTGCTTATTAATGTTGATGATGATGTTAGTCATAAACAAACATAGAATAAAAGTTACACAACAACCTTTACTCATCTTGAAAGATATGATGAATTCAAAGAATTCATGATCCCAACTCTCCATGGATTAGTTCATAATCTACTGACGTTACTCAGTGGTTGATGTGTGTTGCTATTAATCATTCAGGGGCCTTATGTATTCAGGTGTTTCTGCAAAGTTCTTCAATATTTCTCCAAATATCCTATTCTTTATATCTGCTCTACACAAATCTCTAACAATTCTACCTCTACACTATGGATTTACTTAAATAATGTGCCTACAGGTTGATACTTGCATGATTTCTACCATTACTTGCGATTCTTTGCATGATATTTTCAACACTACACGCATTTAGCTCAAATATGACAATAAAATTTAGTTATCTACGAGATGTCAGCATATTTCATATTTCTTGCTTCTGATCATCTGTTATTTGCAATTATGATGGTGAATTATTCTGAAATTAAAAGAAATTGAAAAGAATACTTCAAATTTGGTGAATCTTAGCTATTAAACCACATACATACCAGATACAGTCATGAGGAGGAGAAATCAAACCATATTTTCACCAGGATGTTCCACAACTAGATACAGATGATGCTAACTTCAAAGGAAAATGAATGAAGACAACACATACAGACTAATAAGCACTCCAAGGGACGCAACAAATCAAAGCATGGATCAAGAATTCAAACATTGATTACTTAGGATTTATGATAATTTGTAATCAAATGGTCTTCTCTTTCATTAAGTATGCAATGACATGTATGCTTACAACAACTTTGAAATAGGCCCTGATGTTTCAACAATCAAATTTCAATTAAGCTTCTGAATAGTCAAATTATGATATCCCTGCACCTTTTATAGAATAAGGTGAGGGAAAGGTTACAGATGACCTACGATCAAGATCCTCTCATAACATTCAATGGTCCAGATGAACAGCACGTGCCTACCAGTTGGCAATTGTATAACTGGCATAGAATATTCCAGTATCTTCGACTCAGTCCACCTTCCAGCTGGCAATCAGCACATTTGACAATATCCTCCTCAGCTCTGGTTTAGGTGGCCCCCGTGTCAGCAACTCCGCAACTTTCAGCTACTTCACACAGCTCCAACCTCCTACAATAGACAGATAAGAACTAAGCATCATCATAATTTAATAAACCAATAGGAAGATAAAATTTACATTAAATCAGGCCATGAATATGCAAACTAGCATATATCGGTTATGAATATTAAGCATCTATGAAAATTTGGGTAATTAAATGTCCATAGGTGGTCAAGAGGGTCCGGGTGACTATTGTTGACTAGAAAACATGCTATCAGGCCCTAAAATGGCTTCAATACCTGATCAGGTCTAGGGTCATTTGAGTGATTTTTTGATAGAACTATCGAAAATGTAATTTTTGGTGTTTTCTACATCTTAGTAAATTGTATTTTCGGAGGCCTTAGGAGCGGAATTAGGGCTCGAGACTTCATCGGTTACCAAGCGTTAAGCCTTAATAATTGAGAAACTAAAACTAGATAATTAGTTTATCTTTCCAATGAGTCCAAAAAGTTTAAATTCGGACAAAATAGCTAGGAGTTATGACCCTGCCAAGGGGAAGATCAAAAATTTCCTAATTTTTGAGTTTCTCTAAATTTTTTGCAAATAGTTTCACCTTGCAGTAGCTCTTTTTTTATTCTAAGGGTAATGTGACCCTTCATATGATATGCAAGCCTTACATTTTCAGTTATCGCATGAATAAGATCATGCATATGCAATACATGCACTTTTGTTCACTAAATTCCATTGAATAAAACTATCGGGTCTAGGTATGCACATTAGCTAATATGAGGGATATTAACTAATATGACTCTCTTCATAGATCGGGATATGATGATGATGTCATCATCATGGACGGGCTTCATTAAAATGTGAAAGGCTGACATCATGGTCATACTGAAGGAAATTAGGATGTTAAGAAATATGACCCTGATATTGAGGAATATCACCCTCTGAATAAGATGACGTCACGGTCATGTCGAGCTTTTTATATATCAGGTCAAAATGATGTCACCATCATGTTAGGAAAGATCAGTCATATTAGAAAAGATGACGGATGTTAGAAATTAGATGACCTTCAGAGTTCAAGTCAATTGATGATGTCACCATCATATTAGGTCCTTTGTGGAATGGGATAAGCTGACATCATCATCATGTTAGTGAAGATTAGTCATATTAGCAAATGTGACCCCCTTTTGAAAGATTAGGATGACGTCACCATCATGTTATTTAAAAGGGTGATCATTGGATACGTACCTCTGCGAGGTAAAAAGGATGATGTCTTCACCGTCAGGGTGATTTCCTGATTTATTTGTTCATCGGGATTGGATGACATCATCGACGTATTGGCACTAGGGTGATATTCTACGGTAGGGTGATATTAGCAAGATGGGTGATATTTGAAATATGACCCCTGCAAAATATATGAAGTTGTTTGACGGGCAAATACAGTTATGACCTAAAATTAACGTCCAGAGTTCACGGACCAAATGACTATCAGGTGATAAACTGGCATCGAGGTGATCTAACGTAAGGTGACTGATGTTAAGGAATATGACCCCCCAGGAATATTAGATTTGACCAGGACTTTGACTTGTCATAACTTTCATTCCCTAAGGAATATCAGGGTGATCCAAAAGGCAAACCTGCATGAAATTTTATACTCTTTTCAACCATGAGGTTATTGATATGAAATACTAACTTTGATGAACTAACCTCATCATGATGACTTATGCACCTCCCTTATGTAGGGTCACCTGCATGACTTACTTTTACCAGACCGCCAAAAAGCAGCAAAACGTTGGGTCCCTGTTTTGTCAAGTCAAAATGGGGCATGTTGTGTAACCACACAACAACTTGCCACCAAAGAAAACAACCAAATTCCAATGATTCAAGTGAGGTGATCACATTCATATATAGTATTCTAACTCTTTCTAAGTATAAGCATCATAATCTTTTTGTATGATAAAATTTTCATCATGACAATAATGCTAACAAAGGATCAGGTGTGTGCAAATGATTAATTATCCTCATCTTGAAAGCAAGTTGAAAACATGAGTAATTGATGTTAAGCTACATAGTTTGGGAGCATCCCTCAGCCAACCTGGATAGAGCCTTGCTGCCAGCAGGCGTCCATAGCCTTGGCAAGGTTATCTATAAAATCCCCCTAAGTAGAGCCCCACTGCCAGTAGGCGTCTATAGCCCTGGTAGAGTTACTTAGATGGCCTAATTGTATTTCTTTTCTAATTTTTCAATATTTTATAGTCTATAAATCTGGTGTCATCATGTAAGCTTAGTGTGCAAGGTATGGTCTCTTGCTGATTTAGGTTGGAGATTGCATTGGTAGCAAGGGAGTCCCTTTAGATTTTTCACTTAACACCTATACTTGTGTGTTCAACAAACCCAAGGCTATTAGGTGAGTCATTGTGAAAGAATCACTTTGGTCAAGAAAAGGTACCCTGATGAAAAGATATCACAGACCTGATCACCAGTACTTCTCAAAATGAGTCATAACCTATATATGAATTTGTTCTCATCACTTGAATCTTAACAATTTGGTTATTTTCTAGGGTGATGAGCTGCATCATCTTGACTAATCAAAATAGAACTCAACAATGCAAACAAATCAAAAACAAAACACAGTAAGTAAACTATACAAACAACTAACTACAAAAGGAAACAACAGAAAACAAAACAAGAAAGCAAAGAAAGGAAACAAAACAACTACTCTACCAAACTATATACAAACCCTACAAGGTAAATAAAACCCATGATAAGATCCAAAGACACCTGTATTTGCATACTTCCTTATATTGTGCAGGAGCATCAGAGCACTAGTTATGGTTCTAATCCTAGCAAATTCATCCTTGTATTCTGAAAAATATTCTTGTATTCTAAATTCATTGTGTTTAACAGAATAACCTCTGATTATCAGCAATTGAAGAAGCTCGTCATGTTCATGATTAATCCATATGCATGTCTTATCTCTTGAATTTCCATAATCAAAATAATAATCAACATCATTTACTGTGGAAAGGAGAAATACAACTTGATGTATTTCTGGTTTTGTTGTTGGACATTCTAGTTTATTGACAGTTGATCTTCCATTTGCACTTTCATTGTTTGGCTCAATGCTTGGTCTCACTTCAAATTGAAGGATGTATGACTCTTGGTGGATTATTTCTTCATCTTTATCCATCTCTATCTCTTCATTCTGGATGTATATTTGATTCTTAACTTCAGGAAGCACCTCAATGTTTTTATTAAATCCCTGCATAGTAGCATCTAAATGAGTATCTTTATTATCATAACTTGATATACATAAATTTATCATTTCTAAATCATTTGACTGTAAATGTGAATTAACATTCGATTGATAGGAATACTCCCCTATTTCATTTTCAAAATGACATTGGATTGGCATCTGATTATGCACAACAATTCCAAAGCTTTCTTCATCTTCAACTTTCATGAATTGTTCATCAAATGACTCACACTTTCCATCTAGTAAGGTATCTGGTTCCATTGACCTGCAACATTCTTGCATTTGATCATTCAATTTGGACAAATTAGATAGTACATCAGTATTTATTTTCTTTTCTACAATTTCCTAGGTTACTATCATGGGACCTTCACCAGCAGCAATGCATTTAAATTCTTCCACCTGTCTCCATTCCTTTTTACCATAGAATAAGCCAAGGAAAGGTGTTTCACTATCCTTATCAAAAGTATCAGGATCAGAATCAAAGACTTTATCCTGAAAAGTGGTCTCTTCTCCACAATTTTCAAAAGATTCATACCTGCACTCTGCCTCACCCTTACCATAAAGTAGAGAACTCCTATCAATCTCACCATAGAATGACTCAAGGAAGGATGTTTCTTCTTCTTTACCTTCTATAACTGATTTAGCTATTATATTTTCTAAACAACTCATCATTAGGGGTGTTGCTTCTCTTTGTTGTTCTAGAATTTGAGTCTTCTCCAACATGACTAAGCAAGTGTCACAATCCCTTTATGAATGCTCTTCGTCATGTAATCTACACCAACTTTCAATCAGGACATCATCAGTGGATACACCTAATATTTGACTACACTGTGTATTTCTAGACAAGTATAATTTGAAATATTTAGAGTGGTCCACTTCAGTGTCTGGACTACTAATAATTTCTAGTGCTGTATCTACTTATTACTCTAGAATTTCTTCATTTTCTTGGTAGACTTCAGCCTTGAACACATCTATAAAAAATATTAGTCCTTTCAAATATAAATCCAACCTTGTAAGAAAAGTTAGACAATTAATTTCACTATGCTCCACAATCTGGTGTATCCTGCAACAACTGGATAAACCAAAGTCAAACAAATTTTGAGGATAAAGCTGCCTATTCAAAGTTTCCTGAAATAAAGGAATGTTAACTTGACAATTGCCCTCATATGCATCCATCAAAATGAGATTCTATTTTTAATTTTTAAGATTTTGAAATTTTAATAAGATCTATCATATCCCAGGATAAAACTTGAAAGTTCAGAAAATCAAAAGAATCTTTGAAGCTTTGAGCTAGATCTTTGCAAAGATACAATCAAAACCCCTCAGATAAGAGATATTTGAAGACATTAAGCTCAAATGATGAAATGTTTATGTAATATTTGTAGAAATCCAGAAATTCTTTGTTCAAGCCCTCCTTCTAGCACCAATTTATGTTGATGATGATGTTAGTCATAAACAAACATAGAATAAAAGTTACACAACAACCTTTACTCATCTTGAAAGATAAGATGAATTCAAAGAATTCATGATCCCAAGTCTCCGTGGATTAGTTCATAATCTACTGACGTTACTCAATGGTTGATGTGTGTTGCTGTTAATCATTCAGGGGCCTTATGTATTTCAATTGTTTCTGCAAAGTTCTTCAATATTTCTCCAAATATCCTATTCTTTATATCTACTCTACACAAATCTCTAACAATTCTACCTCTGCACTATGGATTTACTCAAATAATGTGCCTACATGTTGATATTTGCATGATTTCTACCATTACTTGTGATTCTTTGCATGATATTTTCAACACTACACGCATTTAACTCAAATATGCCAATAATATTTAGTTATCTACGAGATGTTAGCATATTTCATATTACTTGCTTCTGATCATCTGCTATTTGCAATTATGATGGTGAATTATTCTGAAATTAAAAGAAATTGAAAAGAATACTTCAAATTTGGTGAATCTTAGCTATTAAACCACATACATACTAGATACAGTCATGAGGAGGAGAAATCAAACCATATTTTCACTAGGATGTTCCACAGCTAGATATAGATGATGCTAATTTCAAAGGAAAAGGAATAAAGACAACACATACAGACTGATAAGCACTCCAAGGGACGCAGCAAATCAAAGCATGTATCAAGAATTCAAACACTGATTACTCAGGATTTATGATGATTTGTAATCAAATGGTCTTCTCTTTCATTAAGTATGCAATGACATGTATGCTTACAACAACTTTGAAATAGGCCCTGATGTTTTAGCAATCAAATTTCAATTAAGCTTCTGAATAGTCAAATTATGACATCCCTGCACCTTTTATAGAATAAGGTGAGGGAACAGTTATAGATGACCTACGGTCAAGATCCTCTCATAACATTCAACGGTCCAGATGAACAACATGTGCCTACTAGTTGGCAATTGTATAGCTGGCATAGAATATTCCAGCATCTTTGACTCAATCCACCTTCCAGCTGGCAATCAACACATTTGACAATATCCTCCTCAGCTCTGGTTCAGGTTGCCCCCATGTCAGCAACTCCACAACTTTCAGCTACTTCACACAGCTCCAACATCTTGCAATAGACAGACAAGAACTAAGCATCATCATCATTTAATAAACTAGCAGGAAGATAAAATTTACATTAAATCAGGTCCTGAATGTGCAAACTAGCATATATCAGGTTATGAGTATTAAGCATCTGTGAAAATTTGCGTAATTAAATGTCCATAGGTGGTCAAGAGGGTCCGGGTGACTATCGTTGACTAGAAAACATGCTATCAAGCCCTAAAATGGCTTCAATATCTAATCAAGTCCAGGGTCATTTGAGTGATTTTTTGATAAAACTATCGAAAATGTAATTTTTGGTGTTTTCTACATCTTAGTAAATTGCATTTTCAGAGGCCTTAGGAGTGGAATTAGGGCTTGAGACTTCATTAGTTACCAGGCATTAAGCCTTACTAATTGAGAAAATAAAACTAGATAATTAGTTTATCTTTCCAGTGAGTCCAAAAAGTTTAAATTCTGACAAAATAGCTAGGAGTTATGACCCTGCCAAGGGGAAGATCAAAAATTTCCTATTTTTTTGAGTTTCTCTAAATTTTTTGCAAATAGTTTCACCTTGCAGTAGCTCTTTTTTTATTCCAAGGGTAATGTGACTCTTCATATGATATGCAAGCCTTACATTTTCAGTTATCACATGCATGAGATCATGCATATGCAATACATGTGCTTTTGTTCACTAAATTCCATTGAATAAAACTATCAGGTCCGGGTATGCACATTAGCTAATATGAGGGATATTAACTAATATAACTCTCTTCATAGATCAGGATATGATGATGATGTCATCATCATGGACGGGCTTCATTAAAATGTGAAAGGATGACATCATGGTCATACTGAAGGAAATCAGGATGTTAAGAAATATGACCCTGATATTGAGGAATATCACCCTCCGAATAAGATGACGTCACGGTCATGTCAAGATTTTTATATATTGGGTCAGAATGACATCACCATCATGTTAGGAAAGATCAGTCATATTAGAAAAGATGACAGATGTTAGAAATTAGATGATCTTCAGAGTTCAAGCCGATTGATGATGTCACCATCATATCAGGTCCTTTGTGGAATGGGATAAGCTAACATCATCATCATGTTAGTGAAGACGAGTCATATTAGCGAATGTGACCCCTTTTTGAAAGATAAGGATGACGTCACCATCATGTTATTTAAAAGGGTGATCATTGGATACGTACCTCCACAAGGTAAAAAGGATGATGTCGTCACCGTCAGGGTGATTTCCTGATTTCTTTGTTCATCAGGATTGGATGACATCATCGGCATATTGGCATTGGGGTGATATTCTGCAATAGGGTGATATTTGAAATATTGGGTGATATTAGCAAGATAGGGTGATATTTGAAATATGAGCCCCGCAAAATATATGAAGTTGTTTGACGGGCAAATACAGTTATGACCTAAAATTGACGTCCGGAGTTCGCAGACCAAATGACTATCGGGTGATAAATTGGCATCGGGGTGATCTAACGTAAGGTGATTGATGTTAAGGAATATGACAGCCCCAGGAATATCAGGTTTGACCAGGACTTTGACTTGTCATAACTTTCGTTCCCTAAGGAATATCAGGGTGATCCAAAGGCAAACCTACATGAAATTTTATACTCTTTTCAACCATGAGGTTATTGATATGAAATACTAACTTTGATGAACTGACCTCATCATGATGACTTATCCACCTCCCTTATGAAAGGTCACCTGCATGACTTACTTTTACCAGACTGCCGAAAAGTAGAAAAAAACCACACAAGCCAAAGCAGCAAAAAGTTGGGTCCTTGTTTTGCCAAGTCAAAATGGGGCGTGTTGTGTAACCACACAACAATTAAGTGATGTGTATCAAAAAGATGCTTATAGAAGTCATCAATCATGTTGGCCAACCATGAATGATCCCTCAAGAAACTTGATCACCATCAATAACTCATCCAGAAAAAGGTCTGTTGCTTTGCCGGTTAGTTCTTCCTTAGTCTACTCTGCCAAATAGGAACACAACACTTAGGTGTTCATATCTTCTCACTCTTTCATCATCAGAGGCTCAATCTCTAGAATGTGTTAGTCATGGTACTCCTCTTGACTTCCCCAAGTCTGTGCTTTACTGAGATACTTCCTTTGAGAGATCTGGACCTGACTATCGGACCTTGCTGCATGCTCTGTTCTTGGTCACCGGACCAAAATACTCTTCAATCTAACTTCTGGTATAGCTACACCATGTCCTGTGGATGTGTGGGATGGACTTTGTTGCCATCAATGACAACACTCATGAAGCCACACATTGTCTCTTGCCAACAGGATGTTCCTCTTGAAGGAGAATAACACCAATTCCATTGCCACAAGCATCACTCTCAGTGGTGAAGGTCTTGGAAAAATTTAGCATAGCTAGAATAGGTGTAGTACACATAACTTGTTTCAATTTTTCAAATGCACACTTAGCACCATGTGTCCAGATAAAAGCATACTTTTTTAACATAGCTATTAATGGAGCTGCAATCTTCCCGTAATCCTTGATAAACTTGCGATAGTAGCCAGTCAGCCCCAAAAAACCACGGAGGCTCTTAAATGTCTAAGGATATGGCCAATTTTTCATGGCATCTATTTTTGCAGGATCTACTCAAACCCCTTAGGCTGAAACAATATGCCCGAGATACTTCACTTCTTCCTAGCTAAAAACATATTTAAACTATTTTACACAGAGATGATGATTAGACAGAAGTTGCAGTACAAGATCTAGATGCTAGAGATGCTTAGTCCATGTTTTACTATAGATGAGGATATCATCAAAGAAGACTAGAATGAATTTCTGCAGGTAGGGCCAGAATATTTTATTCATCAATGCCTGGAATGTTGAAGGAGCATTAGTGAGGCCAAAGGGCATGACCAAAAACTCATAGTGGCCATCATGCATGTGGAAAGCCATTTTAGGGATATCATTATCATGAACCCAAATTTGGTGATACCCATAATGAAAATCCAACTTGGAGAAAAAATGAGCACCATGAAGCTCATCAAGAAACTCATCCACAATAGGAATCATAAACTTATCCTTGATTGTGATGTGATTAAGTGCTCAAAAGTCAATGTAGAGGTGCCATGACCCATCTTTTTTCCAAACAAGAAGGACTAGTGAAGAAAAGGAATTGGTACTAGGATGAATAATACCTTGCTTCAGTAAGTCTCGAATGAGCATCTCAATCTCTGTCTTTTGGTGAAATGGGTAGCAGTAGGGCCTAATGTTGGGAGGAATGCTTCTAGGAAGGAGCTGAATATAGTGGTCCTCTATTCATGAAGGTGGCAATCCCACTGGTTCAGCAAAGACACATGCATACCTATCCAAAATTTGTTATAGATTTGAAGGAGTAGTGGAGACCGCTGATGGTTGCATCTGAATGGAATGGAGCTAAGCGATAACACCATGTGAATTCTTCTTAAGAAGCTTTTGCATATGATGTGAACTTATGATGCTAAGAGACCCTAGTTGTAAGCCCTTCAATGTGTGTTTTTGCCCATTGTCTAAAAACTGCATCCAAAGTTTAGCAAAATCCCATAAGATGGGTCCAAGTGTATGTAACCATTAGACACCCAAAACCATATCACATCTACCTAAGGGCAAGGAAAACATGTTAGAGAATAGGTTATAATCTCCCATAGAGATATGCACATTGTGACACTTCCCTTTGTAAGGTAATGTGCCCCCATTGGCAATCATGACTTCAAAGTTGGAGCAAGGATGGACAAAACAATCAATCTGTTTGACAATCTGAGGGTCAATGAAGTTATGAGTGCTACTAGAATCAATGAGTATTTTAAGAGGGAGCTTCTTGAAGAAACCCTTGACCCGCATGGTTTGTGGGGTGGTGACTCCTGATAAAGCATGGAGAGAGATCTCTGGGTGGTCTTCCTAAGAAATAGGGTCAACAAGCAGTTGCTGAGTGTTGACCTGATCATCCATAGTATCCTGAGCATCTACATAAACTTTAGTTTTAGGTGGATAATCCACATCCAAGAGATAGAGCTTTTTCTTAACACATCTATGTCCCCGAGTGAATTTCTCATTACAATTATAATAAAGCCCTTTTTGGTGCAGGAGCACCTACCTGACAGCTGGCCTTCATGAGGCAGTTAGTAGTTTTAGGTCTTGTTTATGTTTCCAAGAAGGTCTGATAAGACCAAATGCATGTAATAAGGTCATGCTGATCATGATAAGATCATGCTGACCATGCTTTTGCTATTTTTAGGAAGTTTGTTAGAACAGCTGTCATGATGTATGTTCGGTTGGATCTCCCAGCCGCCTGGAGAGTTCCCAGCCGCTTGGAGTCGGGTTAGTAGTACTCGTAGGAAAATCTATTTAAGCATGAGGATCGGTTGATATTGGATATATCATCGACCAGACTTTGCGAGAGTGAGGCAGAGAGAGAGAAATTGAACATTGTATTTGCACCTTTTGAAATCAAATAAAGTGTTCCTGTTTGTGTTCATACTCTGTTGAATTCCATTGCTTGATCGATTTGCTGGTTTGGTGGCTGTATGGATTCACTGATCCATTCCACCGGTTGATTCGTCTGATCGGTGGAATGGTTATGTACAGTAGGGTAGGTGTTAGTTTGTTTGTTTGCGTGCAGGTATGCAGGATCGCGGTTGAAAGGTGTTGAAGACCCTAGCATGGGCATGTGCTAGGTCGAGCTGATAAAGTGTGGTAGATCACCCTGGAAGTGGATCGAGTCATCCCAGGAGGTTCGGCGGATCAGAACAGCGAAAATCCGCTAAGGCTGAAAGTTTGTCAAAACCGCATCATCAGGATATTTCTGCGTATATCCTGCAGTCGCTTCGAGCATCATCATTCGAGTAAGAGGAGATCGGCATGATGCGGTTAGTTGCATGAAGTGCAAGTGCGTCGGGGTGATCATCATCAGGAGTTGCCGGAGAAGAGTGCATCGGCATAAGGTAGAAGATCAGGTCATGAAACTGTTGAAGTTTGCATGTTGCAAGTGCATCAGGATGTTTTAAGTCGGATATATACTCAGCGTATATATCGCCGTCAGGATCATCTCTCGGGAGTGCCCATCATCCGCGTATCGCTAGCAGATGCAGGAGTGAAAGTTCATTTTTTTTTACTAAGTGTTGAAGAGGTCATCAGGATATTGGGAGACGTCATCGTCATCAGGATATGACGTCATCGTCATCAGGATATTGAGATATCCCCCTATGCAAGTTTATCCTGCTGTCGTTAAGTGCTTAGGTATCAGCGGAAGTCCTCGGCAGAAAGTTGTGTTAACACCATCAGGAGGTTTCGAGAGAACCGGATAAATCATATCATGATGCTGTTGCTTGTATCGTCGGCTATCGGGGTATCGAAGGGAAGGTGCTGAAGGTGATCATCATCAGGATCTTTGGAGCAACCGGATATTGGATATCTTGCTGACGAAGGGGGTGTTGCATATCATGATGATGCCGATGGAGCTTGGCGCCCGATGAACAGTGCAACAGGAGGATGTTTGCGCTAGTTGAACATCATGATGATGATGATAGGCGGAAAACGGAGGAAGTGAACAGTAGTCGGCAGGAGGATAATTGTGCTTGTCTGAAATATGATGATGATGCTGACAGTGTAAAGAAAAATATGATGATGATGATGATGGGCTGCAGACATCCATGCTGTATTGTAAGGTTATAGTGTGGAGGCCTCTGCATCATAGTGGTATCAGAGCTCAGCAAAACATCTGGGCTGTTGTGTGTTGATTCTGTCACCGAAAGGGCAGAGGTAGAGTTGATTGTGTGTTGTGTGTTGATTGAGAGGTTGACAAAATGCCTCCTAAAGGTAGTGGTACTACAAGGGAATTGCAGGAGATGAAGGAGAAACATGCCAGAGAGATGAGGAAGATGAAGGAGCTTGCTGAAGCACTTCAAGCCAGGCTTACAGCCCTGGAAAAGAACAAAAAGAGGGAAGTGGAAGACAGTGAGTCTGAAGAAGATGAAGATACTGTTGAAGAGTATGAAGAGGTAGCTGAAGATCTGGATGCTGAAGACCAGAGACTTGCAAAACTGTTAAAAGCAGTGCAGAATGATAAACCTAAGGTAAAGGTTGATGTTTCCAAGTATACTGGAAGTTTGAATGAAGATGAGTTGTTGGATTGGATTGCTGCACTTGATAATCACTTTGAATGTGAAGATGTTGCTGAGGATCAGAAGGTAAAGATTGCAAAGACCAAGTTAGGAGGTCATGCTTTGGTATGGTGGGATTATGTACAATCTGAGAGAAGGAAACAAGGGAAGTCAAAGATCACTTCATGGGATAAGATGGTAGCAAGGATAAAAGGTAAATTCTTGCCAAGGGATTATGAAATCCAGATGTTTAAGAAGCTGCAATTTTTAAAGCAGAAGGAAAGGGATGTGAAGACATATACTGAGGAGTTTTATAAGTTGAGTATGAGATCTGGTCATCATGAGAATGAGGTAGAAAAAGTGGCTAGGTACTTGGCTGGTTTGAGATTTAACATACAGGATGAGTTAGTTTTAGCTAACCCTAAGAATGTGGAGGATTGTTACCAAATGGCAATCAGGATTGAAGAAAAGATGAATAGAGGACATGATAAGTCCATGAGAGGAAGAGGAAACAATAGGGGAAGAGGAGCAGCCCCTACACAAAAGCAAACCAATGAGAGTCAAGAAGACACTGGTAAAGGACAGGGACAGTCTGATTTCAGAGGTGGATGGAAAGGTAATAAAGGTAGATTTGGAGGTGGTAGAGGTTCTACTACATTTTCAGGAAAATGTTACACCTGTGGAGAGTTTGGTCATCCATCTTTCAAATGTCCAGAAAACAAAGGTTCATCATCCAGAAATGATAGAACTAGTGACAAGAGAGTACAACTGGTACAAGAAGAGACAGTAGCGCAAAGTGTGCAGAGTTCAAACACTTATCAAAAGGATAAGGAGCCTGATAATTATGCATACCCAGAGAGTGGAGAGTCTCTGATGATGAGAAGAACAGCAACTACCATGAAGGTACATGACAAAGAATCCACACAAAGAAGAGCTCTTTTCAAGACCATATGCAAGAGCAAAGGTAAAAAATGTAAGGTTGTCATTGATACTGGTTCAACAGACAACATGGTATCTCAGGAAATGGTGGATAAACTGAATTTGGAAAGGATTCCACATCCACACCCTTACAAGGCATCTTGGGTGAGTGATAGTCAATCACTTTTTGTCTCTGAACAAGCATATGTGGATTTTTAGATTGGAGCATATCATGATAGAATTTTGTGTGATATTTTGCCTATGGAATGTTGTCACCTACTGTTGGGTAGACCATGGCAATTTGACAGAAGGGTACTGTATGATGGGTACGCTAATACCTACACCATCAAGAAAGATGGGAAGACTATGAAGTTGATGCCATTGCAGGCAGATGCTGCAGCACAGTGGGCAGCCAAAATCATTTTAATGGGAAAGAAGGAATTTGTGCAGATGCCTATAGGAGTAGGCATAAAAGCAGTTGAGGATACTGCAGGAAAAGAAGTTGTTAAGGACAACAGGTTGAAGAAAGTTTTAGTTGTGACTGACAGAGGTCAGCAGCAGGTGCAGAAACAGGTTTGCACACAGCAACCAGTTGAAAGGAATGACAAGGATGTTTTCATAGTTGGGACTATTGCTTGTCCTATAACGATTGAAAGGAAGATAGGATTGAACATTTCAGAAGTTCAAGAGGCAGTTCAGACAGAGGTTCTGGTCAGACAATCTGACAAACACAGGGTATGTGAGAGAAAAGCCTACATTGATAGGCATGAGGATTTACTTGCCAGAAAGCCAGTTACAGTGCAGAAGACTTAGAGCAGCCAAGAGCCAGCAGAGGACAAAGCTGGAACAGATCAGCATATTTCAAAGGCAAAGTGTAAAGGTGGAGGACTTCCACATACTAAACTCATGGGACATGAGTTCTTTTCTGTTGGGGAGTATGGTGCAGGAGCACCTACCTGACAGCTGGCCTTCATGAGGCAGTTAGTAGTTTTAGGTCTTGTTTATGTTTCCAAGAAGGTCTGATAAGACCAAATGCATGTAATAAGGTCATGCTGATCATGATAAGATCATGCTGACCATGCTTTTGCTATTTTTAGGAAGTTTGTTAGAACAGCTGTCATGATGTATGTTCAGTTGGATCTCCCAGCCGCCTGGAGAGTTCCCAGCCGCTTGGAGTCGGGTCAGTAGTACTCGTAGGAAAATCTATTTAAGCATGAGGATCGGTTGATATTGGATATATCATCGACCAGACTTTGCGAGAGTGAGGCAGAGAGAGAGAGAAACTGAACATTGTATTTGCACCTTTTGAAATCAAATAAAGTGTTCCTGTTTGTGTTCATCCTCTGTTGAATTTCATTGCTTGATCGATTCGCTGGTTTGGTGGCTGTATGGATTCACTGATCCATTCCACCAGTTGATTCGTCTGATCGGTGGAATGGTTATGTACAGTAGGGTAGGTGTTAGTTTGTTTGTTTGCGTGTAGGTATGCAGGATCGCGGTTGAAAGGTGTTGAAGACCCTAGCATGGGCATGTGCTAGGTCGAGCTGATAAAGTGTGGTAGATCACCCTGGAAGTGGATCGAGTCATCCCAAGAGGTTCGGCAGATCAGAATAGCGAAAATCCGCTAAGGCTGAAAGTTTGTCAAAACCGCATCATCAGGATATTTCTGCGTATATCCTGCAGTCACTTCGAGCATCATCATCCGAGTAAGAGGAGATCGGCATGATGCGGTTAGTTGCATGAAGTGCAAGTGCGTCGGGGTGATCATCATCAGGAGTTGCTGGAGAAGAGTGCATCGGCATAAGGTAGAAGATCGGGTCATGAAACTGTTGAAGTTTGCATGTTGCAAGTGCATCAGGATGTTTTAAGTCGGATATATACTCAGCGTATATATCACCGTCAGGATCATCTCTCGGGAGTGCCCATCATCTGCGTATCGCTAGCAGATGCGGGAGTGAAAGTTCATTTTTTTTTACTAAGTGTTGAAGAGGTCATCAGGATATTGGGAGACGTCATCGTCATCAGGATATTGAGATATCCCCCTATGCAAGTTTATCCTACTATCGTTAAGTGCTTAGGTATCGGCGGAAGTCCTCGGCAGAAAGTTGTGTTAACACCATCAGGAGGTTTCGAGAGAACCGGATAAATCATATCATGATGCTGTTGCTTGTATCGTCGGCTATCGGGGTATCGAAGGGAAGGTGCTGAAGGTGATCATCATCAGGATCTTTGGAGCAACCGGATATTGGATATCCTGCTGACGAAGGGGGTGTTGCATATCATGATGATGCCGATGGAGCTTGGCGCCCGATGAACAGTGCAACAGGAGGATGTTTGCGCTAGTTGAACATCATGATGATGATGATAGGCGGAAAACGGAGGAAGTGAACAGTAGTCGGTAGGAGGATAATTGTGCTCGTCTGAAATATGATGATGATGCTGACAGTGTAAAGCAAAATATGATGATGATGATGATGGGCTGCAGACATCCATGCTGTATTGTAAGGTTATAGTGTGGATGCCTCTGCATCACTTTTTCTCTACATGCTCGCATCTTTGCTTTAGTCAAATGCTTGATAGGAGTTGTTTTAGGAGCTAGCATTATTTGAGGTCATTGGGAAGCTGTATTTGTAAATGGAACAAAATTGGATTTAGATTACTGTTGAGTTGTGATCTTGTCCTCCACCAACTTAGCCAACCCTAGGGCTTCCATTATTGTGCTAGGATGAAACATTTTAACCTCAGAGTGAATTGCATCCTTCAGACCACTAACAAAACAACTCTTGAAGAATTCATCATACAATCCCTTGGTGTGATTGGCTAGTTTTTCAAATTTTGTTTGATATTCTCTCATAGTGCCTGTTTAGTGCAGTTTAGTGAGTGCTCCTATGAAGTCATCAAAAGCACTTGTGCCAAATCGTTGCAGAATGAGTTTGCAAAAATCTATCCATTTTGTCTCTTCATGAGCCTTGATGTACCAATGGAACCATTGAAAGGCTTCATGTTCCAAATGAAAGGATGCAAGTGGGACTTTGTTGACATCAAAAGTATTATGCAGACTAAAATATTGTTCTGCCTGATATATCCATCCAGTCAGATCATCACCATTGAAGTGAGGAAAATTAAGCTTTGGCCCACGAAAATTGCTGGAAGAAGAAAACCTAGTGTCTATAGAAGACTCTGGCTACTGTCTATTATTCATGGCTGAATGCTGAAGATTGAGGCCGAGCATTTTTTCACCCAGATCTTGGAGTTTGTTCTTTAGGGCTGCAAGTTCATCCTCCATGTTTTTTGCTCCCACGTGGGTGACAACCATAACCAGGAGATTTTTTTTTGGGAATGGGTAGAAAAACAAAAATAGAAACTTTTTTAGTAAAGGAAATTTTGAATTTGGGAAAAACTCTGATGGGTAATTGGGGTTTGACTAGGTTTTGGACACTTTCTGAGGGAAAGAGGAGAAGAAAATGGGGATTTTAGAAGTGGGGTGAAAGAATGGGAAAATCTTTCTAAGAGGGACAAAGGAGCAGAAATATGAAATGAACACTATGGCAAAATTTGAAGGCTATTGGGTGAGAATTGAAGAAGTTATGGCAAACCCTAAAAATAGACAAATGTGGGATTTTTGGCTTCGATAAGTGGAATTTGGGATAGGGTCCTCAAGGAAGAAAATATGCAGAATAAAATTTTAGGGGTTCTAGTGAATTTTGAGAGGAAACAGAGCTAAAGCAAGGAAGATATGGTGAAAAATGGAATTTTTTTTTACTCGAAATGATCTGCAAACTGCTCTCGATGGATTCAATCTGTAATTTGCCTATTGTCAATGGATATGTGCCCCAAGTATGTTTGGCTTCCTAAAGGTTTAGGGGAGTCAGTCGGCCACCAATGTTGTCTAACTGCTTGCGTATTGGGGCAGTACCCCTCACTCCATGGCTCAGGTAAAATTGATAACCGCTTTGCCACAAATGACAGCTCTTGGTTTACCTCACGGATGGAAACTAGTCAATCAGGTAGGGGTCGTTACCCTTTTCACTGGTAGGTCCTCTCAATGGGCTAGCTACTTTGGGGTTTCTGTGGTACTCACAATGAGTTTTAGGGGTATGCCCAGGCACTTCCCATAGTTAAGCAGATAGGGATATTTCCTAATCTGAACCTGCAATTGAAATGAACAATACAAATGCAAAAAAGAAATAACTACTACAATAATCACAGTGCCTGGAGGCCACTGCAGAAAAAAAATTGGCAGAAATTCCACCTAGCGAGCCCAAGAGAGCGCTCTGATACCAGATGAGAGGAACCTCCTATAGAAATATAATGAAAATGCATGAAATAACAGAAATAACAAAAATAAAGAAGGAATTTATTGATCACAGGCCACTTTGAGGGGGCAACCTCCTTTGAGCAAGCTCAATACAATAAATTTGTGGATGCCTTCATTGGCCTCAACACGTACTTATATCTAAGTCTAATCTAAACAACTATTACTTCCCATGAATGTGGGATAATATAATATGCTCATGGGATGACTTACAAAGTATATGCATCCAAATGTAATATACTAACAAAGTAAAGAGAAGGGTTAAACACGGGTTCCTAACAGAAGTGTAAGTATGCAATGGTGAGGCTCAAAAGAGCCAAAGAGATGACTAATGGAGAGTTGTTGAAAAATCAAATTGTCACCAATGTAATGCTACCACTCATGGACACATGGGTGACTAAGATGAAGTATGAATCAGAGGTATTGAAGGCCACCATGATCAAGGTAAGAGATACTCAAACCAAGATCCATGATTTATTATCTGAAGAAATAAAGATACTGGAAGAATTGTTGGAAGATGCAGTAATAGAGGAAGCGGTCCTAGAAACGGATGAGGCTATCCAAATATTCAAAGACAAATTCAAGGAAGTAACAGAGGATCCCTTAGAGCTCTTTACTAAAGATGTTATGGATGAGAAGTTTGTGTTCAATGTAAAAGTCAAGACATATGGCAAAGAGGCAGACAACAGGACATCTATGTTGGAACCTTTGGAGGAACAGATAAAAGCATTAAAGTATGCTTAGTTGAGAGCTATGACAATTAGTAAATTCCAAGTGGATACTTTTGTTCAAGCATATGATAATTATAAAAAGTTAGATACAAGGAAGACAATGCATGAAGAGGGTACATCTAAATGAAGAGGATGTCGCAATTGATATCATTCAAAATGTTTTGTCATTTTGTCAGTTGCAGTTTAGTTGACTAAGTCAATGGTCTTAGAATATTTTAAGTTGCCAACTGTATCTCACTAGATGGTTCCGACTGGCAACTTGTGCCACATATTTTGTATTTTGACTCGGTCAATGTAATATGAACTGTTAATTGTAATAGATAAATCCTGATCGTAGGATCTTTTGTATCAAATTCTTATCCTTGTCTTATAAAAGGGTGTAGAACCTTAGTTGTAGATTCATTCAAAACTTAATTGAGATTGGATTGTTGAATGTCATGACCAATTCTCAAAGTCAATTGTAAATATATACTCTTTTGCATACTTAATGAAAATGAAGACCTGTGATTAAAATTAATCATAAACTTTGAGTAATCTGTGGATGAATTCTAGAAATGTTACTTTGGTTTGCTGCATCCCTTAGATTGCATCTTAGTCTGTGCATGTTGTCTTCATTCCTTTCCTTTGAAGTTAACACCAATCATATCTAGTTGTGGAATGACTTGGTGAAAATATGGTTTGATTTTCTTCTCTTCATGACAATATCAAGGATATATATGGATCAATGACTGAAGATTCATTCATTTTAGTAAATTTAGAAAGATTTAGTATAAATTTGTTTAATTTCATTGAATCATCATCATAACTGCAAATTACATAGAAAGTAATAAGCAGATCAACAATAAATATGCAAATTTTGTAAATACATGGAGATCTTAAGCATATTCAGATAAAGTGCATACAAAATAGTAAATATAATGCAAATGAACATGAATAACAGTATAAATCATGGAAATATATGCTTACATGCACATCATTTAAACAAATTCACAGTGCAGAAGAGAAATTAAGTAGAAGTTAGTTTAGGATAAGGGAATTAAAGAAAGTTTCAGAAGAACTAAACAAGAATCATCATGAATCAGTCTAACATGAATGATTTGCAAGAGAATTGATCAAACTTACATAAATATCTACATGATATGGTTGAATACAGTAGGATTTAACATTGTTTGTTGAGAATTGACAAGAAGCTAGAAAAATAGAACATATCTAGATGCAAATCACTTTGAAGTAGAAACGTAAGGCCCCTAATGGAAAACAACAATTCACATTAAACTAACTGAGAGATTACCAGAAGGTCAAGACCTGACTAACAGAGACTTGGAGTTATCAATTCATCCTGAATTGATCATACTTTTCAAGATCATAAAGGTTTGTTTTGTGAATTCTTTATCTATGTTATTGTGATTAATATCATGATCAACAGGGTAGAAGAAAACTTTGTAAGAACGTTGAAGGTACATGCAAACGTAAATTTAAGTTACCTTTCAAATGTTTCAGTTGTGGAAAGATTGGTCATTTTGCTTCTAAATGTCCATTTAAATAATCAAGAAGTAATAGAAAAAGAGAGAAGCCCAAAAGATGTCTGTATTCTATGGAGAACAACTATTCCTTAGAAGATGAGGATCATGATTATTCAAATAATGAAACACTTTTCATGGCCCTGAATGTTGGTGACAAAAAGGATGATTTTGGAAAATGTGAAGAGTTTGATACCTTGCAAACTGACCAAAACAATGATAGATCAATGGTTGTGTGGACTTCCTTTCATGCAAAATAAGAAGTCAAAGCTTGGGTGATTGATAGTGGTTTCTCTAATTAGATGACTAGTGACAAGGTGAAGTTTATGATCCTCAAGAAGTGGAATGGTGGAGCTGTTAAGTTTGGTGGTGATGAGTCAACATAAATATGTGGACAAGGTGCTATAACTATTCATGGGAAGAATAGGACTGAGGATGTCCTCTATGTCAAAGGGCTAAAGCACAATCTTCTTAGTGTGAGTTAGATGTGTAGTAAAGGATACAATCTTACCTTTCATGCTAAAGGTTGTGAAATCAAGAAGAGAGGATCTAGAAAACTAGTTGCAAAAGGTATCAAGTCATATGGAGAAATCTATCATCTAAAGGAGGTAAATGGAAGAACATGCTTATTGGTTCAATCCAATGAGTGTTCACTATGGTACAAGTGAATGGGACACATCAAATTTGATGATATGGTAAAGATCATCTCTATTCATGTAGTGAGAGATATGCCTAAGATAGCCAAGCCTGCAAACACATTATGCAAGGAATGTCAAATGGGAAAGTATACAAAGACAAATTTTAAGAGCAAGGAGTACTCTTCTTCAATGTCATTGGAATAGATTCACACCAATCTATGTGGCCCTACAAGAATAAAGAGTTAACAAGGTGAGAGGTATTTCATGTTACTTATTAATGATTATTCTAGAATGACTAGGGTTACATTCTTAAGAGAAAAAGTTAGATGCCTTTGATAAGTTTAAGGTTTTCAAAGAAATGGTTGAGAATGAAATGGATGCTAAGATCAAATGTTTAAGGTATGATAGAGGAGGTGAGTTTACTTCAAATGAATTTGAAAAGTTTTGTGAAGATCGTGGTATTAGGAGACATATATTAGCTCTTAGGACCCCACAACAAAATGGGATAGTAGAAAGAAAGCAGAGGACTATGCAAGAGATGACTAGGGCAATGTTAAAAGATGCAGATCTACCTAACATGTACTAGAAGGAAGCAGTTCACACTACTGTCTATCTAATTAATAGAGTATGACTGAGGGTCAGTAGTACTAAGACCCCTTATGAACTATGGCATGGAAGACCTCCCACTATCAGATACTTCAGGATCTTTAGCAACAAATTCTACATTAGAAGAGATGAAGAAGACCTAGAAAAGTTTGATTCAAGAAATGATGAAGGGATCTTTCTTGGTTACTCAACCAAAAGCAAGGCCTATACATGCTACAACAAGAGGTTGGGAAATATGATTGAAAGCACAAATGTCAAGGTAGATGGAGACTTGTATCAGATCCCACAAGAATTAGAGGACTCTGGATCTGATATATTTCCCTACATTGAAGAAGAAGAAGAGAAAGTAGAGAAGGAACACAAACCAAAGTAGATCCCTAAGACTCCAACAAAGTATGTTTAGAGGAACCATTATGAAATTAGATCATTGGAGATAAGAATGAAGGTGTGCAGACCAAGAGAAGGTTTGCAAAGGCAAATGAGCTAGTGAATTTGTGTTTATTATCAAAGGTAGATCCCAAAACCTTTACTGATGCTAGAAAAGATGATGGATGGGTGAAAGCAATGGAAGAAGAATTGAGTCAAATAGAGAATAATCAGACATGGAAATCTATTCCCAGACCAGCTAATAAGAATGTTATAGGAACAAAGTGGGTGTTTTGGAACAAACTAAATGAAGATGGTGAAGTTGTGAGAAACAAAGAAAGGTTGGTCTATAAAGGTTATTCACAAGTTGAAGGCATTGATTTTGAGGAGACTTATGCTCTGGTCGCCAGGATGGAGGCAATCAGAATGTTTTTGGCTCTTTCTGCTCATGAGAACTTCAAAGTTTATTAGATGGATGTCAAGTCAACATTTTTGAATGGTGATCTAGAGGAGGAGGTCTACATTAAACAGCCAGATGGGTTTCAGTCAGGGATAACTTTAAGAACCCCCTTGGAGAAGGCCTAAAAACCTAGTGAATCATGTATACTTCCTGAGAAAAATATTAATTTTATTGGCAATTTTTTTCATTTTTCAGGGAAAAAAAATCTCAATTAGCGAATCTTTTGTAATCGCTAGAAGTCTATGGAAAATTTAGGCGAATTATAATTTTTTAAAACCAATAAAATATTTTCATTGGCGATTAAAACATATTTTCAAACTAATAAAATATTTTCATTTGTGAATTATAACCTATTTTCAAACCAGTAAAATATTTCCATTGGTGAATTAAACATGTTTTCAAACTAATAAAATATTTATGTGGGTGAATTAAACTTGTTTTCTAAATAAAAAAATATTTTTGTTGGTGATTAAAATGTAACATCCACGTTCTAAAAATATAGTAAAACTGGAAAACTTACCATAAAGTAATTTAACAAGATAAAAATGAGAGAGAAAAAAATTCTTTTATTCAACATAATAATCAAGTAACTACAATTACCAAATTTCTCATTACAAAATACAATAAACCATATTGTCTTTCTCATGTACAATGTTTACAAAAGTAAATCAATTACAAATATCTGCATTGGATAATGTTTTACATAGACTCAATAAATACAAGTCTCAAAGATATACTGCATCCATAAATCTGACATCTTTATCACAAGCCTTGGCATGTCTTCTGCTAGAGAGAGAGTATCTTTCCAGTGATTTACCTCCATCCATAGACCAGCGATCTCCCACACATCTTCCACATAGGAAGTGGCCCTACCCTTCACGAGGAATATAGACCAAAGGTGACTAGTGGTAATTTTCCTTTCTAAGTACATAGTGTTGTATCCTACAAAACTATTTCAATCATACAACCCTAGATACCCTTTAGCTAAGTATGATTTTTGATATGTTGTGCAATCCAGATATAATGAACTGACAATGCATACAGAAAACAAATGCATTACTATGGCCATAGTTTCAATATAAAATGACGTTCACAATGAACGTTGTCGTAATGTTCACCCACACCAACTCGATTTGGATACTATGATATTCCTATAGTTTGACTTGGCCAACTATGTTTAACTTATGAAGTCCTGACAATTTCAATATTTTAGTCTTCCCAACCTAGACAAGTTTTCATTCACTGTCTATATTCCATAGAACTTATCGACTACCTTTCTTTACGAGGATTCTCATTGCATCATTACAATACCCGATCCAAGACTTTTCAATTCATAAGAATTTTAAATCGATTTATAATGACTAAGATGGTTACCTTACCCAGGTTAAGCATCACAATCTAGGAAATTGTTTCCTTTCTTACAAGTAAGAATAAATATACATAGTTAGGGTACTTGTCCCTTTAATCATGATCTATATAATGATCTCAACGATTTAATATAAATAATTACCATATCTGGGTCAAGTTAAGTTTTAACTAAAGATTTTTATCTAACTCAAATCTAGTCTTTCTGACTTAAGTGAATTCATAAGACAATGTCACTGCTCCATAGACCTTATGGAATGACTATCTATTCTTGGGTATCTCTTTGCATCTTTGCAACATTTGAGATTCATCACTTATTGACAATTAATAACTAAGAGAAGTTGTGACCAATGAGGTATAATAAACTTTATGGTTGACTAACCATTTAATAGTACCTCTTGCATGCTTCCAAACCTGAGGCTTATGACTTATATCTCAAGTCGACTTGAAATCAAACAAATAGGCTTCTCTACCTAAGGTTAAACATTATCAACTAATAACAAATCTTTTTATGATAAGATATAAATAAACTTTTATTATTTAGGGTTCTTGACCCTGTAATGTCTACCCACATAAAATAACTAAAACGGGTTATAACCATAAAGGTGCTTAAATAATATTTAGCCTTTCTAGGTTTAATCTAGGGTTTTATCTAACCTATCCCATCACAATGGAATGACAAACTCACTAATGCTAGAAAGAACCACATCTTAAATAAACAAATAGTGTTCTAAGAGCATGAGATTACTATTATTAAAGTATCTTATGACATGCAAGTTCTTCTATGTCAAGAAGAATAACCATTCATAGTAAGAGTACTTGCCTCTTTTTTGTCAATCCATTTAATGATCACAAAGCTTTAGGTTTTGGTCTATCCTATTCCATCATAATGGAATAACAACCTATATTCTCATAATATTTTTAAAAAACTATTAATCGTAGGTATTGATCCATCTTACGGGGTCAATTCTGGTTTCCACAACTCTAGAACTAGGAATAAAATCATTTTCCAAATATCTAAGAATCTTTGTGTTGACTAGAAATCGTTTAATATAAAACTACATAAAGGATAATTCAATCGATATCATCCTCACCATTGATGGGTCATGTTACTCATATCCAAAGAGTAAACATATCTAAGTATCATTTTGTATTATGTAACACCGCATGCCTTTGCATGATTTTAAAAACTATAATATCATAATTGATCAGCTACATGTTATAACTCACTCAGTGGTTTGAGCTTATATGGCTCAAACTACCCACATATAAACTAATGAGAACCTTATTCCCTTATTTTGACGTGCAATAATAATGATCATAAAGACATGACAAGATAGTTTGGCATCATAATAGATATATATATCATATTCCTCAGCTCAAAGAGCTCTGGATTTTTAAATTCGTTGATAATGGTGGTATCAACCATACTAGGCCTCTTGATGCTACTAGTTTCTTATATGGAAATGAGCCATTTATCATTCTTACTAATTGTTACTATGATAGCGATTTCATCCAAGCAGATCATGGTTTAAAATTATCAATACATCGAATAAATGGTTTTCCTTATTTGACAATTCACATAAATGCTAACAAAACATCTTATAAGACGTCGTTTTAGAAGAAGTAAGATTCATTTTAGGAATATAAACAATCTAAATAGAAACATTAACCTAGCAATTTTGACAGCCTTTCCAATATGATGGAGTTGCAGACCCGAACTAAGTTGGATGCCTTAGCCAACGATTTCTCTATTCAGGTCATATTTCCCATACTTGTTGCCCACCGTCTTTTTTTTAAAAGCCACCACAACTCGACTCTTAAAGAGGCATTCCCACTTAAAATCCACTCTAGACTCAATGAGTCTTCCTATCATCGCTCTCCCATGTTTTTAGTTAAAGGTAAAATGAATGCGAAGTCAGTCCACACATACAGCTTCAGTTACAACTGAAACCACACAATCAGTAGAGTCTTACACATGTTAAAGGAAGACACAAAACATGGAGAGCTCACCGAGTGGGGTGTTAATACCACAGACTCTCCTTTGGAAGAGGCTGACACATCATTTTGAACATAACTGATCTTTTAATGATCATAGATAAGTGGTTCGATCCACCACTAATATTATTGAAGACTCTCCTAAATGTAAGCCTTCGACTACTCAATCATAACATTATTGACTCATTATGAGGTATTATCCTCATGTGAAGCATATACATTTACATATTTGATTACATCAAATATGATTCACATAACATCGTCTCTATATTAGATAGTTATGGTTTAATCAATAAAAATATAATATTTAAACAAAGGATTATCGATAATGTGATTGGGTTGAGCTTGTCTCCCCATCACAATCTATTGACAATACTCACGTCTTTTGAACTCAACGAAAACGTCTTAATGTTAAGAATCATTTATAACTCCTCAAGTGACTTAATAATAATAAGAGAACCATTTTACGACAATAATGTCGTAATATTTACGTTAAACATAAATAGTCATAGTTCACACTCAAACGACGTCGTTAACATTACTAACGACTAAGGTGACTTAATATGACTTACAAAGATTGTAAAATATCGACTACCTATCAATTAGGTTCAAAAGTAAACTAATAATACAAGACTCACCTCTTACGACACATTGGTTCACATTTTTGTTAAACACTTATACTCATTTGGCAAATAAACCACTCATAACTCGAGGTCTATATCTCTCTCCTCAAAAGATACTCTCTCTCTCTCTTTTCTCTGAGAGTCATCTGAAAACCTGTAATTCCTATATCAAACTTGTTACCAAACAAATTATGATCAGTGCATCATTATTCAAATAATAAATCAAATCTCATAATGCAGTATTAAGTCAACAATAATAAAATAGTCATTTCCATAATTCCATATATGACATTCAATATAATCTATGTCTTTTCTCGACATTAATCTAAACATCATAATAGATTTACTTATGTCCAAGTAAAAGTAAAAAGTATAGCAAGAAAAAAATTGGGGATGTAACATATCCTTCCCCTAAAAATTCATCATCCTCGATGATATAAAGTATCAAAATGCAACTAAAATGCAAGTTCATTATTTTCAACT
The DNA here is from genome assembly GCA_027924645.1 of Cunninghamia lanceolata. Classification (NCBI taxonomy): domain Eukaryota; kingdom Viridiplantae; phylum Streptophyta; class Pinopsida; order Cupressales; family Cupressaceae; genus Cunninghamia; species Cunninghamia lanceolata. Next base: position 1,631,805 of record BSBN01000445.1, read on the forward strand.
GGTAACAACATAAAATAAATGAGAAAATTTCTGATAAATTTCATGGTAATCCTCCCATGTAGCATTTTCGTCAGCATATTGATCCTATTGGACCTTGCACTACAAGACTTCTATGCTACACAAGCAGTGTTTGCAAACTTCAATAAAAAAAAAAAACTTGATCATAACCATTCCTAGGTTATGTACTTGAAAAACACTCTTTGAATATAATATTCATATTTTACATAAATATATTTTTCATATATGAATTACAAAAAACATTATGCCTCTTGGCAATAACTGGTAATAGATTGATTCTTGTAATCAATAAAATTAATAATCTTGAAAATTTAGAAGAGTCCTTTATACTTAGTAACTAGTTTGGAATACATTCCATACTTTTATGAAACTTTTTCTATTCATTAATGGTTTCCACTGATCTTTTCTAATCAACTTAATCTGTTTATCCATTTTAGACAACATTTCTGGACTAATGCTAATCTTATCTTCTAGCTTACCCAGCTTATAGGAGTTTGACATCTTTTCTGTCTAATGTTTCAATTCAAGCCATCTTAATAGCAAAAGTTAGGTATTGTTAAAATTTTTACAAGTGATAAGTAGTCTCCCTACTTATATTGCTGATCCATGCAATATATTTGTAACAAATCTTCTAAAACCTAGTTAACTCTCTTAGTTTAACCATCTGTTCTCAGGATGATAAGTTGTACTCTTATTAAGTTGAGTCCCTAGCGCAGAGAACAAAGTTTGCTAAAACCTTGATGTTACACATGCATCTCTATCCGAGATAATCTTTTCAGGGGAGCCATGTAATCTAAACACCTCTAGCACAAATTTGTGAGCTAACATTGGTGCTCCATCAGTCAAATTCCCTGGTATGAAATGTGCTACTTTTGTGAGTTATCAACCATAAATAAAATGGCATCATGTCTATTCCTAGACATAGGAAGACCTTGAAAAAAATCCATACTAATAGCTTGCCATTTCCACTCTAGCACATCATGTGGATACATTAGTCCTACGGAGTGTTGATGTTTAGCTTTTACCCTTAAGCATTCTAGACAGCTTGCTACAAATTTTGTAGCATCATTTCTCATTCTTTTCATGATTTAAAAAGGTTTTTCATTTGCTAGAAGTTTGGTTACTCTAGGATGTCCAAAGTATGGTGCAGTGTGTACTTCTCTCCACACAAAAATTCTTAATTGGCTATATTAGAAACATGCATTCTTATTCTATATCTCAATAGTCCATTAGACTCAAAATGAAGCCCATCATACCTTGAATCTTAGGCTATCACTTGCTCACCATGTATAGGTACACCCCTTAATCCTTCTCCCAAGGCATCAATTTTTCCCTCAAACTGTCCTTTAGAATAGGAATTCACAGAATTGGTGCTGTTGTAAATTCTCTTAACCATTGTAGAATCACTTGCACATAATGATAATGTTCTCCTTCATTCTTAAAATAAATAAGTATATCTTCCAGAAAGGCTAGAACAAACCTGTCTAAACAATCTCTAATCAACTATTTATGAGATTTATGAATACGATAGAGGTATTTGTAAGTCCAAAAGGCAACACCACAAACTCATAGTGCCCATTTCATGTCCAAAAAGTTATTTTATGGGTATCCTCATCCTTCAATATTGACTGATGATATATTGATCACCAATCAATCCTTGAAAACATTGCAACTCCATGCATCTAATCAAAGAGGTCATCGTTACGTGGTGAAAGATATTTATTCTTTATCGTTGCTTTATTGAGCATACGATACTAAATACACAATTGCAGAGTTATGTCATTTTCTTGACAATGATAACTAGTACACCCCATAGTGAAATACTAGATCTAATCAAACCTTTAGCCAATAATTCTTGTAATGGGGCTTTGATTCCATTAATTCTATAACTATCATAAGGTAAGGTACTTTTCTAGTTAACTTATCCAAAACTCTAGGAGGAATAAAATTTCAGTTGCTTCAATCACCTATTCCATCAACTTTGGTCGAATGACTTTCTTTATATCGAGGAAAGTTCTAAGGCAAGCTTATCCCTTACTTCCTTTTAGGGTCTATGGTTACAAGATTTTCATTACTCATACTATATTCTTGGTGATTTTCCTTTCTCATCCCATGAGAAATCTCATTTTCCCCCTTCAGGGTTTCCTTGATCTCTTACTTTCTTTTCCAGAATACCAAGTTTCTCCTTGGTTTCTACAAACATGGTTAGGATTTCTCCAATTTGTTAAAGAGATTAACGAGTGGTTTATTCTCTTCTATAATCTCATCCTTGTTTAGTTCTTGTATGATACGTGTTGTCATTTTTCTCATGCCAGATAAATAAGTTATCTAATAGATTTCTGAATCTAAAGTGACTCAAAACATCAAATATATTTCTCATAACAATCAATAGATTAATACAAAACATTCTCATCTTTATTATAATTTATTTAGGAGTAACCACATCCTTATTTATATAGTTGATACGACAAGACTACATGTCACTGTCAATTTAACGATCTTCCAATTAAACAAAATTAGAGGATGGATTTACACACAAGTACTCCTCCAACACCTCTTTCCTAAAATAGAAGTACCACAACAACCCATAAGTGACATGTCGTAACTAGCTACAGTTTACTAGGTATTTACTACACAAGTAGAAATACCAGAATTCTTGGCTAGTTCCAAATGTTGTTTTCTTTCTAGTCTAATACACTTAAGCACATCAGCAAAAGTCTCTGAATCCACTAGCCATGAACCTTTAGAGTAAATAATATGCTCTTTAAGTTCAACCTCCTTGATAGGTTTCTTCTTAACCACTAATTTAGGTAAATGCTAGGGAATAGACTTTCTAGCAGTTTTCTTGGTTCTTCTCCATGCCATTCTGGCACAAGAAAATTCAAACATTAGCTAACTGCATAATGTTGACTACAGGTTAGCATAGTGGACTCATAAGCCCTAGTGCTAAACTTGGTAGCTTTGATACCATATGTAACATCCACGTTCTAAAAACATAGTAAAACTAGAAAATTTACCATAAAATAATTTAACAAGGTAAAAATGAGATAGAGAAAAATTTTCTTTTATTCAACATAATAATCAAGTAACTACAATTACAAGATTTCTCATTACAAAATACAATAAACCATATTGTCTTTCTCAAGTACAATGTTTACAAAAGTAAATCAATTACAAATATCTACATTAGATAATGTTTTACATAGACTCAATAAATACAAGTCTCAAAGATATACTGCGTCCATAAATCTGACATCTTTATCACAAGCCTCAGCATGTCTTCTGCTAGAGAGAGAGAGAGTATCTTTCCAATGATTTACCTCCATCCACATACCAGCGATCTCCCACACATCTTCCACATAGGAAGTGGCCCTACCCTTCACGAGGAATATAGACCAAAGGTGACTAGTGGTAACTTGCATTTCCAAGTACATAGTGTTGTATCCTACACAACTCTATCAATCATACAACCCTAGATACCCTCTAGCTAAGTATGATTTTCAATAGGTTGTGCAATCCAGATACAGTGAACTAACAATGCATGCAGAAAACAAATGCAGTACTATGGCCATAGTTTCAATATAAAATGACGTTCATAATGAATGTTGTCATAATGTTCACCCACTCCAACTCAACTTGGTCAACTACGTTTAACTTATGAAGTCCTGACAATTTCAATATTTTAGTCTTCCCGACCTAGACAAGTTTTCATTCACTGTCTATATTCCATAGACCTTATCGACTACCTTTCTTTACGAGGATTTTCATTGCATCATTATAATACTAGATCCAAGACTTTTTAATTCATAAGAATTTTAAATCGATTTATAACGACTAAGATGGTTACCTTACCCAGGTTAAGCATCACAATCTAGGAAATTGTTTCCTTTCTTACAAGTAAGAATGAATATACATAGTTAGGGTACTTGTCCCTTTACTCATGATCTATATAATGATCTTAATGATTTAATATAAATAATTACCATATCTGGGTCAAGTTAATTTTTAAGTAAAGAGTTTTATCTAACTCAAATCTAGTCTTTCTAACTTAGGTGAATTCATAAGACACTATCACTGCTCCATAGACCTTATGGAATGACTATCTATTCTTGGGTATCTCTTTGCATCTTTGCAACATTTGGGATTCATCACTTATTGACTAGTAATAGCTAAGAGAAGTTGTGACCAATGAGGTATAATAAACTTTATGGTTGACTAACCATTTAATAGTACCTCTTGCATGCTTGCAAAACTTGAGGCTTATGACTTATATCTCAAGTCAACTTGAAATCAAACAAATAGGCTTCTCTACCTAAGGTTAAACATTATCGACTAATAACAAATCTCTTTACAATAAGCTATAAATAAACTTTAATTATTTAGGGTTCTTGACCCTTTAATGTCTACCCACATAAAATAGCTAAAACAAGTTATAACCATAAAGGTGTTTAAATAATCTTTAACCCTTCTAGGTTTAATCTAGGGTTTTATCTAACCTATCCCATCACAGTGGAATGACAAACTTGCTAATGCTAGAAAGAACCATGTCTTAAATAAATAATTTTCCTTTAGTCTTCTTTTGACTATGAGGTTGTTTCAATCTTTCAAACAAGATTATTTCTTACTTACAAGACAACCTTAGTTATAGCTAACCAAAGGATTTATCCACTACTAGACTTTGACTAGATTCAACTTGATTCCAAAATGGTGATAGACTTTTTCAGTTTGCTATCCTCTTGAATTCCTATTTAAGTTCTCTCTATTAGCCTACTGAACTATATAGAGTCAATATTATACAAGATTTATTATCTAAGTTTGATATAGGGAATCCACTCATTTTGAACATCCCTAGAGAAAAATATTCTCTTAATGAAATAAATAACCATTTAAAACTATAGTGTTCTAAGAGCATGAGATTATTATTATCAAAGTATCTTATGACATGCAAGTTCTTCTCTGTCAAGAAGAATAACCATTCATAGTAAGAGTACTTGCCTCTTTGTTGTTGATCCATTTAATGATCACAAAGGTTTAGGTTTTGGTCTATCCTATTCCATCATAATGAAATAACAATCTATATTCTTGTAATATTTTAACAAAAAGATTAATCCTAGGTATTGATCCATCTTACGGGGTCAATTATGGTTTCCACAACTCTAGAACTAGGAATAAAATTATTTTCTAAATATCTAAGAATCTTTGTGTTAACTAGAAATCGTTTGATATAAAACTATATATAGGATAATTTAATCGATATCATCCTCACCATTGATGGGTCGTGTTACTCATATCCAAAGAGTAAACATATCTAAGTATCATTTTGTATTATGTAACACTGCATGCCTTTGCATGATTTTAAAACCTATAATATCATAATTGATTGGCTGCATGTTATAACTCACTTGGTGGTTTGAGCTTATATAGCTCAAACTACCCACATATAAACTAATGAGAATCTTATTCCCTTATTCTGACATGTAATAATAATGATCATAAAGACACGATAAGATAGTTGGCATCATAATATATATATATATATATATATATATATATATATATATATATATATATATATATATATATCATATTCCTTAGCTCAAAGAGCTCTGGGTTTTTTAATTTGTTGATAATGGTGGTATCAGCCATACAAGGCCTCTTGATGCTACTAGTTTCTTATATGGCAATTAGCCATTTATCATTCTTACTAACTATCAATATGACAACGATTTCATCCAACTGGATCATGGTTTGAAATCATCAACACATCGAAAAAATGGTTTTCCTTATTTGACAATTCACATAACTGCTAACAAAACATCTCAGAAGATGTCATTTTAGAATAAGTAAGATTCATTTTAGGAATATAAACAATCTTACTAGAAATATTAACTTGGCAATTTTGACGGCCTTTCCAATATGATGGAGTTGCAGACCTGAACTAAGTTGGACGCCTTAGCCAATGATTTCTCTATTCAAGCCGTATTTCCCATACTCGCTGCCCACCGTCTTTTTTTTTAAAGCCACCACAACTCAACTCTTAAAGAGTCATTCCCACTTAAAATTCACTCTAGTCTCTTAATGAGTCTTCCTATCATTGCTCTCCATGTTTTCAGTTAAAGGTAAAATAAATGCGAAGTCAGTCCACACATACAGCTTCAGTTACAACTGAAACCACATAGTCAGCAAAGTCTTACACATGTTAAAGAAAGACACAAAATGTGGAGAGCTCATTGAGTGGGGTGTTAATACCATGGACTCTACTTTGGAAGAGGCCAACACATCATTTTAAACATAACTAATCTTTTAATGATCATAGATAAGTGGTTTGATCCACCACTAATATTATTGAAGACTCTCCTAAATGTAAGCCTTCGACTACTCAAGCATAACATTATTGACTCATTATGAGGTATTATCCTCATGTGAAGCATATACATTTATTTATTTGATTACATCAAATATGATTCACATAACATCGTCTCCATATTAGATAGTTATGGTTTAATCAATAAAAAGATAATATTTAAACAAAGGATTATGGATAATGTGATTGGGTTGAGCTTGTCTCCCCATCACAATCTGTCGACAATACTCACATCTTCTTAACTTGATGAAAATCTCTTAATGTTGAAAATTGTTTATAACTCCTTGAGTGACTTAATAATAATAAGAGAACCATTTTATGACAATAACAGCGTAATATTTATGTTAAACGTAAATTGTGAGACCCTTATTCTATGTACTCTTGTTTATTTGAGATCCTTGATATTCCTAGACATTTTGATGATTATGATACTCAATTCTTATGGATGTCACATTTATTTATTGTATATGGTATTTGATATACTTATGGATGTTATATTTTATGATTTGATTCCATATGATATCCTTTGATGAGATTATTTGATTTATGTATTTATGAATGATGAATTTTATATGTTAGTCTATGGTTACTAATGGATTTGTGATATATATTTTGGCTATATATTGTACTAACACTTCTTGTTGAGTGTACATGTAGATTTATTATGTCAATGGATGACGGGGGTCATTTAGCCAATTTATGTCTTTCTATGTGATGTCGGACCTAGGCATGGAGCCCTAAGGTCTATTGGCCATGATGTTAAGAAATATTATTTTTAGTTTTATGTGATAAAATGATTATGTTCTTGTGTGGGTTTTAACCTTGTAATTTTTAAAATAATTTTTAAGTGTTTTTAAGAGGTCTAGGTTGTATTTTATGTTTGAAAAATTGTCTTATGTCTAAGGTACATAGGTTAGAAGTTTATTTTTGTCATTTATAATATTTTAAAAGGCTTTTAGACCCTCCTTTAAGCCCCACTTACAAAAGTGACGAAAATGGGAAGGTAGTTGAGTGGTTGAGGTAGTTGGTTGGTTGAGTTAGTTGGGTGGTTGAGTTAGTTTTGGGTAGGAAGTTACTTCATTCTTCTCTTTAAAAATTCTTTATGGAGTAAGGGGTGAGATGCTCATTTCTATGATTTTCATTCAAGGATTCTACCATTAGTGGGATATCGCGATTGAGGTATCATGTTTTTCTTTATTGATTAAATGTAAATATTATATTTTTCTTTATTGATTAAATGTGAATTTTATACATTTTTTCTTTGTTGATTTAATGTAAATATTATATGATTTTCTTTATTGGTTAAATGTAAATATTGTATGTCCTAAATATTATATGTTTTATTTATTTATTAAATGTAAATGTTGTTTTCTAAGGGTTTATTGCTTGTGAAATTGGAAAAACAAACATTTCAATGTAAATCTTGAAAGAACCATATTTGTTGCCTTATTTGCATGTCATAAACCTAGATCATCATAATGTGAATTATATTTCTAATTTTTACATTAGATCTTATTAGAACAAAAGCAATTTGTCATTTAATAATTATACATATTACATTTAAAATATCTTCATTGCTATATTTTACTAAAACGAAAAAAGGAACATTTTTTTGGAAGACATAATTACTATTGAAATTTAGGATTTGCATTTAATATCTTGTTTCAGATTTGTGGCTGTAATTTACATTCTTAAATCTGATTTTAATTTGTTGTACCTCATGCCATATGTCATATTGCATTGAAAATTGAAAGAAGGAACAATTTTTATTTAAGGATTTTGTTGGGGTTTGTGAATACATGCTTTACTTTGTGTTGTGTGATGTTCTTTATGTGTTTGATAGGGGAGTTGACCCCCTCTTGTATAGAGGAGCTTTTGTCCTCCATGTATAGGGGTTTGAGTGGGAGTAGCTCCCTCACATTGGGGCTTTTCATTTTTGGAATATGAGTATTCCATTCAGGTAATGGCCATTACTAGGGTATGAGGACCCTTGTATCTATGGGATATGAGTATCCCCTTGTATTTTGTAGAAATGTATATATATATATTATTGGGAGGTATAAGGTGTGGATTGGGTGGAGAGTATGATATATTTTGTTCCCCATGTTTGGTTGAGCCCCTGCTCCCCCTAATTGGTTTTCTTGAGGTAAACCAATGTGATAGAAATATGTTGTTCTTTATGTATATGTAAAACATTGTTGTACTTGTGTGAGTTGTGTGGATTCATATGGCTAAGTGATTACCCCATGCTTGGGGTGGGCTATTATACAACCCTATGGATGGGTGGAGAGCCCATTGGCATATTGTTGTTTCCCTCTCTTGTCCATTTTAAGGTTCTTGGATGGAGGTTGAAGATGTTTTGGAGTTGTTCAAGTCTCTTGGACAAAAAAGAAATATTGTTTTGTTTTCAAGAAAGACATCTTTCTTTCATGATGTACTTTATGTACCAAATTTTGTAGATCATTTGAAAAGTGTTAAAGTAGAAAACTTGTGTTCTTACTTATGCATTTGAGGGAAAAGAAAAAGAAAAGATCAATTGTTAAGTTTTAAGTAAAAAAATGGATGTGCAAGAAAAGCAAGTTATGTGTTTCTTTGGAAGAAAAGATTGTATCATTGCATTATTTAGTTATCAAGGATCCTGATGTTTCATAGATTATCTTGTAATCATTTCTTATACACTTGATTTAGAAAATGTTAAACAAAGACAAAAATGATTTGAATGTATAATCATATTGATTGCATTGTATGATTCAACAAAGGAAATCAATAAGAAGAGAACTAGTTTTTGAGTTAAGAATAAGGTAGTTTCTATTTAAGAATCTTTAAATTAAGATTTGGGGAATAAAAATTAAGTTAAATGGAGTTAAAATATAATTGTAATAAATCTATCAATTTAAAATTTAATGAAAGTGAAATTAAAATTTCTAAAACCATTAATATTGTGATGTAATATATACATGTATATTAACTTGACTTAGACATTAATCAAACTTAGAATCAGATTATCATTAAACGCTAAACTCATCCAATGGTGGTGAATCAATTGCCAATAAATTATAAAGTTATGATTTGACAATAATAGTAATAAGTTGGAGTTGTAATTAATCTTAAAGTTTATCTCAAGGAATGAATCTAGTAGATAGGATAAATACCATAGAGAAATATAGGAGATCCTCTTGAACTACAAATGAGTGAGGAAATCCTAAATTGAAAAATAAGTCAACAAAGTAATAGCTAACTTATTTAAACCTTGATCAAGAAAAGTAGTATAACTAGGTGGAAATTTTGTTTAGTTTGAATGTTAAGTCAATGAAATCAAAGTTTAGTATATGAATTAAAATGTAGCAAGTAGTTAAATCTAAATCTAAAACTACTAGAAACAATAAGTAATTGTCATTTATAACTTAGAACTTGAAACTAATCTAATCTATCTTTTGAGTCTTGATAGCATCAAATGATTCTTGTGTCATTGATGTTAATAGTAAAGTAAATAAATAGTTTCATTCACATTAAAAGTTTGTTGCATGCATTATTATTTGTGTAAGGTTATTTATATTAAATGTAGCTCTTCATTTTCAAACTCTTGATAGTCAAGTTATTATTAAGCAATAATTTTCTCTTTATAGATATACTAGGGAAACAAATGTAGATAGAAAATGGGAAATTAGTTAGAAGAGTGACCAAATTCTATACTCTAGGATACCTAGGAAAAGTTTTGTACATCTCAATAAGGAAACACTTAGGGAAAAATGCAAACTAAGATTGTTTAAGTAGTGAGAGGACATCGTAAACTTGATGTCATCAATTCTAGATTAACTTCAAAACTTGAATTTACCTTAGTAGGACTAGAAATTCAAAAAAAAATTAATAGTTGTGTTTGGTTTAAATTGAGTTAAATTTAGGGAATGACATAAATAGTCATAGTTCACACTCAAATGATGTTATTAACATTACTAACGACTAATGTGACTTACTATGACTTACAAAGATTGTAAAATATTGACTACCTATCAATTAGGTTCAAAAGTAAACTAATAAGACAAGACTTACCTCTTACGACACATTGGTTCACGTTTTTGTTAAACACTTATACTTGTTTGGCAAATAAACCACTCGTAACCCAAGGTCTATATCTCTCTCCTTGAAAGATACTCTCTCTCTCTTTTCTCTGAGAGTCATCTAAAACCCTGTATCAAACTTGTTACCAAACAAATTATGATCAGTGCACCATTATTCAAATAATAAACCAAATCTCATAATGCAGTATTAAATCAACAACAATAAAATATTCATTGCCATAATTCCATATATGACATTTGATATAATCTATGTCTTTCCTCAACATTAATTTAAACATCATAATAGATTTACTTATGTCCAAGTAAAAGTAAAAAGTATAGCATAAAGAAAATTGGGGATGTAACATAAAACCTATTTTCAAACCCAAAAAAAGATTTTCATTAGTGAATTAAACATATTATCAAACCTAGTAAAAAATCATTGGTGAATTAAATATAGTTTCAAACCAATAAAAAATTAATTGGTGAAATAAACTATTATGCCAATAAAAAATCATACTGTGGGTGGTGAAAATATCAAATGCTACATATTGTTCTATTTCGGGATAAATTTTCCATGCATCTAAATTCATTCATAAAGTGTCTAGAATGGGGACAAGTGTCAACATATTTATTATATCTGAAGCAAGATGTTAGCACAAATTAATAGAACTGACGACTATTTGATGATTTTTTGATGGACGACTATAGTTGCATTCTAGAAGAAAATATCTGAAACACTAGACCTGCAACTTCAAACCTCTAGAATAACACTCAAACCATTAGATTTCCAAATATCAATGGTTGACATTTCATAAGATGAACCTATCTTTTAACCCTCTATGTAGTCTTATGTTGACTTGCTACCTCTGGTTTTCGGTTGTCTAAGTTGAAACCTGAGCCATCAAAACCGTGTTGTTTACCGACCCCTTATACCTAGTCTTGTCAGTCACCGCTTGGTGGGGAATTTTATGTGTTAATCATTAAAAGGGGGTCAAAATATTTCATCTATTTTCTAAGTCTCAACCCCCATATTTTATGTCCCCATGTCCAATTAACCTTCATGAGAGATGATTCATTTGTCCAGACCATAAAGGATTTTGATAAGGATAAGGATGTTGGAACATCATTAATGGATATATGGATCCCTAGAGCCCAGGCATTAAGAGACATGGAAATTGCAACCAAGCATGTCAAGGATGCACCTCCTAACATTGTCCCAACTCTTAGGCTTGTAAATTCAATTAAGGATTTTCAGGGGGTGGTAGGTCCTTTGGAAATAAATATTAGGGAGCTTCTCAAAAAGATTAATGAATGAAATTTTAGTTTGCTTCCTATTATTTTGAGTGAAATTGGTGGGGTTAAACCTCTACAGTTGCGGAAGGACCAAGCAAAACAAATAATATCTACTCAAGTTAAGCTCATTTGTGACAATGTTGATTTAGATATGTTGAGAAGCAGCATGGATAAATTGATTCACACTGGCATTTTCTTAGATGAATTTGACAAGGAAGCTAATCAAGTGGTTATCAAATACACATCTTATAGGACCAAAATAGATGAACTTGTCAATTTCATTTTGCCAAAACAGGAGTATCAACTATGGAGGTCCAAGTATGTTGACACTTTAGATTTCTAAATTTTTGAAGTTATAAAAGGAGATACAATACATGGCTGAGTATAATGCAGGTCTAGCCTTTGATATTACAATTTACAAATATTGTGCTCATTTTAATTCAAAATTAGTGACATGGATTGCATACATGGAACATAGTTTGGAATATTCATTGTCTATGACTCTATTAAGTATTATCTATATACTTAAGTCAAATCATTTTTTTTCCTTTAAGAAATTAAGTATAAATATTTGCATGTAGATTAAATTCACTTGAATAGATATATCATATCCCTTAAATAATGGCACACTTAGAAAGATATCCCAAAGCTTGGAAGCTGAGCCCCCTCGAGCACCATTAATGAAGTTGAGTTGGATGTGGAGTAAATGGCTCTATTTAATGGAGACTAACAAGGCTTTATCATACCAAAGATTGAAGCTTCCAACAAATAAAATGGATACACCAATTTGCCTTTGAGAGTTGTGAAGGCAAATGGATTTCTTGGGATTCATCATAGACTCAAGGCTTAAGGTGATAACGAAGCCTCACATAATTGTTCATTTGTGCTTTCTAGTAATGGAGGTGGTGAAAATGGTGCTTGGGAGGGATTTCTTAACAGATAGGAATAGATACAGAGTTAATTTGGACATAGCTTCTTGGTTCTTGGCGTCATTGCTAGATCTTGGAGGTGTGAAGGTGGATATTCTCCTTCTGTTGCAAGAAATTTTCAAGCCAGAGTTTCTAGGCAATGATTTGGAGGTGGTTCTTACGGTAGAGATGGGTGTGGGGATTCTGCGGTCTTCTGACCTATCATTGTTGATTCTCCTAGATGTTATGGTTCTACGACTTCCATTTCTTCTCAACATGACAGATGGGGCTCTCACCTGCCACCGTCACTAGGCCACCATTGGTCAAAACTTTCTAAGGAAATCTTGATCTCTCAACATGGAGCTAAATCTAGAATGGGTGCTGTGCTTTGTAGAGCTGGTGGAAATAGGCAATTTCTATGGTTTCCCTTAGCCAGTGTTTTGATTTTTGCTATGTAATTTTGATGTAATATTATCATATCAGGAAGAAACTCTTGGGAAAGAATATGTAATACATGGGAATTTTTTGTAACAGAATGATATGCCAGGGGCATAGCTATCCCCCAAATGTAAGAATTTTTAGAATTAATATCAATTGAATACTTGCTTTGTTGTTTATCAACAAAAAAAGTAAAAAATATTTGCATGCAGATTTAAACCATAAATCAATACAAATGAAAAAAGAAAGTTTCCATCAAATTGACAAATTACATTATAAACACTAAAAGTAGATCTATATAAACAAACTACATGTTTATTATTTATATTATAAATTACTCTACCATTTTGATCAACATTTGATGGATGGTTGTAGTTGCATTCAGGAATGAAATGCACAAAGCACTAGGCTTGCAAACTTAAATCTTTGCAATCATCCTTTAACTATTAGATTTACAAAGATCAATGATTTAGAAATTGTTGTGAGATATCAATGTAGGACAGTTGTCAGCCATGTACTAATTGTGTAGTCTAGAAGCAACATGTTGACTTGACGTTTCACTCACTTTAATGTTTGTAAAAAAAGAAAACTTTCTACTGCTAAGTGATTTTATTTTTAAGTGAGAGGGTCAGCACATGGGGAGATTTTAGATTGCTCATTGCAGTGCACTAGGGAGATTCTGGGTGCCACTTCCAGCAAAGCCAATCCACACCTATCAGTATTAATCTTTTCAAGAATCAAAATTCGGGTAAGTCAAAGACAAAATTCCTAGGCTACGTTTCATCATTTCTTAAAATCTTATTTTGTCAAACTTTGGGTTTAGGGTTGAGAGACTTGAGAAAAATTAAGGACTTAAGAAGCAATTCACAATTTTACACTATATAAGCATGTCTACCACCACTAGCGGACCAGACAAAGTTTTTGGGAAAGGCAGAGCAAGTTCAGATAGAAAAATAGATTATCTTGGATTGCTTAAAACCTCAGGTTTGACTGATGAATACCATGATATTTATGATCCTAAAATCTATGGTAAACTTACCTCAGAACTTAGATTTTCGTGTAAGAATAAGGCTGCAAACCAAATGCAAGTTAATAGTATCACTGCACTTTGGGTAACTAGTTTAGGGCGCATGATGTTACATGAGGTTTTTCCTTGCCTAGAATTTATCATAGTCTATGCCCACAATTATGATGATAACAAAAGAGCAATTGTAAATAAAGATACCAAAAAAAAAAATTTATCCATTAATGCAGAAGAATTTAGAAAAGTGTTTGGGTTTACAACTGAAGAATTTGGAGATGTCCACATTGACCTAGAAAAGCTTGCTAGTGATTATGAAGCAGTGGATGAAAGGGACAAAAATGTTTTACTAAATAAAATAGTTCAAGAAAGAAACAAGTTGAAAGGTAACCATAAGCCTCCTTATCATTTGGAAATTTTTAGATCATGGGCTTAGGATACTATTTCCATGCTAGCATTTTGCCTTGTTTTGGATAGTAATTGAGAAGTGGATGCAAGCCTCCTTGAAATGGTACATAATATCCATTATGGTATTGGTGTACATGTCAAATATAACTTTATTGAATACATTGTAGAATCCATGCATAAACAATTTTAAATGTTTAAAAGGTTCCATCAAGACATTTAGGTTCACAACCTACTTGTGCTATTTTTTTCTATTCAAATTTAGTGAAATGTTTCAAACCAATGAGCTTCATATTAAGCCCTATAGTAATGCTAAGGAAAAGAAAATGGCTCTAGTATATGACTAGACCACTAAGATAAGGATGCATGATTCTCAAAGGAACTACAATCATTTTGTAGACTACTTTTTGGCTTTATTACATCAAGCAATTACAAATAGTCCAATGCCTAGATTTCCTATATCATGTAGAGATTACATTCAACTAGGAAAAGAAATACAATTGGTTGATTGGTACTTATTGGAAGAATATACTGTGCTAAGATTTTATGGATTAGGAGTCGAGCCATACAAACTTCCCATACATGTGACAGAAACAGTTTTTGCATTGGAATATGTAAGGCAAATGTAGAGTACTGATGAACTACACTTTAGACATTATTTCCTTCTTTACCTATTTCATGTGGAGGGTTCACATTGGATAGAAAAGCATTTAAGGTGGTACATGATCTTTTGAAAATTTTTAATTTTGATTCTATCTGTCACTAGAAGTATGATCCATGTGACACCATTAAAACAATGATTGTGGCCAATATGAATGTTGTAAGTAGAATTCAACATCAAAGTAAACCTTGCTTGAAAACTTGAGAAACAAGGATTCTTGGGATGAGGTCAAAATAGCAATGGAGAAAACTACTTCTAAGAAAGGTATTTCTTTTGAACAATTGTCAGCATAAATTATGGCATTGCACCAAAATATAGGAGCACTAGCAGAGAATCAAATTAGGAGGTACAACAAGTTTTATGGAAAAAGTGATAAACCATCTATTAGAGTAAAAATGCCAGATTCTCTAGATAAGTCTGTTACAAGTAAAAATTGGTCATGATAAAAAATTACTACCTTTTGGTCTATGTGGAAGGAGCTAGGTTCCAATAACTGTTGCAGAGTATGGATAAATCAATGAATATGATGAGTTTATCAAATTGTGGAATATAGAGCATCCCAATGAACATGAAGATGAAGAAACTGATGATGAACTTGATGATGATAAGGATGAACAAAGCAATTTCAAACATGGTTTAAGTCAGGCCACAAAAGAAGCATATACTTCAGGAACAACCATAGCTAAAAATATGGGTTATCAAGGTGGTGGTTTGGGGTCCCAAGGACAAGGCATTTGAAACCTAATAGATGTAGTCACCAGAAAACTAGTTGATAAACAAGGCCTTGGAGCTGATAAAATAGACCAAGGGCATACAAGTACAATTGAAATAATTCATTTTGTTACAAATTCAAATCCTAATCCTCATGGTCAAATGCAATCACAACTTGGACATGCCCATGGTGGAGAGCCTAGTGCGACTGACACTACCACTAGTGGAGAACTTAGTCAACATGTGCTACAACAACAGGTCCAACAACAAATTACACACAAGAGGACACCAATACAAGATACCACACAAATACTCAGTGATCAAGGGATACAAAAGAGACAAAGGATTATGATAGGTCCAAGTCCAACTACCAATTCCACCACAAAGGAGTTATTTCCAGGCACTCCCCTAGTTAGTGTGGCTACAACATAAATTGCAAGTACTCCTATTCCTTCACCATTCAAGCATTCCATTATTCCTGTGTCCCCAGGTTTTGATTACATTCAAGAGTTTAAAAAGAAATTAGAATTGTATAAAAAAGAAAAGAAGCAACTGATGGAGAGTGTGTCTATTGTAACTTCAAAGCCTGCAACAACTATGATATTACCCAAATTTGACACAAATTCAAAAATCATGGAGTACACAATTGTTGTTCCCATAGTTCAAAATAAACAATAAGATTAAATGAATCAATTTGAATTTCAGGTGAGCAGTTTGCAATTTGATTTTTGTCGATTAAAAAATACTAACAAAATTAATATATCAAAGAAGAATAATGAATTGGTGTACACATCATTGCTAAAGCATGATAGAGAGAAAAAAGGTAGTAGAATCAAATAGAAAAATTACAGATGGACTTAGAAAATGAGAAAGTAAAGAGGAAAGGAATAGATAACAAGAGCAATGAATTAGAAAAAAGAATAAAAAAATATGCCTTTACATCAACAAGCAAAGAGGATAAACAAAAAGAGGTGGAATTGAATGGATTGAAGCAAAGGTTAGATGAGAGAAAAAATAAATATAATGAGGAAAAATCCACTTTAGAAAAATTAAGAGAAAGCATTGGGAAAGAAAATGAACAGTGGGAACAAAAATTGGAGAAAGAGAGAAAAAAATGAAACATTGGCCACAGAGCTTATGGAAGCAAAAAATGAAATAAAATCTTGTCAAAATAAGTTAATTGAATTTTATAGACAAATAATGAGGCATATGAAACAAAAGATCTGGGAGGAAATAAAGTAGAGGATTGATCATTTGTGTGAATTGTTTCAATTGATTGATGTAATGAGACTACATCATAAGAAGCTGAGCAAATATTTAATGGACAATAAAAATGTGCAACTACAGGCATAAGAGAAATATGCGAATCAAGTTCTAGAATCAGTCTACAAAGCCAGTGACAATGAATTGATTTCAAAAGGCATTACTAATTGGATTGAAGCCTCAATGAAGGTGACATCTATCATTCAAAAGTGTTCAAGAATGAGTGAAACATCAGAATTTGTGATTGAGGTTGCAACAAAGATTAAGGAGGATTAAAAGGTAAGGAACTTGACAAAGCTTGGTTTTCCATAGGCTTTTGATACAAATGAGTGATTCATTGGAAAGGATAATTTCAGAAAGAAGATGGAGGATGAAAGGAAGATTGATTTGGACTAGTTTCCTCACAACCTAAATGAGGTGAAATTTTTGGATTCTATCAAATCACTAATAACCTTGAATGTATCTTTGGCTAAAACATTCAAGTCAAGATCCAAATTGAAATTTGATCATACATTGTTAACAAAAATTCAAGTCAGATAGCATTAGCTAGAATAAATGACAATTCCACCACCTGAACAGTGGAATTTGCTAAAAATGTTAGAATGATTTGATAATATGATAATATGAGTTTCCAAGTTCCAACTTAGCTCTATGCAGAGTTGTCTTTGAGAAAGATTTTACATTTGTTGGTCATGATGTTAGTCATTCACAAACATAGAATAAAAGTTACACAACAACCTTTACTCATCTTGAAAGATACGATGAATTCAGAGAATTCATGATCCCAAGTCTCCGGTGATTAGGTCTTAATCTACTGACGTTACTCAGTGGTTGATGTGTGTTGCTGTTTTCCATTCAGGGGCCTTACGTGTTTCTGCAAAGTTCATCATCATTCCTCCAAATATCCTGCTCTGTATGTCTGCTCTGCATAAATCTCCAACAATTCTACCTCTGCACTGTGAATTTAGTCAAATAATGTGCCTACAGGCTGATATTTGCATGATTTCTACCATTATTTATGATTCTTTGCATGATATTTTCAATACTACATGCATTTAACTCAAATATGCTAAGGATTTTTAGTTACCTACGGGATGTCAGCATATTTCTCTGTTCTGCTTAAGATTACCAGTTTATTTGCAATTGTGATAGTGAGATGCTCTGAAATTGAAAGAAATTAAAGGAAATACTTCTAATTAAGTTGAACCTTTAGCTTTTGATCCACATACATGCTTGATACTGTCATGAGGAGAAGAAATCAAACCATATGTTCACCAGGACATTCCACAGCTAGATACAGTTGATGCAAACTTCAGAGGATAATGAATGAAAACAATACATGCAACATGATGAGCACTCCAAGGGACGCAGCAAATCAAAGCACATATCCAGAATTCAGACACAGATTACTCAAGATTTACGAAGATTTGTAATCAAAATACTCTTCCCTTTCATTAAGTATGCAAAAGACGTACATATTGTTGGATCTAGGGCATACAACTGAGAGGGGGGGGGGTGAATCAGTTGTATAGAACTTGTTCTCTTTCAAACACTTAATTCTCTGTTGTTAGTTAGCAGCATATCAAATAATCATTCATGGAAGCACAATACATAAACATAAGAGCAGATAAGCATCAACACATTGAACACCAAGATTTTGACGTGGAAAACCCGGTTAAGGGAAAAACCACGGGGTGATTAACCCAAGAATTATTCTCTGTTAGAAGAATAAGGAAAAATGAATGGCACATGCCAATAAGGGCTCACTGCCCGAGCACACTGCTCACAAAGAGGCCCACTGCCTACAAGGAGACACACTGTCTACAGAGTGATAAAAATCACAGTCTTGAACTGGAGAATGACATCTCTACCATGTCCGGATCAGTTCCAATTAAGCCCAACAATCTCTGCTCTGCCTTTCGCACCTTTCTTCGCTACACCTTACTCATACACATACAACTTCCCTGAAATGAATTCACAAATCATTATTTATACAAGACATCGACTTAGGAACAAGCATCTAAGTCGGCAAACAACCATAGGAGTATCCGCAAGATGAATAACACATCCGGTCGGCTATCACAAGAACATTCGCAGGATGAACAACTCATCCGGTCGGCTAAACAGAGCAATAACTTCATCCGGAAGAATAACTTCAATTCCGGGCTCTACCATCAATGCGGACCAACAACACAACCTAAACATGATTCAAGAACCTTCACAAGTCTGTCTGAATGTCCGGATACATCCGCACTTTCTTCTGCTTACTGGGATCTCTTGTCTTCCTCATCCGGAACTTCAAGAACACAGTCTGTCGCCACTGTCATAATGCAGGAGGTACATCCGGACCTCCAAATTACACACAAATCAGGATGAAACATCACAAGGACATATAAAACACTCCTTCCAATCCGCAGATTATGATAATACAATTCCGGACCTCACCGGACCTTTTTGTGATCCTCTGTCACCTCCGGATACTTGCCGGACCCGGTTCTATACCGGCAGCCATAACTCCTTCAGATCTTCATGCGGACCTCTGAAATCTTAACTGTAGCATCTTAAGACTCATATCTACTAACCCTTTAATCCGCATCCTCCGATTCTCATCCTATACAGTATATTTACCTTCTTCTCATCACTGTTCTTCACTGTTCCTGACTGAGGCTAATTTTCTCAATATCCTCAGCACAAAGCTCATCAAATCCTTCTTGTCAATGCAGTGTGAGTATGTTGACATCAATGACAACAAAGGCTCACCTCATACTTGCAACAATCTCCCCCTTTGTCATTGATGGCAACATATGATGTGAAAAACCATCAAGACAAGAACTTCTCTTTTCTGTCACAGCTCCCCCTGTCAACAACAACTCCTCACATGTCTTCCTTTGCTGCTCCCCCTTTGATCATCAACCACTTGTTTTTCACATGTCTTCTCTCCCCCTTTGACATCAATGGCAAAGGGCTCATACTTGCAACTCTCATGCATCAGAATAATACCAGCTGCTCCCCCTTAGTTGCAGCTCCCCATTAGTCCGGATCACAAGATATGACTGTGATAGCCACCGGACTGATGCACATCAGTGCATCTTAGTTCATCACCGGAGGGGCCATGACCCCTAACTTCTCCCGGAGATATTCAAAAGAGTCCTTGGGAAGAGGTTTTGTAAAGATATCTGCAATCTGATCCTTGGAGGGAACATACTCCAATCTGACTTCTTCCTTGTTTACTTGTTCTCTCAAAAAGTGAAATTTGATAGATATGTGCTTAGTCTTAGAATGCAATACCGGATTCTTGGAAATATTAATTGCACTTGAATTATCACAGAAAATTGTGATAGGCTCCTCATATTCAACTTTGATGTCTCTTAGCATCTGCTTCATCCACAAGATTTGAGTGCAACTACCTGCTGCTGCAATGTATTCTGCTTCAGTTGTAGACAGAGATATTGCATCTTGTTTCTTGCTTAGCCAAGAAACCAATCTCTTCCCCAAAAAGAATGCTCCACCACTAGTGCTCTTCCGGTCATCCACATCTCCTGCCCAATCTGCATCTGTGTAAGCATGAAGAGAAAAATCCGGATCTCTAGGATACCATAGACCATACTCAACTGTCCCTTTCAAGTATCTAAAAATTCTTTTGATTGCCATAACATGAGATTCTCTAGGATCAGCCTGGAATCTTGCCACAAGACCAACAGCTTGCATTATATCTGGTCTAGTTTGAGTGAGATACAACAATCCACCAATCATTGATCTATACTTTGTCTGATCTGCCTTTGGAGAATCATCATCTTTGCTTAACTTACATCCGGTTGCCATAGGAGTGTTCATAGGCTTTGAGTCTTCCATACCAAATTTCTTTAACAATTCTTTCACATATTTGGTCTGAGAAATGAAGATCCCTTCTTTTGTTTGAGTAATTTGCAGACCCAAGAAGAAATTCATTTCACCAAGCATAGACATTTCAAACTCACTTTTCATCTGATTTGCAAAAGTTTTACACATACTATCTCTTCCTCCAAAAATGATATCATCCACAAACACTTCAACAATCAGAATGTTTTCATGATCAATTTTGAAATATAAGTTGCTGTCAGCGGTACCTTTGTTGAATCCAATCTGCACAAGATGCTTATCCAACCTTTCATACCATGCTCTTGGGGCTTGCTTCAATCCATACAAAGCTTTCTTCAACTTGCAGACCATATCATTATTATCAGACAATTGAAATCCATCCGGTTGTTCAATGTAGACTTCTTCTTCCAGATCACCATTTAGGAAGGCAGACTTGACATCCATCTGATATACCTTGAAATCTTTGAAGGCAGCAAATGCAAGAAGTAATCTGACTGCTTCAATTCTTGCTACCGGAGCAAAAGTCTCTTCAAAGTCAATTCCTTCTATTTGAGAGTAGCCTTTGCAGACCAATCTAGCTTTGTTTCTGATTACTTCACCAGCTTCATTTAGTTTGTTCCGGAAGACCCATTTGGTTCCAATTACATTCCTGTCTCTAGGTCTGGGAACAAGATCCCAAGTATGATTTTTCTCAATTTGCATCAGTTCATCTTCCATTGCTTTGGTCCAATTTTCATCATTGCAGGCTTCATTTATTGTTTTAGGTTCAATCCTTGAAATCAGACAACATTCATTCTGATCTTGAGCAATATTCCTTCTAGTTTGTACACCTTTGCTTCTGTCACCTATGATCTGATCTTCAGAGTGATTCAGTTTTACATACCTTGGAATTTTGGGAGTATCCAGTACTGCTGTTTCTTGATCAGGCTCATTTAAACCTAACTCTTCTTCCTGATTTACCGGATCAGGCTGACTCTGTTTCACCGGAGAGGATTGAGTTCCTTGAACACTATCTTGGTCATCTTCATCAAATTCATAAAATCTTGAAGGCTTCTCAATTCCTTCATCAACCTTTACATTGGTACTTTCTATCATCTTCCTCAATCTCTTATTGTAACACCGATATGCTTTGCTTTGAGTGGAGTAGCCCAAGAAAATTCCTTCATCACTTCTAGCATCAAACTTTCCTAGATCTTCATCTCTTTTAATATAACACTTGCTACCAAATACCCTGAAATATTTCACAGTAGGAGTGATGCCAAACCAAAGTTCATAGGGGGTCTTACCGGTGTTGTTTCTGATTTGAACTCGATTGAGAGTGTAGACTGCAGTGCTGATAGCTTCTTTCCAAAACATTTGAGGAACATTTGCTTCCAACATCATTGTCCTAGCAGCTTCCTGGATGGTCCGGTTCTTTCTCTCAACTACTCCATTCTGCTGTGGAGTCCTAGGAGCAGACAATTGTCTCCTTATACCCTGTTTCTCACAAAAGTCAATGAATTCACCAGATGTAAATTCACCACCTCTATCAGACCTTAGACACTTTAGTTTCAATCCGGTTTGATTCTCCACCATAGCTTTGAAGATTTTGAACTTCTCAAAAGCTTCTGATTTTTCTTTCAGAAAGGTAACCCACATCATCCGGGAATGATCATCAATTAACAACATGAAATATCTATCACCTTGCAGACTCTTGATTCTTGTCGGACCACATAGATCAGTATGTACTAATTCCAACAATCCGGTAGAAGACTGATCTTTGCTTTTAAAAGAGACTCTGCTTTGTTTGCCTAACTGACATTCTTTACACACACTGTTTGTAGGTTTTATCAACTTTGGAAGATCTCTCACAGCCTGAGTATTGCTAATTTTGATGATGTTATCAAAATTTACATGACACATTCTTCTATGCCATAACCAACTCTGATCAATTTGAACAAACAAACAACTTTTATTTGAACCAACCAGATGAAAGATGTTACCTCTTGTCTGAGTACCGGATGCAATTTCAGTTCCGGAGCTTGTAAAGATTCTGCATTTTCCATTCTTGAACCGGAGATCATAGCCTTTGTCCACTAACTGACCAACACTGAGAAGATTGTGCTTCAATCCTTCAACATATAGTACATTACCTGTTTTGCTCTTACCATCAAAGGAAATAGTTCCCCTACCTCTGATTCTGCCAGCAGAATTGTCACCAAACTTTACCATTCCTCCTTCATATCTTTCCAAATCTAAGAACTTATTCTTGTCACCAGTCATATGGTGAGAGCATCCACTGTCAATAACCCAATCATCCTTTTCTTCCACTTGAGCAGCCAAGGCTTTTTCAACAACTTTGTGATTGACAGATTCAGAGAGCAAGGAATCTTCTTCCTTGATGGCTATAAACACCCACTCATTTCCGGATTTGCTTCCTGGATCTGATTCATCATCTGTTACTCCTTCATTGTCATCTTCTTCATGAACATAATAGCAATTCTTTTGAAACCTTTGTCTG
The DNA here is from genome assembly GCA_027924645.1 of Cunninghamia lanceolata. Classification (NCBI taxonomy): domain Eukaryota; kingdom Viridiplantae; phylum Streptophyta; class Pinopsida; order Cupressales; family Cupressaceae; genus Cunninghamia; species Cunninghamia lanceolata. The sequence continues at coordinate 1,655,306 of BSBN01000445.1, forward strand.
TGAGTATTAGATCTTGCAGATCTCTCCGGACATCTTGAGGCAAAATGACCAATCTTATTGCAGTTAAAACACTTAAAGGGTAGTTTTCCTTCATACTTACCGGATCCTCTTGGCAGTCTCTTTGCAATGAGGGCTTCAAGTTGAGCTGTTTCTGCTTCTTCTTCTTCCATGTCTCTTCTTGCTTGATCATACCATGACATTTTCCTTGATGAGTTTTCACCCGGATCAAATCTCTGTTTGCCTTTCACATAGGCACTGGCTTTAAAAGCAGACTCAGTCTTGGGTGGATCATCTCCAAACTCGGTCATTTCAAATGCAGCTAGTTTGCCAGCCAATTGTTCTCTTGTGACAGTTGTGTGGGCTCTGAATTCATCAATGGCAGCAACTTTGATTTTGTAGACAGCAGGAAGGGATCTTAGGATTTTGCAGACAATCTCATTTTCATCTAGAGTTCCACCAGCATTTCTGATTCCACATACCAGCTCATTTACTCTTGGCATAAAGGTAGTAATGTTTTCATCATCTCTCATTTTCAATCTTTCAAATTTCCCTTTCAGACTTTGCAACCTTGCACTTTTGACAAACTCATCTCCTTCATACAGAAGTTCTAGTTTAGTTAGGATCTCATATGCAGTTGGTAGGTCAATGACATTTGAGAGATCTGAGTCATTCAATGCGCTTAGAAGAGCTTCCTTGGTCCGCAGATTGTTTTCAGCTTCTGTGGTTTCATCAGGAGTTGTCGGACCACCTTGTGGGGGTATATATGGTTTTGAAATCATAGCCAAGTATGCTTTTCCCATACATTCCAAATGACACTTCATGCGACCTTTCCAGAGAGTGAAGTTGGTTCCATCGAACTTCGGACTATCCTTCTTGTATGACGACATCCTGGATCACCTCAAGCGGTTAAGCTCCTATCAGAGGAACTCAGCTCTGATACCAATTGTTGGATCTAGGGCATACAACTGAGAGGGGGGGGGTGAATCAGTTGTATAGAACTTGTTCTCTTTCAAACACTTAATTCTCTGTTGTTAGTTAGCAGCATATCAAATAATCATTCATGGAAGCACAATACATAAACATAAGAGCAGATAAGCATCAACACATTGAACACCAAGATTTTGACGTGGAAAACCCGGTTAAGGGAAAAACCACGGGGTGATTAACCCAAGAATTATTCTCTGTTAGAAGAATAAGGAAAAATGAATGGCACATGCCAATAAGGGCTCACTGCCCGAGCACACTGCTCACAAAGAGGCCCACTGCCTACAAGGAGACACACTGTCTACAGAGTGATAAAAATCACAGTCTTGAACTGGAGAATGACATCTCTACCATGTCCGGATCAGTTCCAATTAAGCCCAACAATCTCTGCTCTGCCTTTCGCACCTTTCTTCGCTACACCTTACTCATACACATACAACTTCCCTAAAATGAATTCACAAATCATTATTTATACAAGACATCGACTTAGGAACAAGCATCTAAGTCGGCAAACAACCATAGGAGTATCCGCAAGATGAATAACACATCCGGTCGGCTATCACAAGAACATTCGCAGGATGAACAACTCATCCGGTCGGCTAAACAGAGCAATAACTTCATCCGGAAGAATAACTTCAATTCCGGGCTCTACCATCAATGCGGACCAACAACACAACCTAAACATGATTCAAGAACCTTCACAAGTCTGTCTGAATGTCTGGATACATCCGCACTTTCTTCTGCTTACTGGGATCTCTTGTCTTCCTCATCCGGAACTTCAAGAACACAGTCTGTCGCCACTGTCATAATGCAGGAGGTACATCCGGACCTCCAAATTACACACAAATCAGGATGAAACATCACAAGGACATATAAAACACTCCTTCCAATCCGCAGATTATGATAATACAATTCCGGACCTCACCGGACCTTTTTGTGATCCTCTGTCACCTCCGGATACTTGCCGGACCCGGTTCTATACCGGCAGCCATAACTCCTTCAGATCTTCATGCGGACCTCTGAAATCTTAACTGTAGCATCTTAAGACTCATATCTACTAACCCTTTAATCCGCATCCTCCGGTTCTCATCCTATACAGTATATTTACCTTCTTCTCATCACTGTTCTTCACTGTTCCTGACTGAGGCTAATTTTCTCAATATCCTCAGCACAAAGCTCATCAAATCCTTCTTGTCAATGCAGTGTGAGTATGTTGACATCAATGACAACAAAGGCTCACCTCATACTTGCAACACATATACAGCAGCTTTGAAATAAGTCCTGAATACTTCAGCAATCAAATTTCAATTAAGTTTCGAATGAATATAACAAGGCATTCCACCACCTTTTATAGAATAAGGTGAGGAATCCATTACAAAAGATCAACGGATCAGATTTATCAATATAAATCAACGGTCATCACTTCATGACTTGTCAATTTTACAAAAGACACAAGTTGCCAGCTGGCAACTATCTATACTGCATATGCAAAATACTTCCCTTTCATGATGTAGCTTCATCATGTTCTTCATCTGATGCATGCGGGTCATCATCATGTGCATCACTTCCTAAACTTTCGCTATCCGGATGATGACGCTGCTGCATATGGGGCTGCATGCTGCTCTGGATTTGTTCGTATGACTGCACAACTTGGTCTATTCCTCCGCCATCTTGAGTCTTTGCCTTGATAATGGCATGTTTGTGCGCTTCATACTTATCCCTGGTGTTATCCAGCTTATTCTTTCTGTCCTGCAGTGTCTCATTATAGGTCTCCATCTTGACCTTGATCCTCATCATTTTATTTATTATCTCTTCTGTCAAGTGGACTAGCGGACCATCATCTTCCACTTGGAAGTTATTACGCAGAGCCTTGAGGGCAGAATCTTCATCTTGATTCTCTATCTTCCCTTCCACCTTGCCCTCTAATGCTTCAAGCATGTCTGCTTCAATGCCCATTAAATCACGTAGCCTCATGCTGATCTCCCTCAGCTTATTATTGCATCTTTTGAGGACTCCGCATTCAAACTGTACATCTTTATACCAGATATCCACTAATAATGCAGTATTATTATTTAACACCTACTTACTGATAAGCAGTTGTGGATTTATCTTCCTTATTTCGTCCAACAGGCTGAGGACTTTCTCCAGTTTATAAGACCTTTTTCCGGTCTGCATCTGCAATTTATCCACCTTAGCTTTGGAGTCACTTAGAATGCTCCACCTCTTCAAAGAGCCTTTCATTATTTCAATAGCATCATCCAATGTGGATGACACCCACTTTCTTATTACGGACACCTCCTGTTTCATGAGGTCCAATCTATTTATCTCCTCTTGAGAAATGGCAGTCAATGGGACTGCAGCTTCACCTGTGGTATCCTCAGGGTTGGTCAAGCCTTTAATGTATGCATGCAACTGAGCAATGTGCTCTTTATGTTGCTTATTCTTCTCCTTCTCTCTTTTCACCTTCTGAATTAGAGAGTCAATAATGTCTTTTCCCTCCTGACCTTCCTGCTCTTCATTGGCAAAACCTAAATCAACTGTGCTTATCTGGAACTCATCCACAGTGATTTTGCCTTTCTCTTTCTCTACGGCAGGCACAGCAATCTGTGCGGTCCTTCTCCCTGTCGCCGGATCTCTTTTGATGGTCGAAGTCATCCTGGCCTTCCTCCTAGGTTTCATTATATCTGCGGCGAACAGGGTGGAGACATCGAACTCTTGAATCTCTAGCTCCTCCTCAACATTTACCTCCTTTTCTAACCATGGAGGCACCTGATCATGCTTTTCAGCATCATGATGCTATTCACATCTATCTCCCGTTTCCACCAACAAGCGTTGTGGAGATGGTGACTTTTCCTTTTCTGGCTCTTGATGCTCACCTTGCTGCGAATCCTGTGGTGCCTCCTCCTGTTGAGGAACTTCCTTTTCTGGGGGAGCATCTTCTCCGTGTGGGGAACCTGGCGGTGTACCTGTATGTGGATCATGATGATCATGGTCTTTCTCCATCCTTTCTTCACCTGTCCCCAGTTCTTCCTCCTGTGGAGGTTGATCATCCTCCTTTTGTTTTTCTACTTCTGGTGGTATGTCCACCACCTTTGATATTGTAGGATCTGCCTGAGGTGATGGCATCTGCTCTGCAGCGGCTATCTGTTCTGTACCTGCAGCATCCACCTCTTGTGCCTTATCAACAGGATCCTCTATCACTTCTTTCTTCTCATCATCAGCCTTTGCTTCTTGGACCTCTACTATAGCAGGTCCTGCTGATGTATCTTGTGGGCTTTGTTAGCCTGATTCAAGAGCGTGGCTTTCTGTTTTTGCCATCTCTATCTCTTCTATTAAGTGGCCTTTATCAGGTGATCCTGCTGGCTATTTAGGACTTGCATCCTGCTTCTCTGTTAAGTCTACCACTGCAGGACTTGTCACCTCAGCGATCAATGTATCCAGCCCTATGTCCTGAGCTACCTGCTCTGGGCCTGGGCTCTTTTCTCGCTCTGCTTCTGCTTGTTTCATCTCTTCAAGCACTGTTTGAACCGTTGGAGGCTTGTGAGGAGTCACACTGATGCCAGCAGCTGCAAGTGTTTCCATTTCTTGTGCAGCTACATCCTGCACCACCTCATCATCAGACAAGTTTATTGTCTCGTCTAGCGAGACATGCCCTTCCGCTTGTGTCTGAGATGCTTCTTTCTGCTATTCTTCAGCAAGTTCAGTTTTGAACTTGACAATGGTAGGAAGTGGAACATTGTGCTGAAGTTCCTTCTGCACTTCACTACCTGCCCCTTGTAATTGCACTGGGGGTTGACTGATCTCACCTCTCATGGAGGTTCTTGGTTTCTTAGGTGTGGTAGGAACCAACACCTGCGGAGCTCTCCTCTTTCTTCTGATTATCAATGGAGCTTCCTCCTCTTCTTCAGGCTCTTCCTCCATGAGGATATCCTTGCCTGGTTGTCTGGATGATTGACCCACTTCTTGGGTCTCTGTGGTTCCAACCTCTGCTGTCTTGGTTTTCTTGGGCTTTGGAGGAGAATCTGATTCTGACCCTGATTTGGCTACCTCCTCCACTGTGAATACTGCCCTGTCAACTATGACCTCTTTGGGTCCCTTTTCCACCTTCTTGCCCTTTGTGGCCCTTTTGCTAGGTTGCTGTGGTGGAGGGGTCCTCTCTCCCTTAGTCTTCCGCTTCTCCAGCAGGAAGTCATCATATTCATTTGTGGGGATGTCCTGCCCCTTCTTCTTGCTATCTATTGTGATGGCAACACCCTTTTTCTTCAATGCCTCTACCTGTGCATCTACCCAAGCTTGGGTCAAGTGTATGGTTCTGGCAAAGAATGGGTCCAAGGACATATCCTCCTGCATGGTGAGGTCAGGGGCAGAAATGGTATCATTGTATATTTTCTTCTGCTCGTATTCATCTACCATTATCCTGCCGTCATCACTCTTCAGCTGCTGAGGGAGGGAGATGCAGTCGAACATTCTAATCTGGTTCAGAGTTAACCTCTGATACCTCCTCCTCCTGGCCTCTGCCTCATCTTCGCAGTCAGCCCAAAAATCTTCTAGGTGCCTCTGGTGAATTGGCTTTCCTAGAATCTTCTGCATTTGGCCGTAAGGATCATATGGTCTCGTTACTGGGAAGGGTAGTAAATTCATCTTGTTCAGAGTGACCATCACCTTCTTAATATTATCAGAGTCAGGGCACATGTAGTTGCCGATGCTGACTGGGAACAAAATTGGTGGCAGCTTCTTGGCATCCTTATACATCTGTATGATGGTGGAGCCCTGCCTGATAAATTCCATTAATACTACTGCATCTGTAGGATACCTTGGCAGCATCAGGGGATGCCCTTCAAAACCTTCTATCCTGATGTAGGAAAAGGTGGCAAATTGGATGTACCATGCCCCATGCCTGTATACTGCCTCCTGAGCTTCCATGCTCAGTCTTTTTGTCCTGTCATCTTCCATGGTCCTTACCAGATGCATAGAGAATGCATCATTGACCAGTTTGTAGTCCTTGATGTAATTGGTTCTTTGCAGCTGGGGATGATGATCCCAGATATATGCTGCATTCGTGCCCGTCAGCTTCCCATCTGTGGTTAAGGCATCAAACGTACCTCTATATGCACAGGAATAAATAATGTAAGAGGTCATGTAGAAGGCACAATCTGAACCTCCCAGGTTCAGCAGCTGCTCATGCAGAGCATCACTTATGATTTGGCCCCATAGTGGCTTAATGTCTGCATATAGGCACATCATTATTATGCCGTACATCCAGTCTCTGAATTCTCCAGTATCAGGCTGGCCAGTCACCCTGTTCAGTAGGGCAATCACATACTGATATTCTTCATTAAAATCAAATTTGAACATGTGCACAAGGAGCTTGGCCGCTGCATTATATGTGCTGTTCTCGGCCCGCCAAGCATACATGTTCTTTCTGGCCGTCTTCTTGTTGGCCTCATATTCTCTTTCAGACTTCTTCAAGTCTACACTCTTTACCTTGCTGCCCATTGGCAGTCCAAATGTTTGGGATAGACCTTTGATGGATAGGTCTGCATACATTCTCCCATGCTTCACCACCTGCCTCGTCTGAGGGTTGTAATTCTGGGCGCACTCAATAACCAGCTCTGGAGACTCCATGGAGTAGGGGAAGCCAGTAGCGTTCCACATACCTGATACAAACACAGCGTCCAGCACTGGACTCTTATCTTGTCCATCATTCAGCTTGGCTGACCAAGCTTCCAGGTTGGTACTCCCCTGATGGGTATCTGTAATTGCCCCAAATTTAAACAGGACCCCTCTCTGTGATGAGAACATAGGCCGGCTGAATTCTTCCTGATTCTTGACTGAGCATTTTTCAGCCATGGGTACCTGCAATTAACAACATTTCTTCTCACAATGGGATATGCATGTATACATATTACAAATATCATGCCTACTGCATCAATTTCACATTACCTGCTTGCATGGATACATAACCAGAACTTACAACATCATATAGAAACAACATGATGAGGGTTTCAGTTTACTTACCTGGTTATGCCGATATCTTTCTATACCAGTATATCGTTGAGATGCTCTTAATTCGGCTGTTGATCACCTTCTTTCCTCAGTTTATGAGCTCCAGTCGCGCAACGGTAGCTGTTATGCAGATATGGAGGCTAGTGCTCTGTAAAATAATTTTAACGCAGGTGAATGTAACAATGGCAGTTGAATTACCTTTTAACCTCGCAGTTAGGGTAAACTTAGGGTAACTCTGACAAGTTGGATCGCAATCTTTGATCATTCATGCGAAAACTCAGGATCTCGCCAGACGTTTCATTGGGTTCCGGGGTCGGCGGGAATCACCTACCATATCCGCGCGCATTTAATGGCAATGGCGGCAAAGGGAGCAGGGGGATATCCATACGACAAGATATCATGAGGGCAGGATGATATTTCACAAATATTAGGTCAAGTTTCAATATCATCCTCCCTAGTCTTGAAATTGTTATCGCGACAAAATTCGGGTGACAACGCACCTTTGTTTATACTTTAGCACATCAGGAGGATATTTCGGTCTATCAGCTGATATTTGAAAATATGATGATGACCTTCAAACTTACTCATTCTCCTTTCGGAATATCAGGATGACATCATCATGATATTTGTTCTTTGTATTGGAAATGTCTTATGACGTCATCGTCATATTGGGTGAACATGATCATGTTTACAAAATATCCTGTCGAAATGTAAATATGATGATGATGTCATCAGGATGTTTGTTTCTTTGTTTATCGGATTCAGATGATGTCATCAGGATGTTTGCTAAGGGTGATATTTTGCATCAGGATGATATTAACGAATATCGGGTTACTTTCAAAATATGATGCTCGCGATACAAAAGACCGTTCGACGGGGAAGACTTACTATCACTTAAAGTTGACGTCTAGATATTTGAACCGCAGGATATTATCAGGGGGATGTTTCAAATATGATGATGATGTTCTTCAAATAGCACAACTGAGTTTATAAGATATGACCCTCTTCTTGCGAATATCAGGTTTGACCAAGACTTTGACTGTTCATAACTCTCACATCCTGATGAATATCAGGGTGATGTAAAAGGCAAACCTGCATGAATTTTAATGCTCTTTCAGAATATGTGGTCATATATATGAAATACGAATTTTGACAAACTGACCTCATATTGGGACTTACCTCATCTTGACTCCACATGATGATGAACATGACTGATTTTACCAAACCGCCAGAAAGCAGGCAACACAAGCCAAAAGAAAAGTTGGGTCCCTGTTTTGCCAAGTCAAAATGGGGCATGTTGTGTAACCACACAACAACATTGCCTCTATGTATTCCTTCATTTGAAAATCAATAGAAAACTCAAATTCAGTAATGTGTTGATGTTCAATTATTTGTATTATTTATTTTATCAATTGAAGAAAAACTTGGGTTTCAACTACTAGATGCACATTCAACGATTGCTGATGTTCATTTTTGTATATGCTATTGTTGTTAATATGTTCTTAAGCATTTCCATTGAGTTGAGAGATGAATCATTGTGGTGGCACCTGCTTAAGTTTAGGGTTTTAAGCCTATTCTTCATGTATTTTTCCCCATTTTCCCTTAAACCCTAAGTCCCATGGTCCCCTTTACTTTATGTTATAATTTGTCATTGATCATTTATCTTAAGTTCTTAGTCACCTAAGTTACAACTTAATGCCTTCAACATCATGTAATGACCGGCCCTGAGTCCTAGCCTCTACCTTTTATAGCCGGTGAATGTCATATATTTTATAAAATTTAAGTCCTAAGTCTTGTAGGGCCTGGGAAAGCCACATGGCAAGTTATTGTAAGCCTGCACTGCATCAAAAGTGACATCATCTTCCTTCTGCGGGGCTACGATATGGAGACAACTGTCGAAGAAGTCAAGCTTATAGCCACTAGATCAATGGTTCAAAATCAACAGAGGAAATGTTGCCAAGTGTTAAGTTGAGAGATGATCTGTAGCAGAAGCATAATATAACAGTAGTGTAAGTGTGTATAAGGATCTTTTCAGAGGTGAAGATTCACCGCGCAACTACGAAATAGTGACACGTGGCCATCATTCAAAGGGAAAGTAAAGGATATGTATGAGGAGGCTTATGTGGAAGCTTTGGCACGCTCACGTAGAGCAAAAAGGTGGTGGCCCATTTCTCACTATGCTACTGCAAAATGGGGCTACGTGTCCACATAAGACAAAAGGAAAAGAAGTCAACAAGGAAAGTGCATCCAGCATGGCATAATACTATTGGCTGATGACCTTTTTGATGAACGAGCTTGGATTTTCAAATCTGGTGGGCAATCTGTGATCGTAGATTTCACAAGAAGAAGATTGAATCGATGGCCTAAGTTTAAACTTCTTGTGGTGAATGTTGAAAGCACCCAGTAAGGTGATGTGCTTTAATGCTTCAAAACTTGAGATTGCAAGCTTCTAAAAGGGGTAAAAATAGGGCTTTTTGCATCATTTTCATAAATGAGAAAAGAGCTTATGCGCATGACAAACATTCAGGTGAATGAGAGGAAGATTTTAGGCTTCTATAGGTTAAAACTAGTAAGTTAATTCTGTGCCGGCTATATCCATTTGAATTCTGCATTGTTGTTTGCTTGAGAGGGTAAAACACTGTTGAAAGAAGAAGCCCTAGTTTAGTGAAAACCATCTAAAGCAATGAGTCAATCAAGTCACCCTTCCACATCAAAATGGAGCCTGGATGAGGACCTTATGTCCCAACTCCGTGGGTCATCAATATGGCCCGTGAATGTTCATGGCCCCAGTGGGCCAAATGATAAAATCTTAGACCTCTATTACAAATGTCGAGATGCTAAATTGACCATGCCTGCATGGATTCTTTTCAAGCATTGGTATGATAGAAAAGATTTTAAGAGCCTAGTCTACAATGCTTGGAGGTTAGACCTAGCCAAGTTGATATGCCCCAATGTGTTCCCAAATCTAGATTTTGTGAGGGCAGTTGCACAGAGATATGACCTTGGGTCAAGGTTAGTTTTGGTAGGGAATAATACTATTGTGATAAAAACCACAAAGGACTACATTTCAAGTGTGTTTGACTTAAACCCACTTGCCAACAAGAAAATTGACCTTAATGCTTTGAAGGAGGGATACAAGACTATTAGGAGTGGGTACATAACCTTTAACTATCCAAAGCACTAACCAAGGGGAGTAGATGGAAAATTAGTGAAGATATCAGATATGGAGGATGAGCTATTTGACTACTCACAATTTATGCATTATTTTGTAAAAACATATCATAGTTTGTGTCAGGTGCTTAGAAGGGATGCCTTGGACAAAATACCAATTTCTTTGATGATGCTAGCTGTAAATATCTAGGATCCTTCAACAAAAGAGCCCTATGAATATGCCACATATATAGTAGAGAAAATGCACAAGCAACTAATTGACATTAAGAATAAATTGTACACTATAGATGCCAAAGTGGAATTCACATGGTACTCAATGATGTGCCATATGTTTTTATTTGCTACATTAAGCTTGTGGCATAAGGATTTGCATGTTAGGTAGATAGATAAGGAGGGTAATATTTTGCCTATTCAGGTGTGGACTTGCATATTGGATATACATTGTACTGATGCAGACTATGTTATTTTTTAGGAACATTTTGTCAGAAGAGTAATTGGATTTCTAGAGCCAGAGGGAGAGAGGATACACGCAGATGTATTGGATTTTTTGAGGCCTTTGGAAAGAACCCCTAAATTAGAGATAGATCATAACTAGGGTGATTGGTTTCTTCACACCCACACTACATGCATTAGGGTATATGGGAGCAAAGTTGCCCCATATATTTTAAAAAAATATGTGCCTAAAAGAACAACATTTCTGGAGATAATCAGACAGTTGAATGAGTTTGATAAGGAACATTTGAGGACTCACAAGAAAGGCTCTTTCTTTCCTACTTCCATTAAGTTCAATGATTTCTTGGTTTCTAACAAAGATGGCTTGGATCAGGTTGATTCAATTATGAAAGTTTATAGAATGGATGTGGAAAATCCCAAGGTATTTGACCCTGAGGGGTTTATAGACAGGGTGAGATTAGGTGTAAAAAGGCCACATTATGTCCACCAGGTCTTTTATGATGAAGGCACAGTAAAAAATTGCTTCACTATGGATGAGGTTCATTTTTTGAGGAATAAATGGGAAGCAATCATGGAAGGAGAAAGAGTAAGAAAGAATTTGAATTTTTCTTATCAAGGGGCATATGTAGAAATAAAGGATCCAAAAGATTTTTGATAATGCAGATGATTTGATTGAAAGTGCTCCAATAGGGGAAGAGAGGCCTACATATTAGCCAATCAGTTCAAGAGGAGCATATGTAAGAAAGAGAGAATCACTTGATGCACCTCCATCCAAAAAGATGAAATTATTTGATTTAGAACATGAAGAAGAAATTGAAGTGGTAGATTTGGAGGAGGAAGTAGATGAGCAAGAACAATAAGTCTCCGATCAGGTGAATTCACCTATAAGAATAAGACCCTATGCCTCTCCTAATAACATGTTGGCAAGATCAATAATGGGTCAACCAGTAGATGCAGAGGACATCAGAGTATTGGCATGCTCACAATTTTTGGAAGATGATGCCTTTGTGAACACTCCTAAATTTATGAGTTATGTGTTGAAGGTCAGAAGTGAAGAATTTCATAAGAGAATAGAAGAAGCTAAGAGTGGAGTTGACCTAGCACAGTATGAAGCAATAACTCAGAAAGTGTTGATTGAAGTGAACTAGGATATAAGTGGGATGACCCCTAAAAAAGGGAGGGCCTTGGTTGCCAAGAGTAATGTGCTATTACTCCCACATTACACATTAGTTGATGCTATTGCATTTGATACAATAACAAGAGATGACTCAGATGTCACTGATGACCAAGTAGAGAAAGCACTTTCTGGTGTAGCATTCAATCCCAAGTTTGAGACTCTGGCAGTATGGGCATTAGCCCCTAATAATAATAAGCCAAGGATTGGATTGGGTGAGCTAACTGGGGATGTTATAATAAAGAGAGAGTGTTGGACACTCCATCCCCCAAGCTGCTAGTTTGAATGTAAAGACAACTCAATTTGCAGAGGCTGTGACAAATAGGTTGTAGAATGATTATGATGATCTTTTGATGAAGTATGGGCAAGCTACTGTAGAATTGAATAGATATAAGGAGCAATTATTATTAGGGCTCAACACTTTAGCTCAAAGTATTCCATCTCTGGTTCAAACTACAAGTGCAGAATCATTTCCAATTGACAAAGAGCCATTCTTATTAGAGATAAGAGAGTTGAAGGAAGAGGTGGGAAATTTTTAAAATGAAAAGAAAGTTGTTGTCAAGGAGTTGATTACAATTCTGATAAATCATAGATTGTCTAAGATCATAGCCAAGGCTAAGGATACATGGAAATCATACTCAAGCATAAGAGTAGCCCAAGATAAGCATGAGAAAGACAAGGAGAGCTTAGACAAGATAATCAAAGTTTGGTAGCCAAGGACAAGGGAAATGAAGAGTTTGCATAAGTGTTCAAGGTTTTCCTTAGATTACCCACCTAAAATAAAAATGACACTAGATATGCTACTAATTTTGGAAGAGGTGGTGGCATTCCAATCAAAATTGGAAAAGGTTTTGAAAGAGAAAAGACAAATGATTAAGGAGATTGACAAAAAGATAGTGCCAAGCATTTTGAGAAATGATGGATAGATAAAGGGCATAGATAGTTGGAAAAAAGATATTGAAGATCAAGCTAGCTAGTTGGTATCCTTAAGTTTTATAGGAGATTCTAATCTAAGTATTTTGAATTCTATGTTGGACAAGCCTTATGCCTTGGAATTGATTCTAGATACATTTTGTAGGGAGTCAAAAATTCTACTAGATGCAAGATAGACATGACATAATGACAAGATGACAATTAATTCCTTTCCAGTGGCCCATAGAGCGGTTGTATACAGTTTGGATGGAGAAATATGTTTTAGATGAATGAGGATCCAATCATTTAATGTATTTCTAGCTGTTTGTATCTCCATAAATAAAATGTACTTGGAAATTTTGAACAGTGGAATGCAATACAATTTTGACAGGTTGCCCTAATCTATGGTGTTGTAAGTTTTAGTTTTACATGTTGAATGTGTTTTCCATGAGCAATTTATCAGTTTTAGATTGAATTATATGAATAATGCCATGAGCATGTGTTTTTATTGACGATCTCCAATGTTATCTGCATTTCTCTTTTGAACAAAGATGCTAAAGGTTTCTGAGTCCTTGGATGCACACTTGTTGTATTGTATAATTGATTTCTTGCTTCTATTTAAGAAACAGACTAAATGCTCTAGGTCAAATATGGAGAGATGTGTTTGATAATAGGGATATCTATATGAAGAATTAATAGAAATAAACCCTAACCAATGGATCAAATGGTCTGTTGTAGGAGTATATTTCATTTTTTGACCCAGTTGCAGATATGACACTTTTCAAAATAATTCATAAACTGTGAAAAATGATGTAGAATCACATATCAAATCAAAAACCAAAATTCTACTTTACTGCAAATTTTATGTTTTATGCACAAATCAACACTAGCAAGGAAATATTAAGTATCAAGTTGAATGATGAATCACTGAGTACATGTAAAACTTATCAGTATGACATAATTAAAATATGAAATAATTAATAATATGTTAATGTATTCAATCTGATTCACAATTTCAAGGAATACAACATAAAATATCATCAACTATAGTTTTGGAATATGATTCATGAAATGCAGTATAAATACCTAAAAATTGCTAATTCACTTCCATTTGCCAAATCAAGTCAGGGTCCTCAAACTGACATTCAGATAAAGTAAAAGAGTCATCTTGATTGTGAGTTTAGTCTTCATTTTCTTTGTCTTGATTCTGAGTCTCAAATTCATCAGTCATTGTGTCACTATCATTTGTCCTACCACCACCAGTGTTTGAAGTGTTGTACAACCCTCTTCTTTCACATATGGACTTCCAGATAGTGAGTGCCCTTTAATAAGGAAAATTTCTAACATTATACACGCTTCCTAACACCCTCAAGCAATTTTCCAAATTCTTGTCTAGTTTGTTTCTTATCTTTGATTTCAAAAACCCCAATGCACTGAAAACTCTCTCATCTTCCACTAAACCCAATATCATTGTTTGACATAAATCAACAAGTTTGAAATATTCTGATATCGAATCATGCAATATTTCACTCTGACCTAAGTTTTTCCAAGCCTTTGTTATTGATCTCACTTCAAAGGGATTCTCCATGGCTGTAAACTGGTCTATCATACTTCTTGCAAACTAACTACATTGTCCTCTAAGCTTATTTCCATCTATAATTCCTTCTATTGTCTATTCATTTTCAAAAAGTATGCAGTCAAGGTAGTTACTTTTTGATGAAAAAGCTTGGGTTATCTCGGTGGCCTTGAACCTAAAATTGAGGATATAGAATAGACATGGTTTCAAGTATTTCTTCTCGAGGGAATTGATTAGAAATCTTTGTTGAAAGATTGCTTGCAATTTCCTTCAAATTATTACTAACAGATTCAACAATATTGTCAAAATATTCCTTTCTAATAGGTACTTCTCTGATAGAGCTCCTAACTGTCTTACAATGGTGCATTGGTATCTCAAATTCACGTACAAATGAACATAACTCCCTGCTTGCATTAAACTATAATTATCTGCCACCTATAAAAAATTGGGCTTTGAGAAGTTAGATCTAGATATAGATTATTGATGGCCATACATGTCATTCTACATAGTTTGGTATACTCATAGATATACATAGTTTTATCTTGGGCTTTCTTCACAAGATTGTTCATTTCATCCAGCATGGGGAGAAGACTAGCTAAAGTTAAGAGTGTCTCTATATCACTTAACCTATGTAAGAGGTCAGGAGCTTTATCTACTGTGTTGCGATTCTCGTACATTATTCTAATCAAGGATGGATATTCTAAAAGAACTCATTGTGCTGGTCTATGCAAGGAGATCCATCTGGTATCAACATCCTTAAGAAGCTTGTTTCCTACTGTTATTCCCTCAACAAAATTTTGAAATTCCACAAAACATTTGGGACTTTGGTAAAAGTATACGTGGAGCTCGCGGACTAGATTTTCAACTTTTGATACTGTAGTAAACTTGCTTACAATTTTAAATGCTAAATTCATTCTGTGGGCCATGCAGTGAATGCCAAGCATGTATGGTGCACAAGTAGTTTGTAATTTTGTGCAAAGACCGGTCCTATGACCTTGCATTACTACAACTCCATTAGCCCCTACACACACCAACTTTTTGGCAATTATCAAGTCATACATACCTATAATTTCATTCAAAGACTTCCTAACTAGTTCAAATAGATTTTGCGATGTTGAACTAGCCTTCATTTTATGAACATAGAGTAGATGAGCTCGGTGGACATGTTCTTTTACAATATACACATGCATACAGACCCAAGAAGTATTATCTACCATAGTAACTTCATCTAAAGATAATGCAATGAAGTTTGACTTTTTTACATTCTCTTTTAAATCTTGCTTTTCCATCGCAGTGAGATAGTTTGCCCATTCCCATCCATAGTTTATTGACCAATGTGTGCTAGGATAGTGAGAAACACTCAAAAAAGATAATAAATTACTATATTCTGGGTAGTCTTTCCTAGGATGCCTTCTGGACAAAATATGAAAAACAACACTCATCTGAATAGTTTTTGCCAGTTGTGCTCCTTCCATTGCTTTTCCAAATTGAGCCTTGATTGTATCTCCACTTGCAACAAGCTTCATCATTCTTTTCTTATGCTCATCATATTCTATAGCATACTTAACATGAATACATTCTTCCTTTGATTTCCATCTTACTACTGATGTTTCCTTTCCATCTATGATTTGTTTTTCATAAACTTTACCTATATGCTTTTCCATAGTGTCAAGCTTTAGCTGCAATTTCTTGTCTCTTTTACATTTCCAACTACAAATCACACACTTGCATTATGTTGGTTGTTCATCTTTGTTTTCTTTCTCCACTAGTTCAATGAATGGGTACTTTGACACCCAATCAAGTTGAAAATTCCTTGACATTTCCCACTCACACCCCATTTTTTATTTGTCATTTCTTTTCTTCCTACCAACACCATCTATAATGCCATCATTTTTATCCTTTGGAATATCTTTTGCAGTATTGTCATCCTCATTCTGGCTAACCAGGGTATCCCTTGGAACATCTTCTACAGTATTGCCATCCTCATTCTGGCTAACTGGGGTATCCCTTGGAACATCTTCTATAGTATTGTCATCCTCATTTGACTCAATGGTAATCCCACCTTCTAGTGGTGGTGAGGTATTGTGAATGGCTTCTTCATTAATATTTGGTGTAAGAGTTGATGATGTAGCTCTATCTCAATTTGATGGATCAGAAACATTGCCAATTCCAAAGTAAGACTATATACTAACTCCACATTTATGGCGTTTTGATGGCCTCCTACTCCCTTCACCACCCTAAGGAGTCTTACCCTTGTCGCACTTGTGGCTCGACATCCTAATCTCTCACTTTGAATAAAAGATGGAAAAAATGTCTTCTTGTTTAAGGACATACCCATAGAATATAGATCCCATTCCCTACTAAATATCTTCTTTAAGATTGAAGCAAGAATGGAAAAGAGATAAAGAAATCTTATAACACTAATACTATGAAGAAATGATTACTCACCTTTAAGTTTAGGTTTTCACTGACTTGATGTTCATTAATGCAGTAATGCCTAAGTTGTAAGTTTGTAACTTTGCCTACGATCAACTTCAAGGTTCCAACTCTAACTTCCAAAATCTGAATCGAGAGCTCACAAGTTTAGAACTGAGAAAAATGTGTAAGAATAAATCAAAGTTTTGATTGTATTTATACCAATTCATATTTGGCAAATTCCATGCGAATTTTAAAAATGGTATATTAAAAAATTTGGCAAATCCCATGTGATTATATAAGGAATATGTTTAAGTGTCAACGAATCAAACCTTGACGGAGTACATACTTTGTAATTTCCAACGTGAATATGTCCCTACGATTAGCACAGAGGTGTCATGGCAATTGGCAAAATGGGCCCTCATAATCAACTATTTGTAAATTTTAATTGGAAAAATGGGTCCTCATGCGTAGTGACCATTTAATGGCATTGGCAAAACATGTCCCGATACACAAGGTTGTTTTAATAATATGGGTGAATATATAGGTGATTTAGTACTTGCTTCCGAGATTCTAGGTGAAAATATTAGTCAGCCCATTTGAAATGCGTAGTTTGTTATGGCAAAAATATTACTTTATTGATTCTCATAAAATAAATCAATGGCAAATGGATATGCATTCACCTGATAATATGTAAAATCTAGGAGATTTGAGCACCCTGTTGGATGTGATTTATTTGCCAATTTTGACTTGGCCGATCTACGATATTCACCAATTGGCAAATATTCACCACGAAAAAATCTCTGGTTTTAGTTGTTAGAAGATCTGAACATGGTGTGCAGACTCAAAAAGGATTTATATGGTCTCAAGAAAGCACTTAGAGCTTGGTATGCTAGATTAGATAAGTACTTACTTCAAAAAGGCTTCAAGAAAGGTACCACAGATAGTAATCTTTACATTAAAGAAAAGGAAGACATGATTCTAATAGTTACAGTATATGTTGATGATATCATCTTTGGTGCAGATAATAGTATGTGTAAGTTGTTTGCAGAAGAGATGCAAAAAGAATCTAAAATGCCTATGATTGGTGATATGTCTTTCTTCTTTGGGCTTCAAATTTCTTAGCTAGATGCTAGTATTTTTATTTCTCAAGCTATGTTAAAGAGATGTTGAAGAAGTTTGGTATGGAGGATTCCAAACTAGTAAGTACTTCTATGGTTACTAGTTGTCACTTGAGCAAGAACGATGAGTCTCTGAAGGTTGATCAAGCCCTTTATAGATCTATGATTGGAGGATTGTTGTACTTGATTACTTCTAGGCCTAATATTATGCATGCAGTATGTGTGGTTGCCAAGTATCATGCTAATCTTAAGCAAACACATGAGAAGGTAGTAAAAAGAATATTCAGATACTTGAAGGGAACTCTAGATTATGGCTTATGGTATCCTAGAAGTAATGACTTTTATCTAAGTGCCTACACTGATGTTGATTCGGTTGGTTGTGTTGATGATAGAAGCACAAGTGGTGGTGCTTTCTTCTTAGGAGGCAAATTGGTCTCCTGGTAGAGTAAGAAGTAGGACATAGTGTCCCTATCCACAACAAGCTGAGTATATTGCTGCAACATCTTGCAATACTCAAGTGCTTTGGATGAAGTAGACTTTGAAGGATATAAAGGTGATGTATTATGAGCCTATCCCTATTTTGTGTGATAATACTAGTGCTATTAATATTTCCAAGAATACAATGATGCATTCTAGAACCAAGCATATATCAATCAAGTATCATTTTTTTAGAGAAAAGGTTGTAGAGAAAGAAGTGAAGTTAGAATATGTTCCAATAAAGGATCAGATTGCAAACATTTTCACAAAGGCTCTTTCAAAGGATACTTTTGAATATCTCCACTAGAAGTTAGGGGTAATTGCCCCTCCTAACTAGATGCATTGTTGGTGCATCTGTCTAGGGGGAGTAATTTCTGCTATATCTTTTTCCTGGACTGATGGTGGCTACCTCTCAGGGAGAGTAGGTAGTGGTTGTTGCTGAAAAGGGAAAGTTGAAAAGAAGAGTTTGTTACCCTTTGTCTTTCATGTCAAAGGGGAAGAATGAGTAGGTGAGTGTTGCCATCAATTCTAAAGGGGGAGATTGTTGCACATATGTTATCTAAGGTTTGTGATGTGGTTGTCATTGATGTCAACAGTCTATTTGGGTTGTCACTGATGTGGTTGTAACACTCTTGCCAACACTCAGTTTGGACTGTCTAATATGTTGCTGATGTTGGATGTGATGTGGTTACTGAAGTTCATGGTAGGATGTCATGCCTCGATCAATGTAGAATTGAGTATGATGATATATTAAGATGGGAATTAGATGTATCAAGATGACACATTAAGATGAGAATTAGAAGCATCAAGAAGATATATTAATATGGGAATTAGAAGTATCAATATGACACATTAAGATGGGAATTAGAAGTGTTGAAAGGCACAAGACAACTAAGAGGAGAGGTGAATCAGTTGTATCAAAACTTTAACTTCTTCAAACTAAAATCACTTTCACATTTACTTAATCAAACTCCTTATTCTGCTATGAACGTTAAACATGAATAATAGAATTAAAACATAAACACATCAACACCATACACACATGAACACCATTTTTTTGTGGAAAACCCTGAGTAGGGAAAAACTACGGTGAGTATTAACTCATAATATAATGTAGTAACAATACCGAATATCAAAGGTGGCTCATTACCCAAAAGAATGGATCACTACCAAAGGGTGCCTCACTACCGAGGGTTGGCTCAATACCAAGGTTAGCTCACTACCAGGGTTGGCTCACTGTCAGGGTTGAACTAATTTATTAGCATCTACACCATGCCTGAGTTCAATTCCATTGAAGCGCAATACAACTCCTCTGCTCTGCTCTACTCTTACTCCTCACACTTTATCTTCGCATCTTAACAACTTGGCTTCTCAATCACAAATTCATTTATACCTATCATCAACCTTGGAATGTACATCAACGTCTACATTACATTCTACAACCATTGGAACTCTCTCCAAGGTCAGCACACATACATAAATCAAATTAGGACTAGACCTAAACAAATTTGCAGAGTAAATGAATGAAGGATGAACACATCATGGATTAGCTCAGACCCAAATACACCTTCACACGCTTGGACATGCTTCTACAATCCAGATTCACCTTTGTAACAAGTGTGACTAACCAGGTTGGCTAGAACTTGTGCACATATCAAGAACACTTAGAAACATGCTTGCAAGAACTTCATTGTAGCTTGCAGATCAATCACATGCCTTCAACACATTCTGGAGTCATCCATGAACAACATAAAATCACTTGGGAGTTGTCAAATCCAATTGTAGACACCTAAAAATGACTCTCACATCACATCACTTGCATATATTAATTCTTCCTAAATCACTTGCATTCAATATTAATTGAATAATCTAATTATTTAATTAATTTTATCATATTCATCAATTTCCTCTATTTTCCCTAATTTCAACATTAATTGATTAAATTCTATTTATTTAATTACATTCATTAATTATCCTCTTTCAATCTTCATAGCCACATTAATTAAATAAATAAATTAGTTATTTAATTCATCACTTAATTTCCTCTTATCCACAATTAAATAATTTTTAATTATTTAATTAATCAATTATTCCTCTAAATTTAAATAAATTATTGAAATTTATTTAAGTTGGCTATTATCTTCTAAAAATAAATAAAATCAATATATATCTTATCCTTTCTTCAATCACACATAATTAATTAAATAAATTTATTTATTTAATTCTCAATTATCTTTCAATTCCTCTAAAAATAGTATTTTCTTCTATGTGCACAATCAGTCTTATTTTCAGAACTTCAAAAAACAAATTCTAAAGTTGAGTTAATTGGCTTTAATCATTATTATTTTTATCATCAACTCATAAATTATGAAAAGCATTCTAATTTTATGAAATCAAATCCTATCTTTAGCCAAAAAGTAGTTAACTCAATAAAATAGCTTTTTCTTCATGACACATGTCATGTGCACATTCATCATGAGCTCTTGATTTATCTCATCTTGATCATTGATTTCATTAATTTATCTCAACCGTTGATCGATCTTTATTCAAACCTATATATACCCCCTTTACTTCTTTGAAAATCCTCTTCGATCATTTAGGCTTTGGCATTCCTATAGTGCTTGAGCATTCACGCATCATTGAGCACATATCATATCTTTGAGTACTTATCTATATCCGCTTGTTGCAACCGTCGGTATGCGACGTATTGAGAAATCCACATAAATCTAAGAGATCAATATAGTCTAGGTGATAGCTTTTGATTGTTTAAATTGCATATTCATTGATATTGTTATTGTTTAGATGAATCTTTTGATGTTATAGGATTGAGTTGTTTATCATTGTTTTGATCATTTTATTCAATCTCAATTTTACTTATACACATTTTGGCACACCCAGTGGGACCCCTTGGTCTTGATCTAATATCAAATTGGTGGAATTTTTAGTTTGATTTCATGGGTTTTTAACTCATTTTTAGGAGAGATCTGAAGGTGAATTTTTATAGGAAGCTTTCTAGGCAAAAACGGAGGTCACGGTTGCATCTGGAAGGGTTGGTAAGTGAAGAAAAACATATAATTTGACCTATTTTGGTGTAGGTCCAAAAAAAGCAATTTTTTTAGCTCCAAGCACGCAACTCGTGGCCATATGGTCTAACACAATGAGGTAAAAATAAAAAATAAAATTATTTTTTCATCTTCTTTTTTTTTTTTTTTTTAATTTCAAAAAAGTTAAAAATAAAATCAAAAATTTCAAAAAAAAAGAAAAAAAAACAAAGCAAAAAAAATAATTTGCAAAAAAAACTGTGCAGGCCATACCTATGCAGGGTACACTAGGCCTGCATAGAATGTACCTACGCAACCCTACCATTGGCAGTGTTTTTTTTTTTTTTTTTTAAAAGCTTAAACTTTAATTTTAAAGTTTTAAAGTTTTAGGTTTAAATTTTAATTTTTAACTTTTAATTTTTAAATTTTAAACTTTGAATTTTTTTTTAATTTTACATTTTAAACTTTAAAAAAAAAACACTTAACTTCTGCATGTAACCAAAATCTGCCCTAACCGCTAGTAGTTAACTAGCCTCCAGGCTTAATCATGTTCCTCCTCAAGTCTTAAAAGGGTAGTTTTTTTCTTTTTGGCATAACTTTCACATACAAAGTCATATTTTCATGAAACTAGCGGTGTTGGAGAGGTAACTCACCTAATTTCACTATGGTGAAGAAATTTTTAGGTAATTTTATTATACTTGTGAGCTACACTCAGTCAATTTCAACCCTTCTTTGGAAACTTTAAATGGTCATAACTTGTGCAAAATTTATTCAATTTTCACGAATTATTTTTGAAATTGCATAGAATTTCATATAGAATCTGATCATAACATCTAATCTTCTATATCTCATCATAATTATCACAAATTTTCCAAATTTGACTTTAGTTTTCTACAGTTTATGACTTCTTGTTAGGGTTTTGACTTGATTTCTGATATCTTGTTGATTTCTTTGGAACTAATATCATTTGTTGTAGCATCTTATCATAGATCAAAGAAGGTTTCTAACATATTCTTGTAGGATGATTGTCAAAGATATCAAATCTTTTTTTCATACTAATTCTTAGAAACACTTCAATTTCTTAAAGGAATAACAATCATCTTGAATTGCATCTTATGTGGTTAGCGTAATTGCACTTAGCATAATCTAGAGGGTAAATGAACAAGTGTTTTCCATGCTTGTGAGGTGATAGGTATATGCTCTCCCCTTGTGTAAAAACTTGGGTGACCAAAAAACCAGACCCATCTCTTTTTATTTTTGTTTATCCCTTAGAAAGGCCTACTTTTGGATTGCGTTTCATCCAAAAGGGATGATCCTAAGTGGATTTTTCCTTTGGAGCGCTATATAAATTGGTTAAGGTGAAAGCTAACTCGTAACCATCGTTAGCCTTTACCATACCGTGCCAATTTGAAAGGAGGCATACCAACACTTTTGTGTTAGGTATATTACACTCATAGTAAAGTTGGTTAAAGCTTTTAGTGGCTTGCCGGATCCTCGCAAGGCGTTGGTCCCCCAAAAAGCAACTAAAAACCTCATAACTAGTGACTACTTGATCTACCTATAAACATTGTGATAAATTTTAGTGCAAGGGTACAACGCCCCGAAGCTAACTTACCATAAGGCTCCCTTGAGATGAGACAGAAATCCCCAGCTTAGCATAAGCTACTTGTAGCTTTCTCAAGAAAGGGTGATTGGGTCATCCTTCCATTCCTAGAGGTCCCTATCTGTCCTCTCTCACAAAAATGGAATAGTGTACACACCCACATTAGGTATGATAACACTTGAGTCGACGAAGATTCCAAGTTGTGAGCTAAATTTATTGCAGTGAAGCTTGTCCTTAGGTATAAAAAGTGATTGATTTGTCTTCAATTGTGTTATACTAGTGGAAATTTGGGCTTTTTATGAGCCTTGAACATACACTCATTGTTGACCTCAGCCATCTTGTTTATTGTTTTTTTTTTCTCTTGCCAAGAAACCACACCAAAATCTATCCAAATCTTGCCTTGAAACATCACTATTACAAAAAAGGCTCCTTTTGGTCAATATTGTCATCATCATCAAAATTCATCCAATTTGATCTCCCCATCCTCTTTCTATCCATATCATATCCATTTCATCCCAATTTTGTCAAAAGAGTCAAACTTACACCACATCATCACAAATCCTGATCAAAATGGTCTTGATCATCAACAAACCTAGGTCAAATCCAGAACCTAAAGTCACACTTCGAGGAGGCCCTCCTTGTAGCTCCAATAATGATCATGAGAACCTTGTAGATTATGAGGCATATCTTGAGGAACAAGCCCAAATACAAGGACTTAAACATATCTATCAACCCATTTTGTCAATAGAAACCACGAACCTAGAGCAAGATCATTATGGTTTTCAAAAAATGTTTGTTGAACTTAGGTGGTTTTATAGAAAGGAACAAGTCACTATGCAACAACAACACCAATAATCCCAACAACAATTCCAACTGCAACAACAACAATTCCAACAACAACAACAACAATTCCAACCACCACAACAACAATTTCAAACACAACCATAACCTCAACAAATTACACCTCAATACCATGTGTCACCTCCATCAACATACCAATCTAGCCTACCTACATATCATGTCAATTCCACATCAACCTATCCCATTGATATCCAACAAAATCCACCCTATGATCATCCAACTCCTTATTCTAACATTTCAACTCATCATCAACCCATACACAAGGCTATCAAGTTCCTTTACAACAAGAACAAGCAAGTCTGAGTTTTACTTTGCACCAAAATCAAGTGTCCTTAAGTCCTTATGATACCTTTGACAAGGGGAACACCACTCTAGCTGATGTATCCTATGTGTACCCTACATCATCATCCAATCAAATACCAAGAGCCTAATAGTCCTATCCCAACCCCACCATGTAGTCCCTATCATAGTCCATTGGTCCCTCAACCTTCTAATCCATCAAGCCCTTCATTACGTTCATCCCTATGTTCCTCCAATCTTCCACCAAAAGATCCTTGGGAGGTAACCCTACAACAATTGGTCCAAGCACAATTACATGAGTTACCATATAATCGTAATCCATCCAATCACATTATCCATCCATCTAGTTCAAATCCTAATATGTCCAATACTGTTATTCCTCCATCCAATCCTAATACTAGTTAATCCTAAGCCTACAATAGCTTCCACCCCTATTATCCCTATGTGTACTCTTATGAAGTATGTGATCTAATGGTTGTTAGTAAGGAATCAACCATCTCCATGTCCTCAAACACCTATTCAAGAGTTTATCGAAGAAATTTCAAACATCATTTTCATTCCTTCAACCCCATCATGTAATCCACGTCCCATCAAGCCTATTGAAGAGTCTCCTACCATGACTCCAAGTCAAGATCCATTGTACCTTCATGTTGTTGACCATCAAGAGCCTATCGAGCCTATCCATGAGTCTCCCACTTCTACTTCCATTCAAGAAAATCAAGAGCTATGTCAAGAGTATAATCTAAAGCATGTGGAAACATCAACCCTTTATCTAAATCAAGATCAAAGCACCTTCGTCCAACCCATCCATAACCTATATCTTTTCTATGATCAAGATATTATCTTTAATGAAGATCCTATACACGAGCAAATTGATCCCATCCATAGCACACTTAATCCTATCTATGATTAAGATCCCATCTATGATCAAGATCCTATCTATGATCAAGAGAACCATGATGATCCTCTAAGCCTACTTTATGCATTCCATGGTCAAGAGATTATCACCCTACCTATCCATACTACTCCAATCCATCCTCCAGCTAGCCCTATCCATGATCCAACAACATCCACTTCCCTTGATGAGACACTTGGTCCCCAAGAAAACATAGATAATCAAACAAGTCACTTGGATCCTATCCCTTCATCTCCTACTGAGCATAACGTTAGTCAAGATCCAAGAATCCCATGTCATCCATTGCATGATCCCACATTGTCTCTTGTGGATCCTCCATTATCTCATGTTGATCCTCCACCATCTCCCATCAATCCCATTCCAAATCCATTATCCTATCCTCTTGGTCTTACCACCTTCATCCATGAATGTTCTGCCTTAGAAGAACAACCACTATCCACCATTTCATTCTCCCCATCAAATAATGGACTCACTTCTTGTTTCCAAAACAAACATCCAATTGCATATCCTATGCTCCCAAATATGAACTATCAACACAAAGGTTTAGGCCTTCATGAACAAGGTATCTTAGAGCCCATCCATCCTCAAGCACATGGTCTTGGTTTTCCATCCCAAGAAAAATAATCCAATGATGTTGGTACCACCTCCACGCCTCCTCCATCTACTTGTTCCATTCCATTACCCAGTGCACCTTATTGCACCTCTCACTCATATGTCGCCATCCCTCCTCCATCATCATGCCATTCCCAAAAGAATGTGACCATAAATCTCCCTCCATCTAATCTTCCTCCACTCCTTCCAACTCCTAATATTCCTATCCTTCAATCCCCTAATCCCTTCATCCATCAGTACTCTCATTCCTCCATCCACACATCCCATCACCTTATATCCCCTATCATTCCTAATCATGGCCAACAAATGCACACATAAGCCACATATGAAGCTATCCCAAACCTCATGAGATTCAAAAATAAAAATTTGGATGCTTTAACATATATAGCAAAGTCTCTGTAAAAGCCTCAAGAATATCATGCCGTAGGGCATCACTATACAAAATCAAAGCCAAATCCATCTCAAAAGTTGCATACACCCACACACCTCAAAGCAAAAATGAAAATGGTATGGGTCCCCAAGCAACAAGCAATTACCTCAAATCCATCTCAAAAGCTGCATACACCCACACACCTAAAAAAAAAAATGAAAATGGTGTGGGTCCCTGAGCAACAAGCTATTACCCCAAAAGAAGCATCCATATCTCAATCTATCCCCAAATTCTAAAAATCTCATTCCCCATTAAAAATATGGAAAATCCTAAGTCCATTTGGGTGCCTAAAATCCTCAATCGATGATTCCCAAATCCCATATCCTGATTCCCATTACTCCCCACTCCCCATCCTAGTCAAAAGCTTCAAATTTCATTTTAGTGTGTGCAACCATTGGTCTTGGTTCCTCGTAATTCCATGTCATTTCCGCATACCTCCATCCCCCCATATTACATCCATTATCCTCCATATTTCCCCCATCATACCTCTATGGTCCATGCTTTTGCTCCATCATCCATTTATCCCTCCATCTCCATCCATCATCCATATCATAATCCACCATCCATTCTATTTCCATATTCCCGCATCTACCAACATCCATGCATGTAATGCTACCTAATATAGTCCATGTGCAAACACGTATTAAAGTGATAACATACTACCTTGCTATTAGAAATAGACACTTGAGTCCTCATCCTCCATCCTATCCAAACAAAAGTCAAAAAAAGAGAAAAAAGAAAAAAAAAAAAAAGAAAGAAGATCAAAATAGTATAGGGAAATCCCTTCGTTGAATGGTGAAAACTTGGCAAATAGGTGCCTTGGATAAGTACAATGATGAAAATCTAGCAAACAGGCATCATGTGTAAGTTGATTGTCTATATACCTTACACTTGGGGGCATGTTGTCTCATCTACCCATCCTATCATTTTCCTATCATATCTTCCTTATCCATTATATCCACATAATTATCCCATTGATGCACTTCATCCTCCTTTATTCCTCTTGACCTTAATGAAGATAGAGGTAAAATGTTGAAAAATGATATGAAAATCTCTTGATATACTTCATCATTTACCACCAATCCAATCAATCCTATCGTCATAAGATTTGTCATGTAAAATCCTAAGCAATATACCTAGAATGGGGCATGTTATTCCTATGCAACATAGTCTTTGGTGATCACATCCTACGCACCTCATCCATTCCATCCACTATTGCCTATTCTTTTATTCATCCATCTATCATGAGTCTTCCATCCTATTTCCTATCACACATCCTTTTGTTCACTTATCTTGGTATGGATTGGGGCATAGTCATTGCATTTGTATGTCGTGTTTGTGGGATGAGCTTATTATCCTACTACAGCTAATACGCATCTTGTTTGTGTTGGAATTAGCATCTTGCATATCAATATCTTTTGCATCTAAGGACCTAAAAAGCCTTGTGTGTATTAAGACTATTCTACACTAAGACTATTTTCCATTCACATGTCCAACAAGGTTCTATTATGTCTAGTAGATATAAGTTCAAACTGTTTGTTAGTAGAGCCAATGTCCTATGCATTGGATACATCGTCACCTTGGTCTTCTATACCTTGGTGCATAACATCCACATGTTATATCAAAAATAAGGATTGCTCTTTCTAAATATTCTCTTAACTGTTTCAACATCACCCCATCTCATCACACTTCTAGAACTACATATCATCATCATCTCTCTTAAGGTACCTTGATCCCATGGATACGGGTATGTAGGAAGTCTAGAATATGAAGGAAGTATCCATGTAGGAAGTCTAGATGCCATTATTTCACCAAAACATCCCCAACACACATCACCCCATCCATCCCACCCATCTATCCTAATAAAATCTATATCTTTCATGAAGATCAATCAATCCAGTATCAATTCTTCTATTCTTTTTCCATTTATCTTCCATCTTTTATCTAACCTTTTCATCCACATCTCTCTATTTCCTAACAATTTTTATCCTCCTTTCATTTCGAGAGCACACATGTGTTCTTTGAACCCAACTTTCCTCTCAAGGGGGCATCCTCATCATTATCATCATTCATCTTATCCTATTTAGCTAATCAAATCTAGCCAATTTATCCAATCACATCCTTTGGTCTTGACCCTAACCTTATTATAAATCAATCGATTAATCAATCAATCAATCCATCAATCATCTCAATTATCTTATATAGATTGTTACACTCTCAAAACCAGACTAGGCATCTTATATGAGGTGTTTCATTTCTAAAACTAGACACTATCCATATCAATAATCGTCATCAATTAATCATTGGTTTACAACTTGACAGGGGCGATACCTTGTTTGTTCTTGGAATAATCATCATCATCATCATCATCATTCATATTATTCATTAACAACCATTATCTTTCCTTGTCACCCTCGCTTTGAGTCGCTGGCACATCACCATCTCTAATCCAATCATAATCTTCCAACCATGATCTTCTAAATCAATCTCCTACCAAATCAAGCACTATGTTTTAAATTTCTTTGAAATGATGTTACTTTGCAACACCATCTCAAAGAGGGGCAAAATGTAGACACCTAAAAATGACTCTTCACATCACATCACTTGCATATATTAATTCTTCCTAATTAATCACTTGCATTCAACATTAATTGAATAATCTAATTATTTAATTAATTTCATCAAATTCATCAATTTCCTCTATTTTCCCTAATTCCAACATTAATTGAATAAATTCTATTTATTTAATTAATTTCATTAATTATCCTCTTTCAATCTTCAAATCCACATTAAATAAATAAATAAATAATTTATTTAATTCATCACTTAATTTCCTCTTATCCACAATTAAATAATTTTTAATTATTTAGTTAATCAATTATTCCTCTAAATTTAAATAAATTATTGAAATTGATTTAAGTTGACTATTATCTTCTAAAAATAAATAAAATCAATATATATCTTATCCTTTCTTCAGTCATGCACAATTAATTAAATAAATTTATTTATTTAATTCTCAATTATCTTTCAATTCCTCTAAAAATATCATTTTCTTCTATGTGCACAATCAGTCTTATTTTTAGAACTTCAAAAAGCAAATTCTAAAGTTGAGTTAATTGGCTTTAATCATTATTATTTTTATCATCAACTCATAAATTAGAAAAAGCATTATAATTTTATGAAATCAAATCCTATCTTTAGCCAAAAAGTAGTTAACTCAATAAAATAGCTTTTTCTTCATGACACATGTCATGTGCACATTCATCATGAGCTCTTGATTTATCTCATCTTGATCATTGATTTCATTAATTTATCTCAACTGTTGATCAATATTTATTGAACCTATATATACCCCATTTGCTTCTTTAAAAATCATCTTGGATCATTTACGCTTTGGCATTCCTACAACGCTTGACCATTCACGCATTGTTGAGCACATATCATATCTTTGATCACTTTGAGCATTTATCTACATGTGCTTGTTGCAACCATGGGTACGCAATGTATTGAGCAATCCACATAAATACAAGAGATTAATACAGTCTAGGTGATAGCTTTCAGTTGTTTAAATTGCATATTCATTGATATTGTTATCTTTTAGATGGATCTTTTAATGTTATAGGATTGAGTTGTTTATTATTGTTTTGATCATTTTATTCAATCTCAATTTTACCTATACACACCAACTACAACAAATCTCACTTGAAGACAACAAATGTCACTTGAAGATACATCTTAGACTACTTCTCAACAAACACTATCAAACTCTGCTAATCACTAACTTGCCTTCTAGAGCAGTAAATGACAAATTCTTTGCAATGAAGATGACTGAGGACATTATAAACTTAAGTCCTTAACCGCAAAGACAAAATCCAATTTGCAGAGAAATGTGGAGCAAAATACATACTCCCTATCACTTTGCAAACCTTACCAATGTTGATGATGATTGTTAGTCATAACAACATGCATAAAAATTTGCACAACAAACCTTTATTATCTTGAAAACTACGATCAACTTAGGATAAGTTGATGACTCCAAGTCTCCATTGATCAGGTCATGATCGTTTGACATTACTCAAAGGTTTATGTGACATGCTATTTTCTATTTCAAGGGGTCTTACATTTGTATTGATGATCAGTATTGTTCTATTTTCTATAAATGTACTCCACAGAGAGGTTATTTCTACTCTATTTCCAAAGATAGCTGATATGTTTACAAGTTTGATCAATTCTTCTGATTATTGATCATCATGAACTTGTTCTTTCTTCTACACTATATATTTATTCAAATGATGTGTCTGTAAGTGGATATTTGCATGTATCTCATGGATATTTGTCAATTTAACATGCTTTTACTCTAAATATGGTCGGTATTTCCAATTATCTATGGGATATCAACATATTTCATGTTATTTTCTTTTGATTCTCTATTATTTGCAATTATGGTGATGATATGTTATGAAATTCAAAGAAATTCAAAAGAATGCTTCTAACTTTAGTGAATCTTTAGCCATTGAACCACATACATACAAGATATATTCATGAGGAGAAGGAATCAAACCATATGTCACCAGGATGTTCCACAGCTAGATATGGATGATGCTAACTTCAAAGGATAAGGAATGAAAACAACACATGCAGACTGACAAGCACTCCAAGGGACGCAGCTGATCAATGCATGTATCCAGATTTCAAACACAGATTACTCAAGATTTATGATGATTTGTAATCAAATATGTCATCTCTTTCATTCAGTATGCATAACATGTACATTTACAACAACTTTGAAATGAGTCCTGATATTTCAGCAATCAAATTTCAATTAAGTTTTGAATATTCAAAATATTGCTCCCCTGCACCTTTTATAGAATAAGGTGAGGAGGCAGCTACAAATGACCTATGGTCAGGATTTGTTAATTAAGATCAATGGTAGATAATTACTCTTTGATTTAGTCAACCTTCCTCGTGGTACAGGTTGCCAGCTGACAATAATCTGGATGACTCATTACCTTATGAGTGCCTTATGCATATGTCTTCTTGATGATGCCTCTTCATTCATTCTTCATGTTCCTCCTCTTCATTTTCTTCTTCTTCATCATGATCATCATCTTCATTACTTTCAGTATCGATGTCACCCTAATGTACATCCTCCTGTATATGGACCTTCATCACTGTCTTGATGTTCTCATATGCCTGCACTATTTTATTCACCTCTCCCCCATCTTGGATTCTAGCTTTTGTTACGGCATGCTTATGAGACTGGAATTTAGCTTTGATCAAGTCTAGCTTACCTTTTCTATTGTTTAAAGTCTCATTATAAGTCTCCACCCTGACCTTTATCCTCATGATCTTATTCATCACCTCTTCTGTCAGGTGGGTGAGGGGGTCATCTTCTACCGACTCTAAATTATCATGCAGAGCTTTGATAGCAAAGTCTGTGTCTTGATTTTTGATCTTTCCCTCTAATTTTCCTTCTAAAACCTCAAGGATCTCTGCTTTGTGTACCATCATGCTGTGCAACTTTATACTTATATCCCTGAGCTTGCCACTGCATTTCTTCAGGATATCACATTCAAACCTGACATCTTCATACCATATGTCTATCAGTAAGGCAGTATTATTATTCAACACTTGATTATTTACTAGGATTTGAGGATCAATCCTCTTCATCTCACTCAAAGCAGTTAGGTCCTTTTCCAATTGGAATAATCGTCTCACCGTTTCACTTTGCATTTTGTCTACTTTTCTCTTTAAACTACTTAAAGAGTTCCACCTCTGTAAGGAGGTTCTCAAAACATCTTCAGCTCCTGTGAGGGACGACAACATCCATTTTTCCATGATCATGGCTTCACATTTCATGAGGTCCAACTTGGTGACCTCCTCCTAGGATATGATAGTCAATGGGACTGCTAGATCAATTGGTGTATTATCAAGGTTAATCAACCCCTTTATATATGAATGCAGCTGAGCAATGTTCTCCTTATGCTATTTATTTTTCTCTTTCTCCTTCTTTACCCTTTGGGTCAAAGAATCAATGATGTCCTTCCCTTCCTGACCTTCTTGGTCCTCATTAGCAAAACCCAAATCAACAGTTGTGATTTGGAACTCTTCAAGGGTGATCTTGCCCTTCTCTTTGTCTATCGTGGGAAGTGCTACCTATACAATCCTTCTACCTGTAGCAGGATCTCTCCTTATAGCCGATGTCAATCTAGCTTTCCTCTTTGGCTTCATGATTATCTCTGCAAATAAGGTGGAAACATCAAATTCTTGAATTTTAGAGCCTTGTTCCATACCTATTTCTTTCTCCAACCATTAAGGCACATCCTCTCTGGATCCTTGATGTTCTTTTCCAACATCATGTCTACCCTAATCTCTAGTATCTGCTTCTATTCTCGATGGAGAATGCAATTTCTTAGTTTCTTCCTCATGAGGGGGATCTTGTTGCATCTCTTCTTGTTGAGGGGCTTCTTCCTATAGAGGAGGATCCTGTGGAATATCCACATGATGATCCTACACCTAATCTTGTACTCCCTCGTCCTTACTTTCATGTTCTTAATTGCTTTCCTTATCCTGAGGCATGTTAACATTTGCAGATGTTTATGCGTTTGGGCCTTGTGCATCACCTTGATCTTGGGTCACTTCTTGTTCTGCACCTGAGGCACTAACATCCGATGTCTTAAGGTCCTCATGACCTAATTTATCTTTAGTTCCCATGGTATCATCTAGATCTCCCTGAGTCTGAGTGGCAACAACACCTGATATATCTTTATCACCTCTGCTCTTTTGTTGAACCTCAACTATTCTTGGCTCTGCGGGTATCTCCTGCTGTTGCTATCCCATATTAGGGGCGGTGCTTTCTTTTTCCACCTGCCTGGCCACTTCAATTTTCTCTGTCACATCAGGTGCACCTACATTGTCTTTGGGGCTCACATCACCCCTGTATGTTAAATCTATAACTGCAGGGCTAGTCACCTGATTTTCCAAATTGTCAAGCATGATCTGTTGGGCTACCCTCTATGGGCTACTTTCTTTTACTTCCTCTATTTTCTTTACCTCCTCCAATACCGCCATTTGTGCTAATGGGGTCCGTGGAGTCATGTGGGTATTGGAGGCGAGAGTCTCCATCCTTTGAGAGGCTACATTCTACACTACCTCATCATCTGATAAGTCCATGATGTCCTCTAAAGAGAAAGAACCACCCTGACTTTCTTTGGAAGTCTCTTTTGCTTGTTCCTCTACCCTCTTAGTCTTTAACTTTATTATGGTGAGAAGTGGCACATCATGTTACATCTCCTTCATAAATGTTTTGCCTTCGGCTCCTCTCAATACAATGGGGTCAACCCTGATATCACCTCGCATGGATGTTCTTTTAGTCTTGGGTGGTGATGTTAGTGGTGTCACCCTCCTCTTCCTACTGACCATCATCAGGTCATCACCTGTAGGTTCCTTGTTTACTTGTACCCCCTCAAATGGGATTTCTTCTTCCACTTCCTGTTGTGAGGCTTGACCCTGCCCCTACACTTCTGTAGTTTCCACAACTGACCTCAAGATTCTCTTTGTCTTAGGCTTATCAATTAGAGGCTGTGTAGATGATGCGGATGCATGACTTGATGTTGATGCACCTGCAGCTGGTATGGTAATTCTTTCAATTATCACCCCCTTAGGTTCATCTTCAATTTTCTTTCCTCTAGGGGGACCTTTCCTCTGTTTATGTGTGGGTAACCTCTCCCCATTAGATTTTCTTTTCTCATTGAGGAAGTCATCATACTCCTCATCAACTAGTTCTTGCCTTTTCTTCTCATCACCAACTGTAAGGGCCACACCCTTTTTCTTCAATCTATTTATTTGCTGATCTACCCAAGCTTGGGTTAATTGTAGCACCCCACCTGTAAACTGATCCAGGGAAATATCCTCCAACTGTGTTAGATCAAGGGTTGATATGGTGTCATTGTACACCTTCTTGTCTTCATATTCATTTGACATAGTTTTTCCATCATCCTTTCTCAGCTGTGCTAGCACTGGGATGTAGTCAAATGTCTTTATCTGGTTCAAGGTGAGTCTTTGATATTTTTTTCTCCTCACCTTAGCTGCATTCTCACAATCAGTCCAGAAATCCTCTAGATTCTTTTGATGAATAGGTTTTCCCACTATTTTCTGCATCTTACCATAGGGGTCATAAGATCTAGCTAGAGGAAATGGCTGCAGAGAAATCAGTTTCAAACCTCCCATGACATGCTTTATGCTCTCTAAATCATAGCACATATACCAGCCCATAGACACTGGAAATAATACCGGAGCTATCTTCTTCTATTCCTTGTACGTTGCAACTATTATAGATACTTGCCTGAGAAAATCCATCAGGACAACCCCATCAATAGGGTATCTGGGTAGCATAAGGGGTTGTCCCTCAAATCCCTCTATCCTTATATATGAAAAGGTGGCAAACTGGATGAACTGGGTGCCATGTCTATAAACAACTTCCTGAGCCTCCATGCTCAGTCTCTTGGTTCTATCTTCCTCCATGGTTCTGACTAGATGCATAGAGAATGCATCATTCACTAATTTGTAATCCAAGAGGTAATTCTTTCTCTGTAGCTGAGGATAGCGATCCCATATGTGGGCATCATCTACATCACTACCAGCTTTATCAACTGTAGTTAGGGAATCAAAGGTTCCCTTGTAAGCACATGAGTACACAACATATGAGGTCATATGAAGCATGCATGCCTGACCCCCCAGGTTCCTCATGCTTTCATCTAGTGCATCGCCAATGACCTTGGCCCATAATGGCTTATTATCTGTGTATAGGACCATCTGGATGATTCCAAACATCCAATTCTCAAAATTTCCTACATGAAGCTTACCTGTCATCCTGCTTAGTAGGGCAATCATGTATTGGTACTCATCATTAAAATCAAATTTGTACAAGTGTATGGGCAATTTAGCTGAGGCAGTGTAGGTGCTTCTCTTAGACCTCCACTGATACATCCTCTTCCTTGCACTCTTCTTATTGTTGTTGTATTCTATGTCCAACTTACGTAAATCCAGACTGACCACCTTCTTTCCAACTAGCAAATTGAAAGTAGAGGTGATGCCCTTAATTGAAAAGTCAGCATATACTCTTCCATGCTTCTTGACCCGCCTGGGCTCAGGGTAATAATTCCTGGCACATTCCACTACCAGCTCTGGGGTTTCCATGGCATACAGAAATCTGGCTACATGCCACATTCCTGAAATATATATTGCATCCAGAAGGGTATTGTCTTTATCATGATCTATTCTAGTTGACCATACCACCAGGTCTGTATCTCCTTGGTGAGTGTCACCAATGATGCCATACTTAAACTGTACCCCCTCAGGCTGAACAAACATTAGCTTAAGAAACTCTGAATCAGACCTGTTCCTTCTAAGATCCGCCATGGACTCCTAAAATAAACATGATTTGTCTTACGATACAACATCCATATGTATTCATACAAACACTATGTATTTCTACAGTATCCTGCATACTATATCTATCATCTTATACTTCATCATGATATGCATATTTATAGAGTCAAACCCCAAGAAAGCATATATACTCTACCTGAACATGCCAAAAATGACAATAGGAGGGTTTTTAATTACTTACCTGATAATGCTTTCCTCTTGGGTTAGATGGGTGATTGTGGAAAAGGGCCACAAATGCTGAAGATCACCCATTTCATTACGCTGAAAGCTCTAGTCTGTTAATAGGTAGCTGTATGAGGGTTTAACTTCTCTACTCTATAATTTCTTATTTTTCGCAAGGTAAATAAAAATGACCTTGGAAAATTACCTTTAAATGCATCTGTAGGGAAAATTAGGGTAAAACTATGTTGGGATGACTTAATCCGTCGATCTTCTACAGAGAATCCATGGATGATGCCAAGTGTTTGATTTGTATTCACAACCGACGGGAATCCATCTACCGCATTTAAGTGCATTTAATATTAGGAAGCAGGGGAAGGGGGGTGATCTTTGAAAGATTGGGTGATATTCAAAATATGACCCCCTCTGGATAAAATGACCCCCTGCCTTTGAGTGGTGAAACTAATGCAAAAGAATCAGGTGATGTGTTCAACGTTGACCACGTGTATATCGGGTCATGAATTTAAGATCAGGGGATGTTGAAAATATGACCCCCGCAAATAAAATGACCCCCCTTTGGGAAAAGATTGGGATGACGTCACTGTGTCAGTGATCTTGTTTAAGCATTGTGTTGTAATGACGTCACCGTCATGTTATTGAATATGGTAGGCATCGGATATATAACTCTGCGAGGTAAAATGGAATGATGATGTCATCATCAAGGTGATTTCCTTCATTCATTGGGTTTAGATGACATCATCATCATATTGGCATAGGGTGATATTTTGTGAAGAGGGTGATATTCGTAAGATGATAGATATTAAAAATATGACCCCCCACAAAATATGTGAGGTTGTTTGATGGGTAGATAACATCTATCATGTAAAATTGACGTCCACACTTCACGGATCAAGTGATTATCATGTGATAATGCAATATCAGGGTGATCTTATATAATATAATTGATGTTTGAAATATGACCCCCACCCTCAGAATATTAGGTTTGACTGAAACTTTGACTTAACATAACTTCCTTCTCTTAGAGAATTTCAGGGTGATCTAAAAGGCAAACCTACTTGGAATTTCATGTGCTTTCCAACCATGAGGTTAATAATATGAAATACTTGATGAGTGCCAAGTTATACCCATGAAATACATCTTTTTACCTCTCTTTTTTTCCTTCTTGATTCCATCTTTCCTAATGTCTACACCTAAATAAACTAGCAAGATCATTCTAGTTAATGATTAATTGAGATAGATTACTTAAGATTATAATTTCTGATTGAGTGACTAATGTGCATGGAATTGATGGAAAAATGTAGAAACTTCTCTCTTTGTGAATCAACAGGTGTAGATACCAGGAACAACAATTTTGTGCATCTCTAGAGACAATACCAAAGTACCATGACACTTGAAGTTTTGAAGAAATGAGGAAAGCCTCTCCAGAGCTCTGTGGGAGTCTGGAGCTTCTCTAGAGCTACAGACATATCTCTGGAGCCACAGACATATCTCCGGAGCTGCAGACAGGAACAGATATCTTCGGCGCCTCCTAAGAGCAAGGCATATTTCCAGCATAAGCTTCTAATCAGGCACTCTCAGTAGTGATCTTAATACCCCTCATTTCACTCAAATCATCACCTGAGTGGTGAAGGGTCATCTTTAGTTAAATTGTTGGAGTTTTTATCTTTATAAAGTTTTTACATGAGTTATGAATAGAACTGATTCAACACCCATATTTTCAGGGCCTTGCTGCCTAAATGTATTAAGACTCAAACTTAGAATTCTGAGTGGACTTCTGTTCCACTCCGTCTTCTTTTATTTGCATGATTATTTTCCATAATTAGACAGCTAGTGCAATAAAGAGATGGATGTCATCTAATAGAAGAACTATTAGAGAAGATAAGTGATAGGTCATCACTCCTTTTGATATATACTTGTAGAAATAGTAGAAGAAATATACAATGATTGAATTATTCTAATTTTTGGTAATCTCAGTTTGGTGATAGCAATATTTCTCATGAATGCAAAGTGAATGAATTAGACTAGATTTAGTTGTGATCTTCTCTTGTACTGATTTTCTACTGTAGCCTTCAGCCCTAAGGGTGTGGAGCAAGAGCCCACTCTCACCACCAAGGCAGGAGGCTAGTACCACTGTTTTATTACTTTAGCTTTCTGTTATGAAAAGTATTTACTAATTTTGGTAGATAGATGCATGTTACTATTTTTAAGATTGCTTTGAGTAAATTTCCTATTTAATTCTGTTTCAGCATTCCCTAAATTCTTTCAGTAAGTAGACAGATTAATCTTTTCAAATTAGTAGAAGCTATTAAGATTAGTTAGGAAAACTAGTAACTGTAGAATCCCTAATTGCAGACAGCTAAGGACACAACCCTTGGATTTTTGACATCTAAAAATAGATTAAATGATGAGGTACAATGACACCTTGTTATTTTTGGCACTGTTGCCAGGGATATATTGTGTTAATTAGGGAAACTTAGTTAAAACAGTTTTAGGATAGATCTGTATGGTTAGAGATAGAGATTTAAAAGGAAGATATATCAAGAAGACACCCCAACAAAAAGCCATAGGGGAAAGCAGTGGGGTGGCACAAGATCTTGTTGAGGAGAGAAACCTAGAACCTACTTTGGAAGCTGCACCTTAGAACAATAATCCCTTAGATCCTCCAAATCTTCCACTTGCCGATTATATCCAGGAATTACAACAAAAGTTTAAGGCAGATCCTTTAATAGAACCTAATTTCCTAGAACCTCAGGGAGAAGAACGAGTACTAAACACGAAAAATGATAATCATGAGGAAGAGGAAAATCAGGCTCCAAGAACCTTCTCCTATCCTATTGTTTTGGTTGCTGGAGACAATGCTCCTATGAAGAATATCTCACTAGCACACTTGCCCAATTTTAGAGGACTTTCTTCTGAGGATCCAAATCAGTTCTTGTTTGAATTCAAAGTAGTCTACCAAACTTATGATTATGGATTAGATAACCAGAAAATTAAATTGTTCCCTTTAACTCTGAAAGATTCTGCGATGAGATGGTTTATGGGTTTACCCCAGAATTCTATCTATTCTTGGGATCAGATGGAAACAAAGTTTTTGGAAAAATACCAAGATTACTATAGATCCAATAATAAAAATAAAGAATTGTTTAAAATTAGGCAAGGGGAGGAAGAGACCTTAGAGGACTATGTGGATAGGTTTAATTTTGCCTTGAGAAGGTATGGCAACCTAGTAGATCACTCCTTGGCCAGGACCTTGTTTGTAAAAGGATTGGATAAAGAATCAAAATAGCCACTGGATCTAATAGGAAAAGGGAATATCAACAAAATGGAAATACCTACTATAGAAAAACTCTGTAGGAACTATTCTAGAACCCAAGATGGAGTGAGGTCATCCAAAACTTTTAAAGGGAAGAATGAAATAGGACAGTTAATGGAAGAGATTGCAAATCTAAAAATAGATATTTTGGTCTAATTAAATACCACATTGGATGGGATTCAAGCAAAAACCAGAACAACTAACCAAAACAGAGCAACTGAACCACTCTCCATCTATTGTCCTAGGTGTAGAAACAAACATCTGTTGAGAGAATGCCCTTTGGACAAATCAGAGATTTATTAGATCTATGATAAGGAACATCCTACCAGTCAATGTAGTCAACTTCCAGCCTTGAAAAGATTGAGTAAGAAAAATGCTTTAATAGAGGAGGAATTGAACTGTGGGACAAAAACAAGCTGAGAATTTCCCTTATAATCAGTATCCAAACTAGCCTTCTTACAGGGGTCCTTCTAATTAGGGAAATAATCAGTGGAATCCAACTTGGCATGGACCTCAAAATAATCCTCCTTGGGGACAACAGGATTGGACAAATCAACATTGGCAAAATCAGCCTTGGGGAAATCAATAGTGGCCACCATAGTTTGGATCACAAAACATGCAACCTCAATGGGGTTCTCAACAAGGATATAATCAACAATACCAGGGACAACCTAGACGTTTCCAACCTCAACAACAAGCTTTACTAATTGGACCTTCCAACACACAAGGTCAATAAAAAATAAACTAGTTAGCCAACCACCTTTACCAGCTCAACCTATACCAAACCCATGGAATAAACAGGGAGCAGCTGTTTACATGACAGAGCAAGAAAATCTGGCTGGAATTAATGCTATATACTCAAATAATCTCCAGCAGCATTTTGGGAAAGCATTCCTGAGACCATCTCCTCTAACTATAGTTGAAATAACCAATGGTGAGGAACCTAAATATTTGTCCACTCAACCACTAGAGGAGATTACTAACAAAAAAGTGCTAAAAGAATCATCCTTGGACAACTCCAAAGTTGCTCCTAAAAGACCGACTCTGAAGAACATTCCGAACACGATTCTGACAAGAGCTCCGGAGATGGAAAAACTAGCACCATACCCAGAACGGCTTAAATAGAATATTCCCAAGAAAAAGATCTTACAAAAATAAATCCAAACCAACCTAGAATAAGAACTTTTACAAGAAAAAGCAACTAAACATTGAAATTCCTCTCCTCCAGGCAATCAGAGATGTACCAGAACTAAATCAGTTCATTAAACAATATTGTATCAAAACGCAGGGTAGGAAGAAAAACTTTCCCTCCACAATATAGGTGGAAGGAAAACTAGTAGATCTATTGATGGGAGAAATTCTCCTCCTAAAATATAGAGACCCTGGAAATCCTGTCATAACTATTTTCATCTCAAGAGTAGAAATTTTGAATGTTCTGGTTGATATGGGAGCAGCAATTAATGTGATGACAGTTCACACAATGAACCAATTAGCTCTATCAGGTATCCAATCCACAACTACAATTCTCCAACTTGCTAACCAGTCAGTAGCTATTCCAAAAGGAGTAATCAATGATGTACCAGTTGTGATAGATTCATGGGAATTTCTAATGGATTTCCTGATATTAGAACCTAGAAACCAGAGAAATGCTTATCCACTGATCTTAGGAAGACCATGGCTGGCTACATCAATAGCATATATTGATTGTCAAACTAGAGATATGGTCATTTCTAATGGGATAGATTTGAAGAAAATATCTTTGTATCCTCCAGCTAAACCATCAATACATTATACAAGAAGAGTATGGATGGATGAGCTAGAGAACAATGACAATAGTGCCTCAGTAGCTATGGTAACCATCAAGGAACATCTAGGAGAGTTAGAAGAAGAAATATACTATGATACAACTGAAGACATTACTCACATCCTAATCAATGAGGATGTGATGGAACTCACCCAAGACTCTAGGAGAGAACTTCTTACTTCTTCTCATTGTACCCTTGCCAACATCATTCTTTGTGGGGAAACCTTTTACAGAGACTTAGCCACTTTCCATATGTTGCTTGCACATTCTTGTCCTCTCAATACTATGACTCCAATGTGCAGATTAACTACATCTATGGAACAAATCACAAAATAGGTCATGATTCTACCAGGGAAAACACTTAATATCAATACTCAGCTAACAGCCAATCAGGAAGAAAAACTCATCCAACTTCTGATTTCCCATTCAACAACTTTTGCATGGGAATATCAAGATATGAAAGGCATACCTCCTAAAATCTGTACCCATCATATATACACTGAGGATATTAAACCTATCAGACAACCCCAAAGAAGATTGAATCCTACTTTAAAAGACATTGTCAAAACTGAAATAGAAAAATTACTTCAAGCAAGATTAATATATCCAATCTTAGATAGTCAATGGGTCTTAGCCCTTGTCATAGTGCCTAAAAAGAATGGGAAATGGAGGGTGTGTATTGATTATAGAGAACTCAACAAGGCCACAAAAAAAAGACTACTTTCCCTTACCATTCATTGACCAAGTACTGGACAACCTTGCTGGGAGAAAGTATTTTTATTTTCAAGATGGATTCAGTGGGTATAATCAAATTCAAGTAGCACCTGAAGATCAAGACAAAACCACCTTTACCTGCTCTTGGGAAACTTTTGCTTACAAAGTTCTTCCCTTTGGACTATGCAATGCCCCAGCTACATTTTAGAGACTTATTTTAGCTATTTTTTCTAAACTAGCTAATGAATGCATGGAGGTATATATGGATGACTTTATTGTGTATGGGGATAATTCTGAAGAAGCTCTCACAAACCTTGAGAAAGTACTGAAATGCTGTCAGAAAAATCAATTATCCCTTAGCCATGAAAAGTGCTTTATGATGGTAGAGGAAGGAATTGTTTTAGGACACCACATTTTAGCAAAGGGGATCAAAGTGGATCAAAACAAGATAGAAGTGATTACACAACTACCTTCACCTAAAAATCAGACAGATGTTAGAAGTTTTCTTGGTCATGCAGGCTACTATAGGAGATTCATAGAAAATTTCAGCAGAATAGCAGCCCCTTGTTTACCCTGCTTAACAAAGACACATAATTTCTATGAACAGAAGAATGTCAATCAGCATTTAAAACCTTGAAAGAGAAGTTTACTATCACACCAATTTTAAGAGGACCAAATTAGACTTTGCTATTTCATATATAGACCGATGCTTCAAAGGAGTCAATTGGGGTAGTTTTAGGATAAAAGGAGGAAGGAGAAAGTATGCATGCCATTTATTACATCAACAAAAACCTTACCTCTATAGAAAGAAATTACACCACAACTGAAAAAAAATTCTTGGCAGTCATCTATGCTATAAACAAATTCAGGCATTACATCACTGGATATAAGATATTTGTGCACACTGATCATGCAGCCTTCAAGTGCCTAATGAATAAAACAGTAGTGGGTGGAAGGATCATCAGGTGGTTATTGTTATTACAGGAATTTGATATTACCATAGTTGATAATCCAGGAAAGTTTAATTTGGTTTATGATTTTTTGTCAAGATTGCATACAGGAGGGAAAAACCAACTAGTGGAGGACAAGTTCCTAGATGAACATCTTTTTCTATCTCCTCCACCACACCTTGGTTTGCTGACATAGCTAATCTTTTAGCTACAAGCTTGTATCCATCCCATTTTACCTCAAAACAAAGAAAATGTTTGGTTAAAGAAAGTTTATCTTACAAATGGTTGAATGGTTTACTATTTAAATGTGGTCCTG
This sequence comes from Cunninghamia lanceolata, assembly GCA_027924645.1. Lineage (NCBI taxonomy): Eukaryota > Viridiplantae > Streptophyta > Pinopsida > Cupressales > Cupressaceae > Cunninghamia > Cunninghamia lanceolata. The sequence goes on from BSBN01000445.1 coordinate 1,698,085, forward strand.
ATTTCATTCTATGCAGGTGTCTAAAAGCTGATGAGATTTTTGATGTGTTGAGAGCATGTCATGATGAACTATCTGGTGGCCATTACTCTTTCCATAGGATAGTCCACAAGATCCTCGGAGCTAGGTACTATTGGCCCTCTCTTCATAAAGATACAAAGAAGTATGTGCAACACTGTGACCAGTGCCAAAGGATGGGACAACCAACCTTTACCTAGGAGATGTTACTGCATCCTCAAGTCATGATGGAACCATTTGAACAGTGGGGTCTAGACTTTGTGGGACCAATTTCTCCACCATCATTAGGCAAGGAGTACATTATAGTATGCATAAACTATGTTACAAAATGGGTTGAGGTTCAAGCATTACAATTTGCAAGAGAAGAAAAAGTTGTTGATTTCCTTTACAATAAGATTTTCTTAAGATTTGGAGCCCCAAGATCAATAGTTTCAGAGAGAGGACCTCAGTTTACTTCACAAGTAATCAAAGCATTCACAGATTTATATCAAGTCAAGCACAGAAAATCTTCACCTTACCATCCTCAAGCAAATGGACAGGTAGAAGTAACCAATAGGGAACTTGAAAATATTTTGACAAGGACAGTAGTAATGAATAGAAAAGATTGGGCCAGCAGATTACCTGAAGTAGTTTGGGCTTACAACACCACTTGGAAGTCCACAAAAAAGTTCTCACCATATGAATTAGTTTATAGGAAAAAGCTTATCTTGTCTATAGAATTTGAACTCCAGACACTTAAAACTGTATTGGATATTGATCTACCATTGTCTATAGCTCAGCAGAACAGAATTATTTAGCTCAATGAGTTGGATGAAATTCAGGCAGAGGCCATTCAGCAAACAGAACTGGTTCAGTATTAGAGGAAGCAACAGCATGACTAACACATCAAAAGGAGGACATTTCAACAAGCTGATTGGGTTCTTCTTTATGATTCTAAATTCAAAGAGTTCAAGGGAAAATTACAAACTCATTGGATGGGTCCTTATCAAGTAAAGGAAGTTTTTGAAAATAGAACTATATTATTGGAACCTATTGATGGAAGCACAGACACATTTCTAGTAAATGGTCATCGAATTAGGCTCTATAAAAGACCATCTACTAAAGAGGAGTTTATTAATGATTTGTGTATGATACAGGGGATATCTCCTCTGTCACAGTGTTGGATTGAAAAAAAGAAAAAAAAAAGCAAAAAAAAAAAGGAAGGTTGAAAACTAGCAAATGGCTACCTTCTAAAAAATAAATAAAAAATAAAAAATAAGGAAGGTTGAAAACCAGCAAATGGCTGCCTTCTAAAAAAAAAAAAAAAAAAAGAGAAAGATGGAAAACTAGCAAATGGCTATCTTTCTCGACCAAGAGAGTTGAAAACCAGCAAATGGCGGTTCCCTTCTTCAAGACAGTTGGAAACATTTGAGCTCCAGAGATGATCAGGTGCCAGGAGTTAGTCAAATTCACCTTTGGCACTCTGTCAAACCAAGAGCACCTCCGACACTTCCCAAACTAGGAGCACCTTCAGCGCTTCCCAAACCAGGAGCACCTCTGGTGCTTCCCAAACTAGGAGCACCTCTGACGCTCTATCAATAAAGAAGTCAATTTCAACAATAAGAGAGGGGACCCACCTCTCCAGGAGGTAAAGTGGCAACATCACATGATGAGGTCATCATGACTCATCCTCTACTTTACCACAAGAATAAATTAAATTAGCATGCATATCATTCGAAGGGGTATTCATAAAGCTAGCACTAACATCACCCAAGGAATGTGGATTTTTGAACCACTCAACAAAATGATTATAGGTCACGTACCAATGGAGTAGTGGACGTCATCGCCAACCACCGAAAGTTGCTCATGTGCCATGACGCATGCAGTCTCCAACAAATGATGCAGCAAATCTACCATGTACATTGCCCTCATCATTAAAAATGATCCAGGTAATTCTATGTTTAATTAATCATTAATAACAACTGTCTTGTCTTTCTATTTTGGGTGTCGCCACTATGACACATCCTTTTCTACATTCACACATGCTGCCATCTGTGTTGTACTGCCACCTTGCCTCCGGAGTGTCCTGTCATTCTATCGCATTTATGATTGCCTCAGTACTCTAACTAATCTACATAAGCCTAAGCTAAGAAACATAACATTCCTCATTCGAACCTTTGAAGTACATTGAAGAATAGAGCAAACTGAATAGTCCTCTAGAGCCTATAGAGCAAATTGAATAGTCCTCCGGAGCCTATAGAGCAGATTGAATAGTCCTCTGGAGCCTGCAGAGATAAGAGGAAGGGATAAACCGCAGATTGAGGAGGTGAGGAATTAAGCACAAAAGGTGGAACTAATTTAGCAATGGGGGTAAAGAAAAAGTTTGAGCCAGAAAGTGTTGTGGGTCTTCTGCAGGATGAAGCTACAGCAAACATTCTAAGAGCTGTAGGATGGTTAGACTTCCTAGAAAAATTTGAAGGGTTTCAGGAAGATGTTGTGGATGAATTCCTCATAAATTTAAGGGACAATCAGACAGCTGTCAGAGGAGTCCGAATCAATTTCTCCTCAGCCACTATCAGAATAAGGTGAGAGGTTTTACCACTTGAAAACCTTATACACTGAGATTAAAAATTTCTCTGTTCGTGGTGAACCTACTATACAAATGCATTCAAATAAAAATGAAGTAAAAGGAATTCTAATGTCCACACTCCCAAACCCTTGGCAATCTGTTGCCACCTGGTTGATGAAATATTTTACTTGTGATGGTCAATTCTCTCTAGTTTTAGGACCAATCATGAAAATACTAATTTTTTTAGACATGGAAATAGACACCCTGAGTTTAGCATAAACATCCCCAATTTCTTGTATTCTACCATCAGGGCAACTGTAGAGAAATATCAGCAAAATAAGGGACCCATGAAACACCATGGTCTCATCTTTCTAGTAGTTAAACACCACTTTCTGTCTCAGGCCAATGGGGAGGAATTATGGCAAAACTTTCTTGAATAGACTTCCCAGAACAAAGGACTAGCAATGGCACAACCAGGAGGTGAGAGTTCTCCTACTCATCAGGAAGAAGAAACTGAGCCTTTAGCCTCCTCCATAGTTGTTCAAAGAGGAACGAAACCCTCATAGGAGGTATCTTCATCTGCAACCCCTGTTCCTGATAAAAAGAGGAAAGGCAAAGCAATTGCAGAATCTGCTCCTAGACAAACCCCATACATTACTTGATCAGTTAGGAGAAAAATGACTCTAACTGAGGAATCTTTCCCTAAGGAATTAACAGAGGGAAGGTTAGGATAAAGAATAGAGGGAACCTAATGGGTTGAAGAACCATCTCATGATTCAGATGAAATCCCTCTAGTCAGGAAGAGAAAACAAAGAGAAGTTTCCCCAGCACCATCATGTGCTCCAGAGAGTCCAATTTCAAAACCATCATATGCTTTGAAGATAGAACACATACAAACCTTTACTATTTCCTTAGATTCTGAGGAAGAGAGACTGATGCAGAGTGAAACGCAACGGAGGCTACCTAACAGGAAGGAGTAGCCAATAATGCAAACAGCATGATAAAAACCTCTATCGGCTCAGCATCATCATCATGTTTCCTGTAAACACCAACAGCATCATCATATTTCAACAGCATCATCATATTTCGGATGATCGCAATTATCCTCCTGCCGATTACTGTTCACCTCCTCCGCCTGTCGCCTATCATCATCATCATGATATTCAACGGGCGCAAACATCCTCTGGTTGCACTGTTCATCAGGTGCCAAACACTAGCGGCATCATCATGATATTCAATATCACCTTCATCAGCAGGATATCCAAATATCCGGTTGCTCCAAATATCCTGATGACGACAACTTAACACCTTGCCTTCGATGCTCCACTGCCCGACGATACAAGCAACAGCATCATGATATTATTCATCCGGTTCTTCGAAACCTCCTGATGATGTTAATACAACTTCCTGCCTACGCCGATACTTAACCGCTTAGCGACAACAGGATAAACTCGCATAGAGGGATTTCTTAATATCCTGATGACGATGACGTCATATCCTGATGACGATGACGTCACACATCATCCTGATGAACTCTTCAACACTTAGTAAAAAAAAAACTGAACTTTCCCACCTGCATCAGCTAGCGATATACGGATGATGAGCTCCCCCGAGAGATGATCCTGATTGCGATATATACACTAAGTATATATCCAACTCAAAACATCCTGATGCCCTTGCAACATGCAAACTTCAACAGTTTCACGACCCGCTCCTGATGGCGATGCATTCGCGGATGATGATGTGGCTCGTTCTGACTGGAAACGCACATGCAGACTCCTGTGTATCCTTCCACTGCATGTAAACACTCCGAACCACTCTATTGCATAAAGACAATATGACGACCGGGCCGGATCACCTTCAAACCAAAGTCTAACAGCTTATCTTCTAGACCTAGCACATGAGGATGCTAGGCTGATTCACAGCATGCTCCTAACTGATCTCCTGAACAATGCAATGCATAAACGGAAAACACAAATGCAACCTAAGCTATGATACAGGACCATTCCACCGATTTGCAGGATCAACCGGTGGAAGGGTTGAAAGTACCCATCAACTTGCAAACAGAAAGGAAATCAACACAGATACAACTGATACAACCAGATACTACAAAAGATGAGATCTTATTCACTTGAAATTCAAAAGTCCTGAATACAGATTCACAATGTCTGAACTGCTCTCCTGAGTCTCAACAAAACACAACACCAATACCTCAATCAACATCAATCTCAAAATCAATCTCTCTAAACCCTAACAGATCGAAGGTATATATAACAAATCCTTCGAGTACTACCAACTCACTTCCCAGCGGCTGGGAGAGAGGACAGCTCAGACAACCTTATCCCGATCTCTAACTGCCTACACATACTCCTAGGTTGAACTAATACATAGCATCGGTCCAATGGACCTTATTACATGATAAAGTCAAACATACTAAAAATAGACTATCCTGTCATCATGCTGATAATTATCCTATATCCTGATCATGTATGTCATCATGCGGACCGATATCCTGATCATGTGCGGGTGCTCCTGCATCATACTCCCCAGAAGAAGAAATCTCAAGTCCACTTGAGATGAGAGTATCAAGGTCGGCACCATGATTCTGTATCTGCTCTGCAGTCATCCATATTGCTTCAGAGTGCGGCTGTCCCTTCCAAGAGACGAGGTACTCCAAGTACTTTTTGTTCCTGGTCTGTTTGACCACTCTGGTATCCAAAACCTGCTGTAACTGTGGGGGATTATGTTGAGGAATGTCTTCAGCAACTGTATCCTGTAGGATATCCTGATCTGCATCTGGATTAGCCTTGTATGGAGTTAAATCACATACATTGAAGATAGGAGACAAACCAAGATCAGATGGGAGTTGGATCTCATAAGCATTCTATCCATGCTTTTGCAAAATCTGACATGGTCCAACTTTCTTTTGCATGAGCTTAGTATACTTCCCCTTAGGAAGCCTATCTTTCTTCAAGTGAACCCAAACCAAATCTCCAACATCAAATTGAACATCCTTCTTCTTCTTATCAGCATATTCCTTATATTTCAAGGTGGTTTGCTGGAGTTGGGTCTTAACCTGATCATGAACTTCTTTGATGGCTTCAGCAAAAGCTTCTCCTTCAGCACTAATAGGATCTGCTGTAGGTAGATCTCTCAGCTCCAAAATTCCTCTGGGATGCATTCCATACACTACCTGAAAAGGTGATTTTCCTATGCTCCTATTGACAGTATCATTATATGAAAACTCAGCTTGAGACAGAATATTGTCCCACTTCTCTCCATGCTGTTTTGTCAAGCATCTAAGTAGATTCCCCAAGGAACGGTTCACTACCTCAGTCTGACCATCCGTTTGAGGATGATATGCAGAGGAAAAAGACAAATTGGTTCCCAGTTTCCTCCATAGGGTTCTCCAGAAGTGACCAATGAACTTCACATCTCTGTCTGAAACTATGCTCAAAGGCAACCCATGAATTCTGACAATCTCCCTGAAGAATAAATCTGCAATGTATGAGGCATCAGCAGTGGTTTTGCATGGCAAGAAATGTGCCATTTTACTGAATCTATCCACTACGACAAAAACACTGTCAAATCCTCTCCTGGTCCTTGGTAAACCTAAGACAAAATCCATACTGATGCTTTCCCATGGTCTGGAAGGAATGGGTAAGGCCTGATATAACCCTGCATTAGTTGACCTGCCTTTAGCCTTCTGACATATCACACAGGTTTCTACAAATTTCCTGACATCTGACTGCAACTTAGGCCAGAAATAATGCCTCCTGACCAGATCAAGAGTCTTATCTAGACCAAAATGACCTGCCATGGCTCCACAATGTTTCTCCTTGATTATATTCAATCTCATGGAACACCTTGGGATACACAACTGTCCACCTTTGAACAACAATCCATCCTGGATCAGGAATTCAGAGAACTCAACATGGTATTTCTCCCCAAAAGAAGTACAGACCTGATATATCTCTCCAAAATCTGCATCAGACTCATACATGGTCTTGAGTGAGTCAATACCAACACTCTCTAACTGAATCTGATTGACTGTGAGGACTCTTCCGCTCAAAGCATCTGCAACTTTGTTCTTAACCCCTTTCTTATGCTTCAAGGTAAAAGTGAAAGCCTGTAAGGTCTCTACCCACTTCATATGTCTGTGGTTCAGCTTTTCCTGACTGTTGATGAAACTCAAAGCCTGGTTATCTGTGAATACTATGAATTCCTTTGGCATCAGGTAATGCCTCCATTTCTTTAGGGACTGAACTAAAGCATACATTTCCAGATCATATGATGAATACCTCTTCTTAGCATCATTGAGCTTTTCACTGAAAAATGCAATTGGTCTACCCTCTTGGCTGAGAACTGCTCCAATGGCCATGTGACTGGCATCACATTCTACCTGAAAGATTTTGTTGAAATCTGGAAGTGCAAGGACTGGCTGCTGTGCCACCTTCCTCTTCAATGCCTCAAAGGAATCATCTGCTCCTTGAGTCCAAACAAACCTGCACTTCTATCCTCCTTTGATGGTATCCAGCATGGGTGCACAAATATGACTGAACCCTCTTATAAACTTTCTGTAGAAGGTTGCTAACCCATGGAAACTTCTGACTTCATTCATGGTCTGTGGAGTTGGCCAATTCAATATGGCACTCACCTTCCCCTTATCCATCTATAGCTTTCCTTGTGAAATGACAAAACCTAAATAGGTGATCTCCTTTTTCATGAACAAACACTTGTCCAAGTTTATCATCAGCTTCTCTTCATGTAACCTCTTAAGAACTAGATCTATATGTCTGAGGTGTTCTTCTTTGGTGTTACTGAAAATTAGAATGTCATCTAAATAGACTATGACAAACTTACCAATGAATTCCTTCAGAACTTCATTCATCAGCCTCATGAAAGTACTAGGGGCATTAGACAAACCAAAAGGCATAACCTTCCATTCATATAATCCTTCATTTGTTTTGAATGCTGTCTTCCACTCATCACCTGGTCGAATCCTGATCTGATGGTATCCACTCTTCAAATCTATTTTGGTAAAGTACTTAGCACTTCCCAAACAATCAAGTAAATCCTCTATTCTAGGGATTGGAAACCTATACCTGATTGTGATCTTGTTGATGGCTCTGGAATCTGTGCAAAGCCTCCAAGTGCCTTCCTTCTTTGGTGCTAGTATAGCTGGTACTGCACATGGACTCAAACTCTTCCCAATCAGACCTGAATTCATCAATTCTTCAATCTGTCTGGCTACTTCTGCATTCTGTTCTGGGGTAAGCTTATAAGCTGCTTTATTTGGAAGTGTAGACCCTGGAATCAAGTCTATACAATGACTGATATCTCTGACAGGTGGTAGGGATCTTGGTATTCCCTTTGAGATGACACCTTTGTATTTATCCAATAGCTCTTGGACAGCTGGGTCTATCAACCTTGGCTTCTTCTCTTTCTTGGCTTCTTGCTGTTGTTTCTTATTCACACTCATACATGGGATTAGGGCATATGCAACTGCACCTTCTGTTGCTACTTCTTTCATGAACTGTTTGCCTTCCATCAGCATGACCTTCACCTCTTTTCCTTTAGACTTCTCATCTTTCTCCTTCAATGGGAATAACGTTACATCTATACCATCTTTAGTGATTTTATAGGTGTTTTTAACACCATCATGTTGTGCCTTCAGATCATACTGCCATGGTCTACCAAACAAAAGGTTGCAAGCATCCATCTTGGTGATGTCAAACAACAACTTATCCTTATATCCACCAATCTGGAATTCTACCCAAGCCTGCTCTTCTACAGTTGTCTGCTGACCTTGAGTAAGCCATGAGACTTTATATGGAGATGGGTGAGGCAATCTCCTAAGCTTCAGCTTTATCACCATTTCTTCAGACACAAAGTTCTCAGTAGAACCAGAATCAATCAAAACCTTACATGCCTTACCTCCTGCTTTGCAAATGGTTCTGAAAAGGGACTTTCTCTGAGGGGCTTCTTTGTCAGGTACCTTCATGGTAGTTACTATTCTTCTCATCATCAGAGACTCTCCACTTTCTGGATATCCATAATTCTCAGGACCATTCACACTCTGAAATTCATTAGAGCTTGTCCTGCTTTGATTATCAAGTTCTTTGACCAGATTTGTCCTCCTTTCTCCTGCTGAACTTGTGGCCTTGTTTGGACATCTGCTGGCTATGTGGCCTTCTTTGTTACAGTTATAGCATCTGATGGATCCTCTGCCCTGGGATCTTCCTCTATAAGGTCTTCTACCTCTGAAATTTCCTTGCTGACTGTAATTCTCCCTCTGATTCTGACTATTGTTGCCCTTGCTATTATCCTGACTGGATTCTCCTTGATATCCCTGTCCATGTCCTCTGCCTCTAAAAGGACCTCTTCCACCTCTTTGTTGTCTTCCTCTTCCTCTATTGTTTTGCTCTTGTTTTCTCTTCAACTTTTCTTCCACTTTCAATGCCAACTGAAAGCTTTTCTGCACTGTATCTGGATTATGCAGACTCAGATCTTCCTAAATATTAAACTCAATCCATTAAGGTATCTGGCTACCTTTTCTTCTTCACTTTCTTTCACCTTTGTCTTCATACAGAGTTTCATGAACTCTTCTGTATATGAGCTGACATCTAGCTCCTTCTGCTTCAGGTTTTGCTTCCTCTTGTGTAACTGGATACTATAATCCAATGGAATATAAGCTTCCTTTACCAATTCCATCATCTTCTTCCATGTGGTAACTCTACGTTTTCCCTCCTGTACTCTATCATCCTGAACAAAATTCCACCATGTCAAGGCAGCTTCTTTCATCTTTGACTGTGCTATCTTCACTCTCTGTTGTTCTGGTATTTCCTCTGTCACAAAGAAATTGTTCAAACAGTCTATCCATTCCATCACTGAATCAGGGTCCATCTTACCTATAAACACTGGCAAATCCAGCTTCACATCCATGGTTCTCCTCTCCATGGCCTTGAGGGCGTTCAACAGTGGCCTCTGGTCTGCAGGAACGACCTCCTCGCTCCAATTAGGGATCTCTTCTTCTTCCCTATCATCTTCTCTACCAGAACCTACTCTGCTCCTCAACTTTGCTAACTCATCTTTCAACTCCTGATTCTGAGCCTTCACGGCCTTACTTTCTGCAATCTGTTTCTTCACCAGAACTGCCAACTCAGCGTTGGTCATCCTTGCTGGAACCTCAGATGTTCCTTTGTCGTCTGACATCCTGCCTATCTTTTCCAAAAGATCCTAACCTTTTCTCTGATACCACTATGATGCAGAGTGAAACGCAACGGAGGCTACCTAACAGGAAGGAGTAGCCAATAATGCAAACAGCATGATAAAAACCTCTATCGGCTCAGCATCATCATCATGTTTCCTGTAAACACCAACAGCATCATCATATTTCAACAGCATCATCATATTTCGGATGATCGCAATTATCCTCCTGCCGATTACTGTTCACCTCCTCCGCCTGTCGCCTATCATCATCATCATGATATTCAACGGGTGCAAACATCCTCTGGTTGCACTGTTCATCGGGTGCCAAACACTAGCGGCATCATCATGATATTCAATATCACCTTCGTCAGCAGGATATCCAAATATCCGGTTGCTCCAAATATCCTGATGACGACAACTTAACACCTTGCCTTCGATGCTCCACTGCCCGACGATACAAGCAATAGCATCATGATATTATTCATCCGGTTCTTCGAAACCTCCCGATGATGTTAATACAACTTCCTGCCTACGCCGATACTTAACCGCTTAGCGACAACAGGATAAACTCGCATAGAGGGATTTCTTAATATCCTGATGACGATGACGTCATATCCTGATGACGATGACGTCACACATCATCCTGATGAACTCTTCAACACTTAGTCAAAAAAAAACTGAACTTTCCCACCCGCATCAGCTAGCGATATACGGATGATGAGCTCCCCCGAGAGATGATCCTGACTGCGATATATACACTAAGTATATATCCAACTCAAAACATCCTGATGCCCTTGCAACATGCAAACTTCAACAGTTTCACGACCCGCTCCTAATGGTGATGCATTCGTGGATGATGATGCGGCTCATTCCGACTGGAAACGCACATGCAGACTCCTGTGTATCCTTCCACTGCATGTAAACACTCCGAACCGCTCTATTGCATAAAGATAATATGACGACCGGGCCGGATCACCTTCAAACCAAAGTCTAACAGCTTATCTTCTAGACCTAGCACATGAGGATGCTAGGCTGATTCACAGCATGCTCCTAACTGATCTCCTGAACAATGCAATGCATAAACGGAAAACACAAATGCAACCTAAGCTATGATACAGGACCATTCCACCGATTTGCAGGATCAACCGGTGGAAGGGTTGAAAGTACCCATCAACTTGCAAACAGAAAGGAAATCAACACAGATACAACTGATACAACCAGATACTACAAAAGATGAGATCTTATTCACTTGAAATTCAAAAGTCCTGAATACAGATTCACAATGTCTGAACTGCTCTCCTGAGTCTCAACTCAACACAACACCAATACCTCAATCAACATCAATCTCAAAATCAATCTCTCTAAACCCTAACAGATCGAAGGTATATATAACAAATCCTTCGAGTACTACCAACTCACTTCCCAGCGGCTGGGAGCTTCCAAGCGGCTGGGAGAGAGGACAGCTCAGACAACCTTATCCCGATCTCTAACTGCCTACACATACTCCTAGGTTGAACTAATACATAGCATCGGTCCAATGGACCTTATTACATGATAAAGTCAAACATACTAAAAATAGACTATCCTGTCATCATGCTGATAATTATCCTATATCCTGATCATGTATGTCATCATGCAGACCGATATCCTGATCATGTGCGGGTGCTCCTGCATCAGAGACTTGCTTTAGAGGCACCTGCCCCACCTCTGTTATGAAGAAGCAAAAGGTAGAGACAGCTCTCATAGGCTAAGGAGGATACTACCCTCCTAGCTGAGGTACTCCTGGGTTTTAGAACATATGAGGATAAAGTTGGGCCTTCATCGGTACCAGAAGAAGCAGAGGAACCCCAAGAGGACCCTTAGGACATGCAGCCTGAAAAAAAGGATGAAGCAGGGAAAATGGGTACAATTGACAGTGTAGGGAAGATGCCATGGAAAACCTTGATGATCAGCCAACAGCCATAGAAATAGCCACAGAAGTAGCAATAGAAGCAGAAGTAGAAACCTTCTCTCATCCCTCTGATCAAGAGGATGTGGAAATTTCAAAAGAACAACAAATGATGGAAGAAATTGAAAACTTAAAGAGATTACTCTGGGGGAAGAATTTGATTATTACTGACCTCAAGAAGGTCAGAGTAGAGGTAGAAATGGAGTAAAAGCAAATAATTGAAAATCTACAAACAGGACTCCAAAGCAAAGACAAGATAATCTAGGAGAAAGAGGCTGAATTCGAGGCCCAGAGAATTGAGAAAGAAGTAGAATCTAAGGCCCAAAAAATTGAGAAAGAAGTAGAGTTGGAGGCATAGAAAATTGAGGCAGCCAAACTATTCGAAGAAAAAGAGAAAGAGGCAGCACAAAGTGTTTTTGAGCTCACCATGGCTAGAGACAATAGCCTCACAATAATGGCAGCATTGATTGAGAAACTACAAAGCTAGGAAAGACAATTAACTTGGGCCAATAATAGACTAGATGACCAGGAGGAATATATTCAAGAATTGGCTGGCCCAAGGGCAACCAATGAACAAGAAATCCAAACAGATGCATATGTGGGTCCAATCCCCATTGACATTCCTAAAGCCCTATTCCATTGGGAAAAGAAGTATAGAGAATATGAGGCTTCCAAGCCTATGTTGCAGTTACAAAGGGCAGTCACTGCCAAAACAAAAAGAATAGCAACTTTGGAAGGCAAAATCATTGAAATAGCCTCCCTTTCTTTAGAAATTCTATCCTGCAGACCTCCAAGTGCCAGCTATTCTATGTTCTTACAAGAAAGAGTCCTCCAGAGGAAATTCTCCTTAATTCTGTCTGACCTAGTTGAGGATACTGAGACAACAGAAAGATTCATGACAACATATACAAGGAGTAATTATGAGGACAAGAACTTCCTATGTGAATTGTACCTACATGGGTTATGTGTTAATGATATAACTTTCATTCTTAATCATTTTGTGGGGGAATGCCAGCTTAAGGCATTTATGTCCCTAATGTGGAATCATCAGATCTGGAATGAAAGGATGGAAGATCATCTCAAGAAAGATTTAAAAATAGATCTCTTCATCAGGAAGGAATGTCCTAATCCCAATGCTTTCAAGATTCAATTCAGGTCCCTTATCTATCATCCTAATAATAAGAATAGAATTTTTCTATTATACCTAAAAAGTTTGCAAGAATACTCCATCGACTTTGGTCTTTTCATAATCAATTCAACAAACCTAGTACTTGCCATAGCAAAGAAGAGATGGAATATTTTGACCCCGGAGCAGAAAATGAGAGAGGTGGTCACCCCTGCAAACTTAAGATTATTCATGAGAAAAGCAAAGTTGATATCCAAAATGATGGATAACCATAAGCAGGAATGGATAGGTGGATAGTTCAGGCCCCCTCTAATAATTGAACCACTCCCTATCTGGGTAGAATAGTTGGAAGATGAGAAATTGCAGGATTGGATGAAGCAAGTTGATGAATATAGAGGCAATGGCAATATCAACCGCACAACTTGGACCACCTATGCACAGGATTATAGTTTGAGTGACAAGCTGCTTTGCCAGAATAAATCCAAAATGTGAGAAGCAGGAGGACCTGCCAAACCTTAGGTATGGGGGGATGATGAGTGCCAAGTTGTACCCATGAAATACATCTTTTTACCTCTCTTTTTCTCCTTCCTGATTTCATCTTTCCTAATGTCTGCACCCAAATAAGCTAGCAAGATCGTTCTAGTTAATGATTAATTGAGATAGATTACTTAAGATTATAATTTCTAATTGAGTGACTAATGTGCATGGAATTGATGGAAAAATGCAGAAACTTATCTCTTTTTGAATCAACAGGTGTAGATACCAGGAACAACAATTTTGTGTATCTCCAGAGACAATACCAAAGTACCATGACACCTGAAGTTTTGAAGAAATGAGGAAAGCCTCTTCAGAGCTTTGCGAGAGTCTGGAACATCTCCAGAGCTTAACAGAGAAAGCTATAGATATCTTCGAAGCTACAGATATATCTCCGAAGCTATAGATAGGAACAAATATCTTCGGTACCTCCTAAGAGTAGGGCATATTTCCAGCATAAGCTATCGATCAGACACTCTTAGCAGTGATCTTAATACCCCTCATTTCACTCAAATCATCACCTGAGTGGTGAAGGGTCATCTTTAGTTAAACTGCTGGAGTTTTTATCTTTATAAAGTTTTTGCATGAGTTACAGATAGGACTAATTCAACACCCATATTTTCAGGGCCTCGTTGCCTAAATGTATTAAGACTCAAACTTAGAATTTTGAGTGGACATCTGTTCCACTCAGTCTTCTTTTATTTGCATGATTATTTTCCATAATTAGATAGCTAGTACAATAAAGAGATGAATGTCACCTCATAGAGGAACTATTAGAGAAGATAAGTGATAGGTCATGACTCCTTTTGATATATACTTGTAGAAATAGCAGAAGAAATATACAATGATTGAATTATTCTGATTTTTAGTAATCTCAGTTTGGTGATAGCAATATTGTTCATGAATGCAAAGTGAATGAATTGGACTGGATTTAGTTGTGATCTTCTCTTGTGCTGATTTTCTACTGTAGCCTTCAGCCCTAAGGGTGTGGAGCAAGGGCCCACTCTCACCACCAAGGCAGGAGGCTAGTACCACTATTTTATTACTTCAGCTTTCTGTTATGAAAAGTATTTACTGATTTTGGTAGATAGATGCATGTTACTATTTTTAAGATTGCTTTGAGTAAATTTTCTATTTAATTATGTTTCAACATTCCCTGAATTCTTTCAGTAAGTAGACAGATTAATCTTTTCAAATTAGTAGAAGTTGTTGAGATTAGTTAGGAAAACTCGTAACTATAGAATCCCTAGTTGCAGACAGCCGAGGACACAGCCCCTAGATTTTTGACATCTGAAAATAGATTAAATGATGAGGTACAATGACACCTTGTCAATACTGACTCTAGAAACTGACCTCATAATGGTGGCAAATCCACCCCCTACATGGTGTTCATGCATGACTTATTTTACCAAACCACCCAAAGCAAAAAAACAACAAGCCAAAGCAGCAAGAAAAAAGTTGGGTCCCTATTTTGTTAAGGCAAAATAGGGCATGTTGTGTAACCACACAACAACTTGCCACCAAAGAACATAACTAAATTCCAGTGATTCAAGTGATGTGATCACATTATAACATAGTATTTTAACTCTTTCTAAGTATAAGTATTATAACCTTTCTGAATGATAAGGTTTTCATCATGGCAACAATGCTAACAAAGGATCAAGTGTTTGCAAATGATTCATAATCCTCATCTTGAAAGTAAGTTGAAAACACGAGTAACTGATGTTAAGCTACATAGTTTGGGAGCATCCCTCATAGCCAACCTGGATAGAGGCCTGCTACCAACAGACATCTATAGCCCCAACAAGGTTATCTATACAATCTCCCTAAGTAGAGCTCCACTACCAGCAGGCATCTATAGCCTCGGTAGAGTTACTTAGATGGCCTAATCCTTATTTATTTTTGGATTTTCAATATTTATTCCCTATATTCATATGATGTCATCATGTAAGCTTAATGTGCAAGGCATGGTCACTTGCTGATTTAGGTTAGAGATTGCATTGGTAGTAAGGGAGTCCCTTTAAATTTTTCACTTAACACCTATACTTATGTATTCCACAAACCCAAGGCTGTTAGGTGAGTCATTGTGAAAAAATCACTTTGGTCAAGAAAATGCACCCTAATGAAAAGATATCACAGACCTAATCACCAACACTTTCTCAAAATGAGTCATAACCTATTTATGAATTTGTTCTCATCACTTGAATCTTAACAATTTAGTCATTTTCTTGGGGTGATGAGCTACATCATCTTGACTAACCAAAACAAAACTCAACAAACAAACAAACAAAACAAAACCAAACTGTACAAAGAACTATACAAATATGCACACTATGATACACATGACTTACATGACACTGTTTCAGGCTTGAAAATAATGCTTGAGAAACTGTCCATTAACTGGTAATGGGACATCCTCACCAGTTAAGGTCTTAAGCCCATAGGTGTTGTCTCCTAAGATTTCTAAAACTTGAAAGGGACCTATCTAAAGTTTATCAAATTTACCATGATCTCCTTTCCTTTCATGTGCTTTGTCCCACATAAAGACTAAATCTAAAATTCTAAAGGCCTTAACTTTGGCTCTTTTGTCAAACCAACGCTTGACAACAGCCTGATGTTTAGCAAATTGATCAATTGCTTTATTCCTTTTTTCTTCTAGGTGCATCAACTAAAGCAACTTGACTTCTTGTTTGATATCTATGCCTAGATATTCTTGTGTAAACTATATTGTCGAGATCTTTAGGTTCATAGGGAGGATGGGATCCACCCCATATACTAGGTGAAAAGGAGAATTTCCTAATGCAGCCTTCATCCTGGTTCTATCTACCCACAAGGCATACTTTAATAGGGTGTTCCACTCCCTTGGATTTTTTTCTATTAATTTCTTTATGATGTTCAATGAATTCTTATTTGTGGATTCTGCTAATCCATTCCCTTGGGGATAGTAATTTGAGGAAAACTTCAAGATGATTCCATGGTCAAAAGCCCAACTTGATAACCTTATTGAAGCAAAGGCAAACCCATTATCACATACTAAAGCATAAGGAACTCCATACCTGGTTACTATGTTGCTTTCCAAAAACTTGATTACATCCTCAGCATTGCATGTCTTACTACTAACAGCTTCAGTCCACCTGGTATAATAATTAGTGATAGTTAAAACATACATGTGGCCTGAAGATGATGGAGGGTTGATAGGTCCTATGAAATCCATCCCCCACTGAGAAAATGGGTGCATCTCTATCATTGGATGCAAAGTTTGAACAACATATTTTTCTCTATTTGCAGCAACCTGACACATATGGCAACATTTGATGTGTTCAGCAGTATCTTTAAAAATAGTGGGCCAATAATACCCTGCCCTGAGGATAGCATGAGTGGTAGCTAAGTATGATCCATGTGCAGTTCCAAAATTGTCATGTAATTCTATCAGCACTTTGTCTGCTTCTTACCTTTCTAGGCATCTAAGGTATATTCCCTCATAGTTCTTCTTGAAAATGACTCCTCCTTTTATCATGTATTTTTGTGATCTTATTTTTAAGGCTCTCCTCTGTGAGGCCTGCAATCTTGTAGGACATCTTCCAGTAATCAAGATGTGCCTAATGTCTGAATACCATTCTCCATCTTCCCTTGTATTTATGACATATTGATGGCTCATGATGTTAGGATCAATTTCTGATATCATCTAACTCAAGGCTTGTCCTCTCACTAATTTCATGGGTGTTATGTCCATATCATACTCTTGAAGGACAATTTTCCATTTGGTTCTCTTCTCATCTAGTTCACTTTGCATTAAAAGCATCTTTACTGCTGCATCTAGTACTACAATGACCACTTTACTTCTTAAGATGTAATGTTTGAACTTCTTGACTACTCAAACTAGAGCAAGTGCTTGTCTTTCAACATCCATGTATTTGAGTTCTGCATCCCTAAAAGGACAACTCATGAAGGCTATGGGCTTTTCTTCTTTAGCCTTATTCCTCTGTGTTAATACTACTGCAGATGTATGCTCTGAAGCAAATGAGTAAATATAAAAATCTTTGGTATAATCTGGACTAATTAGAATAGGAGCATTAGATATGGCTTTCTTGATATCTTCAAAAGCTGCCCTAGCTTTAGGTGTCCACTCAATTTTGGCATCCTTCTTGAGCATGGCATTCAATGGTCTGACAATTTCTACAAAACCAGTAATGAACTTTCTAACAAAATTAATCTTACCAAAGTAAGATTTGAGCTCCTTCTTACTTCCAAGAAGCTGTATCTTCATGATTGATTCTACTCTTTCAGGATCAATGATGATCCCATTCTCTATTATCAGGAGACCTAATAACTTTCCTATGGTTACCCCAAATATGCATTTCTTAGGGTTTAGGGATATTCCATAATGTTCACATTTCTTTAGTACCTTCCTAAGGTCTTCTACATGATTCCCTCTCTCTTTAGAGAAAACTGTCAAGTCATCCATGTATATGACTATGTATTTACCAATCAACCCTCTGAAGGCTATATCTATTGCTCGCTGAAATGTGGCTCCAACATTTATCAATCCAAAAGGCATGCACCTATAGGTGAATATTCCCCACTTAGTGGTGAATGCAATCTTCAATCTATCTATCTTGTCTACCATCACTTGGTTGTAACCTAAAAAACCATCCAAAAATGACATCATCTTTACACCATTTACAATCTGCAAGACCTCATCCAGAGAAGGCAAATGATAATTATCATTTTCAGAAGCTCTATTTAAATTTATGAAGTCTACGCACAACCTAATGTCACCATTCTTCTTCCTTATTGGGACCAAGTTAGCCACCCATGTGGAATGTCTCACAAGAAATATGATCCTGGGATTAAGCAATTTCTTAACTTCTTCAAAAATGATTGGCTCCAACAATGCATTAACAGGTCTTTGTTTCTATCTAAAAGGCTTGACATCTGGCTTTAAAGGTATAGTATGAGTGATGATTGATGTATCATATGTTTTCAACTCATCATATGCCCATGCAATAACATGGATATAATCTTTAAGTGCTTGGGTTATTCCTTCCAACTCTTCTTCTATACACACTTTTCCAATCAGGACATTCCTTTTTTCATCCTCATGTCCAATGTTAACTTGTGAATACTCCCCTCCATCTTCTTTAGGGAGATCTTTCTATTTCAGCATGTTGTCTAAATCAAATGCTCTTTCCAACTCTATCATTCCTTTAGGAATCTTGTTTCTAGGCAACTCTAGGATCTCTTCTTCTTCCCAGATATGATCTTCCACATTTCTTTCATCTATGATCTATGCATCAAAGACATCTCTATTGGATATGAAGTCTAAAATGTGTTGGTCATCATCAAACACTTGAAGATTGACTACATTGTCTGGCACAGAGGGTACTGACACTAATTCAATTGAAAATCTCTTTAAACCAGATATGGACAATGGTTCCAAAGTACTTGCAGCTTGGGCCAAGGCATCTGCCCTGTGATTTTGTTCTCTAGGTACATGGGTGATGTTGAATGCATCAAAATCCTCTATTAGATCCCATACCCTATGTTTGTAATTAGATAGCTTCTTGTAATTACAAGAATATATGCCTCTTACTTGTCTTACTACCAATTCTGAGTCTCCATAGACATGCAGAATCTTAACTTTCTTTTTGAGTGCAAACAATATCCCATGAATCAAGGCTTCATACTCTGTCACATTATTTGTGCATGGAAATTACAATCTATATACTACGAAGTAGGATTTACCAGCTGGATCAATAAGATCTATCCCTACTCTAGCCCCTTGTTTTGATTTGGATCCATCAAACCTGAGGATCCATGGCTTATCTTCAGTTAAAGGCTTGTTTGGGCCTTCTCTTTTCTTTTAAGCTCTAGCAGTTGCACCATTTGATATCCATTTCAATTTTGGTGTTTCAATTTTCTTAAACTTCACCCTATCTGGTTGATTTGAAGCTGACATTTCTTCTTCTTCTTTACCATTAGAAGGAGGATCCTCCGAACTAGGCAACATCTACCTCTTCAAAATATGCAAACATAATGAACAAGTAGTTTCTAAATGTGGTTCTTCCTGCAACCTGCACCATCCCTCAATTAGGACATCTTGTGGGGATCTTTGCTACTGTATCATCTTTTGAATCTGTTTTGATAAAAATTCTTCAAACTTGGACAAACTACTGCCTCTATCTTCATCACATAGTTCGTAATCTGACTCTACCAAACAATCACTTCCTGGGGTGATTTTCTTGTTACTTTTAGCATTACTCTTACTACACACTAGTATCTCTTCTATCATCTAAATATGACTTTCATCATGATATGAGCTCTCTTCTATTCCTACATATGACAAACAAAATTCAATATCATTATCACTATCTACAGAACTTACCGTGGATGATGATGATGATGATGCCTCACTGCATGCTTGCTCCAGTTCCATCATGTCTAAGCAAGCATCACAAGTCTTTTCAGAATGAGTCTCATCATGTAACCTGCACCATCCTTCAATTAAAACATCATGAATATGCATTTTTAATAATTGGCAATGTTGTACTTCTTTGGACAAGTGCATCTCAAAATTCTTGAAGTGATCTACCTCTATCTCTTTTTTAGAGTTACAATCAGACTCTAAAGTTAGTTTATCATCTTGAAGATTATCATCATGAACATGAAAATCATACATGAGGATCTCCTCTATCCTAATGGTCTAGGGTCTGATGGAATAAACTCTGGGTTCAACATCTACATACATGATCTCATTGGTTTTATTGTATTCAGTGATCATATGTTTCATGCGAGGCTCAACATCTATCCTTATTTGATTAGGTATTCCTTTCCAAGGTAACCACATGTGACTAAATTCAGTGGACATGTATCCATTGAGCATTTTTGACCAATCTCTGCTAAGCAGCATCCCATAGGTATCAGGTATATCCACTACCTGAATATCAATGTAGTATTGGATTCTTGGATCTTATGCTAACTGTATATGGATGTGAGTTAGTTCTCCTACTACACTCACCTCTATTTTATCTAACTATGTTACTTTCTTCAGTGACTTAGTAGGATGCAACCCTAAGGTGTTGCATATGGACAAGGGCATTACATTAGTAGATGCTCCTGAATCTACTAATAAATTATGCAAATTTTTGATGAACATCCTTATGGTAAGGAGAAAAGGAGGTGACTCAATTTTATCTCTATAAAGAGTCATCTATGAAGTCTCTGCAGCCCGAACAGTGGCTGGGACTTTGTGTTTAACAATAACATCCCTAACAGCATGATCTTTATTCCCAGTCTGACCTGAGGTATGACTATCCTCCTTTGGAGTAGGATCATCTAAGGATTTCATGAAGGATTTTTTGATAGTTGGGGTTTTGAGTAGTTCTGACAATGACAAGTTGATTTTGATCTTTTTCATTTCATCTGCTAAGTATGTGACCAATGTATCAGACTCAGGAGGCAGATTACCAACCTTTGGTACTGTATTTTGTGGTGCTAAGTACTGAGCATTGACTTTGGGAAATCCAGGGTTATTGTTTGCTTTAGGATCAGGAGTGTTGAAATTATTTGGAGGCAAGGATGTAGTCAAAGGACCAGCAGGTTGGTTTGGATTATTCCTCAGGTTGTAATTGTGCCTACCCTGATACTGCTATTGATAAGCATGTACTTCTTCATGTTCAATTGATGGTTCATTTTCATCTTCAAATGGAAAAACATAATTAGTCTCAAAAGCCATGGCTGACTCTTCACATGATAAGGTATAATTCTGATGAGGTGACATTGTCTACTAATGAGGATGATTGATGAAACTTTCTAGTACTAAAGCATAATCATATCCATAGGGGACACTTTCATTTCCTTCAACACAAGGTGGATTACTTGAAGTATTAGATACTTCAATTTGGAATATACTGGCAGCAATCCTAAACTGAGGACAATCTAGCTCTACATGAGCATTGGTATTATGTATCCTACACCAGTTTGTAAGAACTGCCTCTGCAAGGTTGACTCTAGTGGTCTACTTAGGTTCACCAAGAGGCTGATTATCTAGGGGTGATGGTAGAGAACCATTGTTTAGCCTAGTGTTCCATACTCTAGGCTGTCTAGGGGGATTATTGTTACCATTGTTGTTGTAATTGTTATTGTATCCCCTATCAGGATAATTAGGTCTGTCATTAGCATATCCTCTATTTTGATTTGGTTGAGAATAGAAATTCTAACTCCTCAAATGAGTGATCTCAGTTGTGAGTTTCCTCAATCGTGCTGATATCTCTTTAATTTCTTCCTTTTCTTCCTGAACTTTGGCTACTACATTTTCTGTTTGAGGTTTGAAAAAGGAAGATCCACTGTTATTATTGCTGGACTGTTCCACAACCTGTGGTACCTATGTATGTCTTGGATATTGTAACATTTGACCATTTCCATTTGGAGGCAGCATGATACTGAGTGGAGCTATCTATAAAGGACTTGGCATTACAGCTAGAGGTATCATGACTCCATTGGTTTGTTGTTGAGCAGGATATGTAGGATAGGCAGGGAGTGTAGGAAATGCAATATTAGGTGTTGGAGCAAGGATCAATTGCTGACTGACTTTGACAACCTCTTCAAAAGTTCCTGTCAAAGTTGTGACACCAGGATGTGCTCTCCTGATAAACATAGAAGTTAAGGGATCTAAGGCTAAGTAGTATATGCTCCTAGCAGCTTCATTTATTATAGTATAGGGAGCAACTAGCTTTGAGAGTAGCTTTTGGAATCTTGCATTGAAATTAGCAATAGGTTCTCCTTCAAATCTCCAAGGTATTTTGGAATCTTGCATTGAAGGATCTATAGGTATTTTGAATCTATCCTTAAAGGCTTTCTCCAAGGTAGCCCATGAGTTGACTGAACCTTGACCAAGACTGATATACCAGTTATATGCCTCTACCCCTAAGGAAAATGGAAATAACTTGCATACCACATCCTGATGTTCAATTCTAGCCCTACAACAAGTTTCCTTGAATGTTCTAATGTGATCATCAGCATCTTGATATGGATGATATTTAGGACAAATCTTGCTAGGATTTTTAGGTAAAGGATGTTATGCAGTGAAAGTCAGAGGTAACTCTGCAGTAAAGAATGACATTGTGACTGGTGGAGGTTGGACCTGAGGTGTAACAAGTGGTCCCGTAGGTGTTTACAACCCAATAAGAGTTATAGGAGCACGCTCTAGTGAAGCTCCTGATGCACTAGAACTAGGAGAATTATGAATATCTACTATTTTAGGTCTAAATCCCTAGATAGGCAATTCTTCAAAGAGTCTGTTGGATCTGGACGTGGTATTTGGCCCAAGAGCAAGGATTTCTTGAATTTTAAGGAAAATTTGGCTTGTTTACTATAAAGATTAGTTAAAACACCCTAGCAAAGCTATATTGATGATCAAAGACTAAAACTGACTAGATATTTATGCAATATTTGCAGAAATGATGCAAATATGAGGCTTTAGGACACAAGCAACCGAATATCAGGTCTATTAAGAAAATTACCTCAAAGCTTTAGCAAAAGACTTGAAATATATCTTATCTTTAAAATATCACAGTGATCAACCACAAAGCTCAAAATATTTACACTCAATTTTGAAAACTTTGCAAAGGACAAACATGCACAAACTTAAAACAACAAATCTTTACATATGACTTGAAATACGGAGCTGCATGAGTATTACCTTTCTGTCTATGTCATTAAATCAAACAAATCTACTGACAAAGGCCCTCCTTCTAGTGCCATTTTATGTTGAGGATGATTGTTAGTCATAACAACATGCATAAAAATTTGTACAACAAACCTTTATTATCTTGAAAAGTACGATCAGCTTAGGATAAGTTGATGACTCCAAGTCTCCATTGATCAGGTCATGATCATCTGATGTTACTCAGAGGTTGATGTGACATATTATTTTCCATTTTAGGGGGTCTTACGTTTGTCTTGATGATCAGTATTGTTCTATTTCCTGTAAATTTACTCCACAAAGAGGTTATTTCTACTCTATTTCTAAAGACAACTGATATGTTTACAAGTTTGATCAATTCTTCTGATTATGGATCATCATGAACTTGTTCTTTCTTCTACACTATATATTTATTCAAATGATGTGTCTGTAAGTGGATATTTGCATGTATCTCATGGATATTTGTATGAATTTGTATGATATTTGTCAATTTAACATGCTTTTACTCTAAATATGCTCTATATTTTGAATTATCTATGAGATATTAGCATATTTCATATTATTTACTTTTGATTCTCTATTATTTACAATTATGGTGATGATCTATTATGAAATTCAAAGAAATTCAAAAGAATGCTTCTAACTTTAGTGAATCTTTAGCTATTGAACCACATACATACAAGATACATTCATGAGGAGAAGGAATCAAACCATATGTCACCAGGATGTTCCACAGCTAGATATGGATGATGCTAACTTCAAAGGATAAAGAATGAAAACAACACATGCAGACTGACAAGCACTCCAAGGGACGTAGTTGATCAATGCATGTATCCAGATTTCAACGATAGATTACTCAAGATTTATAATGATTTGTAATCAAATAAGTCTTCTCTTTCATTCAATATACATAACATGTACATTTACAACAACTTTGAAATGAGTCCTGATATTTCAGCAATCAAATTTCAATTAAGTTTCAAATATTCAAAATATTGCTCAACTACACCTTTTATAGAATAAGGTGAGGAGGCAGTTACAAATGACCTACAGTCAGGATTTGTCAATTAAGATCAATGGTAGATAATTACTCTTTGACTCAGTCAACCTTCCTTGTGACACAGGTTGCCAGCTGACAACCATCTGGATGACTCATTACCTTATGAGTGCCTTATGCATATGTCTTCTTGATGATGCCTCTTCATTCATTCTTCAAGTTCCTCCTCTTCATTTTCTTCTTCTTCATCATGATCATCATCTTCATTACTTTCAGTATTGTTGTCACCCTGATGTACATCCTCCTGTATATGGACCTTCATCACTGTTCTGATGTTCTCATATGCCTGCACTATTTTATTCACATCTCCCCCATCTTGGATTCTAGCTTTTGTTACGGCATGCCTATGAGACTGAAATTTAGCTTTGATCGCATCTATCTTACCTTTTCTATTGTCTAAAGTCTCATTATAAGTCTCCACCCTGACCTTTATCCTCATGATCTTATTCATCACCTCTTCTATTAGGTGGGTGAGGGGGTCATTTGCTACCGGCTGGAAATTATCATGCAGAGCTTTGATAGAAAAGTCTACGTCTTGATTTTTGATCTTTCCCTCTAGTTTTCCTTCTAAAGCCTCAAGGATCTCTACTTCATGTGCCATCATACTGTGTAACTTTATACTTATATCCCTAAGCTTGGCACTGCATTTCTTCAAGATATCACATTTGAACCTAATATCTTCATACCATACGTCTATCAGCAAGGTAGTGTTATTATTCAACACTTGATTATTTACTAGGATTTGAGGATCAATCCTCTTCATCTCACTCAAAGTAGTTAGGTCCTTTTCCAATTGCAATGATCATCTTCCTGTTTCATTTTGCATTTTGTCTAATTTTCTCTTTAAACTACTTAAAGAATTTCACCTCTATAAGGAGGTTCTCAAAATATCTTCAACTCTTATGAGGGATGACAACATCCATTTTTCCATGATCATGGCTTCATGTTTCATGAGGTACAACTTGGTCACCTCCTCCTAGGATATGATAGTCAATGGGACTATTGGATCAATTAGTGTATTATTAGGGTTAATCAACCCCTTTATATATGAATGCAACTAAGCAATGTGCTCTTTATGCTATTTATTTTTCTCTTTCTCCTTCTTTACCCTTTGGGTCAAAGAATCAATTGTTGCAAGTATGGGCCTAACTAGTGTTGTCATTGATGTCAACATACTCATGTTGCATTAATGAGAAGGATTAGATGAGCTGTGTGCTGAGGATATTGAGAAAATCAGTCTCAATCAGGAACAGTGAAGAACAGTGATGAAAAGAAGGTAAAAGTCCTCAATAGGTTGAGGATCAAAGGATGCGGTTTAAAGGGTTTGTAGATATTAGTCTTGAGATGCTCCAGTCAAGTTTTTAGAGGTCTGTATGAAGATCTAAAGAAGTTATGGTCGCTCAAGTAGAACCAGTTCCGGCAGGTGTTCAGAGGTGAGAGATTGTTAGAGATAGGTCTGGTAAGATCCAGAATTTCATTATCCTGTTCTATGGATTTGAGGGAGTGTTGAGGATGTCCCTATGAAGTATCAACTAGATTGGTTCATGGTTTGAAGGTCTGGAAGAGCCTATTCATTTGTGACAGTGATGAAAAACTATGTTCTTGAAGCTCTAGATGAAGGAGAGAAGAATTCCAATAGGATGATGAAGTGTGGATGTTCTTGGTCATTTAGGGAAGGTTATGATGATCTTTGGATCATGTCCAGGTCATGTTGGTGGTCCGCATTGAAGTTAGAGTTTGTATTTGAAGAATAACCACCAGATATTGGTGTTCTTCTTGTGACTGGCCGACCAGATGTATTACACGTCTTGTAGATGTTCTTGTAGGTGTTTGCTGACTTAGATGATTGTTCCTAAGTCAATGCCTTGTATAAATAAGGGATTGTGAAGTCATTTTAGAATGTGTCTTGCGGTGATGAGTGTGTGGTAGCAAGGATAAGTGCAAAAGGTAGAGCAAAAGTGTTGGGCTTAAATGGAACTGATTCAAGCATGGTGAAGATGCTATTTTCCAATTCATAAAAGTGATACTTATTTCTTTGTAGACAGTGTGTCTCTTATAGGCAATGAGCCTCTTGTGAGTAGTGTACTCAGGCAGTGAACCCTAATTGGCATGTGCCATTTTGTTCTTTCTATTCTTCTAACAGAGAATACATTCTTGGGTTAATCACCCCATGGTTTTTCCCTTAACCGGGTTTTCCATGTCAAAATCTTGGTGTCTTACATGTTGATATGTTTCTGCTTTTGATTTGAATGCATAATGGTTCATGATTAATATTCTGCTAATCACTAAAGAAGATTTAAGTGTTTAGTTTGAGAAAGTTTTACACAACT
This sequence comes from Cunninghamia lanceolata, assembly GCA_027924645.1. Lineage (NCBI taxonomy): Eukaryota > Viridiplantae > Streptophyta > Pinopsida > Cupressales > Cupressaceae > Cunninghamia > Cunninghamia lanceolata. Next base: position 1,724,558 of record BSBN01000445.1, read on the forward strand.
GATTCACCCCCCCTCTCAGTTGTGTGCCCTAAGTCTAACAATTGGTATCAGAGCTAAGTTCCTCTAAAAGGAGCTTAACCACTTGAGGAGATCCAGGATGTCATCATACAAGAAGGATAGTCAGAAGTTTGATGGAACCAACTTTGCTCTTTGGAAAGGTCACATGAAATGTCACTTGCAGTGTATGGGAATGGCGTACTAGTCCATGGTCACAAAAGCATATGTACCTCCACAGGGTGGGCTGACAACCCTAAATGAAATCATAGATGCTGAAAACAATCTATGGACCAAAGAGGCTCTTCTAAGTGCATTAACTGACTGAGAGCTCTCAAATGTTATTGACCTACCAACTACCTATGAGATCTGGATTAAACTAGAACTTTTGCATGGAGACGAGTATGTTAAATGTGCAAGGTTACAGAGTCTAAAAGAGAAATTTAAAAAATTGAAGATGAGAGATGATGAAAATATTACCACTTTTATGCCAAGAGTGAATGAGCTAGTTTGTGGAATTAGAAATTCTGGTGGAGTCTTGGATGAAAATGAGATTGTTGGTAAAATTCTCAGATCCCTTCCTGCCTCTTACAAAATCAAGGTTGCTGCCATTGATGAATTCAAAGCCCATACGACTGTCACAAGAGACCAATTGGCTAGCAAACTAGCTGCTTTTGAAATGACCAAGTTTGGAGATGATCCCCCCAAAATTGAATCTACATTCAAAGCCAGTGCCTCTGTGAAAGGTAAACAAGGATTTGATCTAGGAGAGAACTTAGCAAGGAAACTGTCATGGTATGAAAAAGCAAGAAAAGACCTAGAAGAAGAAGAAGTAGAAACTGCTCAACTTGAAGCCCTCATTGCAAAGAGACTGCCAAGAGGATCCAGTAAGTATGAAGGAAAATTTCTTTTTAAGTGTTTTAACTGCAATAAGATTGGTCATTTTGCCTCAAGATGTCTAGAAAGATTTTCAAAGCCAAATCCTAAAAGATCAAGGTTCCAAAAGAATTGTTACTATGTTCATGAAGAAGATGATAATGAAGGAGTAACAGATAATGAATTAGAGACAGGAAACAAATCCAAAAGTGAATGGGTGTTTATTGCCATCAAGGAAGAAGAACCAATATCCTCTGTATCTATCAATCATAAAGTTGTAGAAAGAGCTTTGGCTACCTAGTTGAAGAAAAGAATGATTGGGTCATTGATAGTGGTTGCTCTCACCACATGACAGGTGACAAAAATAAGTTCATAGACTTGGAATGGTATGAAGGAGGAGTGGTGAAGTTTGGTGATAATTTTGCTGGTAGAATCAGAGGAAGAGGAACTATTTCTTTTGATGGAAGAAACAAAACTGGTAATGTACTGTATGTTGAAGGTTTGAAACACAATCTTCTCAGTGTTGGACAGTTGGTGGACAAAGGCTATGATCTACGATTCAAGGATGGAAAATGCAAAATCTTTGAAAGATCTGGAATAGAGATTGAAGGTAATATCTTCCACTTGGTTGGTACTAGTAAAAGCTGCTTATTTGTTCAAGTTGATCAGAGTTGGTTATGGCATAGAAGGATGTGTCATGTGAATTTTGATAATATCATCAAGATAAGCAATACTCAGGCTGTAAGAGATCTTCCAAAATTGGTGAAACCTACTAATATCATGTGCAAGGAATGTCAGTTGGGTAAGCTGAGTAGAGTCACATTCAAAATCAAGGAACTGTCTTCTACCAGATTATTGGACTTAGTTCACACTGATCTTTGTGGTCCGACAAGAACTAGAAGTATTCAAGGTGATAGATACTTCATGCTGCTAATAGATGACTATTCTCGGATGATGTAGGTAACCTTTCTAAAGGAGAAATCAGAAGCTCTTGAGAAATTCAAAATATTCAAGGCTATGGTAGAGAATGAAATAGGAATAAAGTTGAAATGTCTGAGGTCTGATAGAGGTGGAGAATTCATGTATGGTGAATTCATAGAATTCTGTGAGAAACATAGAATTAAGAGACAGTTGTCTGCTCCAAGGACTCCATAGTAGAATGGAGTAGTGGAGAGAAAGAACCAGACCATCCAAGAAGCATCTAGGACCATGATGATGGAAGCAAATGTTCCTCAGATCTATTGGAGAGAAGCTGTTAGCACTGCAGTCTATAATCATAATCGAGTTCAAATTAGAAGCAATACCGGTAAGACCCCTTATGAACTTTGGTTTGGCATTACTCCTACTGTAAGATATTTTAGAGTCTTTGGTAGCAAATGTTACATCAAAAGAGATGAAGATTTAGGCAAGTTTGATGCTAGAAGTGATGAAGCAATATTCTTGGGTTACTCGACTCAAAGCAAAGCATACCGGTGTTATAACAAGAGACTAAGAAAGATGATAGAAAGTACAAATGTGAAGGTTGATGAGGTAATAGAGAAACCCTCAAGGCTTTATGAATATGATGAAGATGATCAGAATGGTGTTCTGGTTTAAGGAGCTCAATCCTCTTCTGAAAGTCAGATTTAGACTGATTCGGTAAATCAGGAAGAAGAGATAGATCTGAATGAGCCTGATCAAGAAGCAGAAGTGCAAGAAACTCCCAAAGTTCCAAGGTATGTAAGACTGAACCACTCTAAAGATCAGATCATAGGTGACAAAAGCAAAGGTGTGAAAACTAGAAGGAAAATTGCTCAAAATTTAGATGAATATTGTCTAATTTCAAAGATTGAACCTAAGACAATAAATGAAGCCTGCAATGATGAAAACTAGACCAAAGCAATGGAGGAAGAGTTGATGCAAATTGAGAAAAATCACACTTAGGATCTTGTTCCCAGACCTAGAAACAAGAATGTGATTGGAACCAAATGGGTCTTCCAGAACAAACTAAATGAAGTTGGTGAAGTAATCAGAAATAGAGCTAGATTGGTCTACAAATGCTACTCTCAAATAGAAGGGATTGATTTTGAAGAAACCTTTGCTCCGGTGGCAAGAATTGAAGCAGTCAGATTATTTCTTGCATTTGTTGCCTTCAAGGATTTCAAGGTGTATCAGATGGATGTCAAATTTGCCTTCTTGAATGGTGACTTAGAAGAAGAAGTGTACATTGAACAACCGGATGGTTTTCAATTATCTGAGCATGTTGAGTATGGTCTATGGTATCCTAGAGATCATAATTTTTCTCTTCATGCATATACAGATGCAGATTGGGCAGGAGATGTGGATGATAGGAAGAGTACTAGTGGTGGAGCATTCTTTTTGGGAAAAAGGTTGGTTTCTTGGCTAAGCAAGAAACAAGAGGCAATAGCCCTGTCTACAACTGAAGTAGAATACATTGCAGTAGCAAGTAGTTGCACTCAAGTTTTGTGGATGAAGCAGATGCTAAGAGATATTAAAGTAGAATATGAGGAGCCTATCACAATTTTTTGGGATAATTCAAGTGCAATAAATATTTCTAAGAATCCAATGTTACATTCTAAGACTAAGCATATATCTATCAAGTTTCACTTTCTGAGAGAGCAAGTGAACAAGGATGAAGTCAGATTGGAGTATGTGCCCTCCAAGGTTCAGATTGTAGATATCTTTACTAAACCTCTTCCCAAGGACTCTTTTGAGTATCTCAGGGAGAAGTTAGGGGTTTTTGCCCCTCCGGTGATGAACTAGGATGCACTGATGTGCATCAATTTGGTGGATATCATAGTCATATCTTGTGATCTGGATTGATGATAAGGGAGCTGCTACTCAGGGGGAGCAGCTGGTATATTATGAAGTAATGGAGTTGCAAGTATGAGCCCTTTACCATTGATGTCAAAGGGGGAGAGAAGATGTGTGAAAAACAAGTGGTTGATGATCAAAGGGGGAGCAATAAAGGAAGAGAAGACATGTGAATAGTTGTTGCTATTAGGGGGAGTTGTGACAGCAAGGAGAAGTTCTTGTCTTGATGGTTTTTTCACATCATATGTTGCCATCAATGACAAAGGGGGAGATTGTTGCAAGTGTGGGCCTAACCGGTGTTGTCATTTATGTCAACATACTCATGTTGCATTAATGAGAAGGATTAGATGAGCTGTGTGCTGAGGATATTGAGAAAATTAGTCTCAATCAGGAATAGTGAAGAACAGTGATAAAAAGGTAAAAGTCCTCAATAGGTTGAGGATCAAAGGATGTAGTTTAAAGGGTTTGTAGATATAAGTCTTGAGATGCTCCAGTCAAGTTTTTAGAGGTCCGCATGAAGATCTGAAGAACTCATGGTCACTCAAGTAGAATCGGTTTCGACAGGTGTTCAGAGGTGATAGAGTGTCACAGATAGGTCCAGTGAGATCCAGAATTTCATTATCCCATTCTACGAATTTGAGGGAGTGTTGAAGACATCCCTGTGAAGTATCAACTAGATTGGTTCATGGTTTGAAGGTCCAGAAGAGCCTATTCATTTGTGACAGTGATGACAGACTGTGTTCTTGAAGCTCCAGATGAAGGAGAGAAGAATTCCAGTAGGATGATGAAGTGTGGATGTTCTTGGTCATTTAGGGAAGGTTATGATGATTGTTGGATCATGTCTAGGTCATGTTGGTGGTCCACATTGAAGTTAGAGTTTGCATTTGAAGAATAACCATCAGATATTGGTGTTCTTCTTGTGACTAGCCGACTGGATGTATTACACATCTTGCGAATGTTCTTGTACGTGTTTGCCGACTTAGATGATTGTTCCTAAGTCGATGCCTTGTATAAATAAGGGATTGTGAAGTCATTTTGGAATGTGTCTTGCAGTGATGAGTGTGTGGTAGCGAGGAGAAGTGCGAAAGGTAGAGCAGAAGTATTGGGCTTAAATGGAACTGATTCAAGCATGGTGAAGATGCTATTCTCTAGTTCATAAAGGTGATATTTATTTCTTTGTAGACAGTGTGTCTCTTGTAGGCAATGAGCCCTAATTGGCATGTGCCATTTTGTTCTTTCTATTCTTCTAATAGAAAATACATTCTTGGGTTAATCACCCCGTGGTTTTTCCCTTAACCAGGTTTTCCACATCAAAATCTTGGTGTCTTATGTGTTGATATGTTTCTGCTTTTGATTTGAATGCATAATGGTTCATGATTAATATTCTGCTAATCACTAAAGAAGATTTAAGTGTTTAATTTGAGAAAGTTTCACACAACTAATTCACCCCCCCTCTCAGTTGTGTGCCCTAAGTCTAACATCAATGATGTCCTTCCCTTCCTGACCTTCTTGGTCGTCATTAGCAAAACCCAAATCAACAGTTGTGATTTAGAACTCTTCAAGGGTGATCCTGCCCTTCTCTTTCTCTACCATTGGAAGTGCTACCTATGTAGTCCTTCTGCCTATAGCAGGATCTCTCCTTATAGCCGATGTCAATCTAGCTTTCCTCTTTGGAATCATGATTGTCTCTGCAATCAAGGTGGAAATATCAAATTCTTGAATTTCAAAGCCTTGTTCCATACCTATTTCTTTCTCTAGCCATTGAGGCACACCCTCTGTAGATCCTTGATGTTCTTTGCCAACATCATGTCTACCCTAATCTCCAGTATCTGCTTCTATTCTCGGTGGAGAAGGTGATTTCTTAGTTTCTTCCTCATGGAGTTCCTCATGAGGGGGATCTTGTTGCATCTCTTCTTGTTGAGGGGCTTCTTCCTGTAGAGGAGGATCCTATGGAATATCCACATGATGATCCTACCCCTAATCTTGTACTCCCTCATCCTTACTTTCATGTTCTTTATTGCTTTCCTCATCTTGAGGCATGTTGACATCTGTAGTTGTTTATGCGTTTGGGACTTGTGCATCACCCTGATCTTGGGTCACTTCTTGTTCTGCACTTGAGGCACCGACATCCTGTGTCTTAAGGTCCTCATAACCTGATTTATCTTTAGTTCCTATGGTATCATCTGGATCTCCATGAGTCTGAGTGGTAGCAACACCTGATATACCTTTATCACCTCTGCTCTTTTGGTGAACCTCAACTATTCTTGGCTCTGCGGGTATCTCCTGTTGTTTCTGTCCCATATTAGGGGTGGTGCTTTCTTTTTCCACCTGCCTGGCCACTTTAATTTTCTTTGTCACATCAGGTGATGAGACCATAAAGTGTCTCATCTTTAGTCAAATAAAAGCATATATTCTCTCTTCATTAAATCAGTTTTTGAAGTGCACTTGAGTATGGGTTTGAAGATTTGTAGCTAAATATCAAATAAGCTTGTCTAAATGCAACGATCAATGCCATGCATGAGATTATCTTGATATTACATGTTCACTTTGAGATCAACATTTATTTTATCAATAAAGTGAAGAGAAAGTCTATTTTATGTTAAGTTGCAGAGTTTCAGAATTACAGAGCTCCGGAGATGGACAAAGCTCCGGAGATGCACAGAGCGCTGGAGATGGACAGAGCACCAGAGATGCACAGAGCTCTGAAGATGCACAGAGCACCGGAGATGCACAGAGCTCCAGAGATGCACAGAGCGTCAGAGATGGACAGAGCATCGGAGATGCACAGAGCGTCGGAGATGGACAGAGCACCGGAGATGGACAGAGCTCCGGAGATGCACAGAGCGCCAGAGATGGATAGAGCGCCAGAGATGGACAGAGCTCGAGAGATGCATAGAGCGCCAGAGATGCACAGAGTGCCAGAGATGCACAGAGCTCCAGAGATGCACAGAGTACCAGAGATGGACAGAGCGCCGGAGATGGACAGAGCTCCAGAGATGCACAGAGCACCAGAGATGGACAGAGCGCTGGAGATGGATAGAGCTCCAGAGATGCACAAAGCGCTAGAGATGGACAGAGCTCTGGAGATGGACAGAGCGCCGGAGATGGATAGAGCGCCGGAGATGCACAGAGCGCCGGAGATGCAAAAGTAAAAAATGTAGTTTCAGTAAAACTGTAATATCTCACTCATTTCTTAACAAAAATTAGAATTTCAAAATGATCTAGAAAGCTTAAAGAGAGAGGAACAAATCTATGAAGGTGTTTTGAAGAGATTCATTAAAATGAATAAATGGTTAATGACATAAAATGACTATTACAAAACGCGAAGACGCAGAACAGAAAAGTCAAGAAAACTAGTTTTAGTAAAACTGTGATATCTCTCTCATTTCTTAACAGAATTTAGAAATTCAAAATGATCTAGAAAGCTGAAAGTTAGGGGAACAAACCCCAGAAATCATTTGAGGAGATCTCATAAATTAAATGAGCAATTTATGACGGAAGTTGACTGTTCCACAAGCTCCGAAGATGTTCCAGAAATACTTTATGAAATTGCTGCGAATTCTTCCAATCTACCAACACACACTCTGAGATTTTCTGAAGGATAGATTGACTATAATTACTCCTAAATTAATGGATCTAATTATGAGTAATTATTCCATGCAAAGAATACACACTTAGTGTCATTGCATGTCTTTCTAAAAGACTGCATGTTTTGCCTTGTAATCAGCAATTGTATAATCAGTTAACTAAATGAATAAGTTTATTTAACTAGATAAATAAGTTTAGTTAACTGCATGAATAAGTTCTCTACTCTAGATAGACTCTCAATTAGAATTTAATAATCATAGTTATATATAAAGAACTATGGCGTAGAATAGAAGAGGAGAAGAAAGTTGTAAAAGAATTATTTTGAAGGAAAGAAGAACTCTATTTTTTATAGCAGCATGTATTTTGGATCTTGAAGCTTATTGAATAAAGAAAGTTGTTCTACCCATTTGCTGATTGCTGGAATTGATTAGTCTCTCTGGAGGAAGGAGCAAGGGCCCACTCCAACCAAAGGGTAGAGACTATATTTCTTAGTTTCATTAGTTGCTTTGCTGTTATGCATAATTCCTTTAGCTGTTCCAGTTTTGCCTTCTATAGAATAATTTATTTTTCTGCTGTGCAATTCCTTTATTCCAGAATTAGATCAACTGCTCAAGTTATTGCTTTCCTTAGAGTAAATTGTCTTTTTTAGCAGAGTTAAACCCTAGTTTGTTTCATGCAATTGTCAAATCCCTTCTGTAGAAAAGATTGCCATGCAAGTTATTCCTTCTCCCTTTTGCATACAGCCATGGACACTGCCTTGGATTGATATTTATTAAAATTAAATGATGAGGACTGTAATGACCCTCATCATTTTTGGCACCATTGCCGGGGATAGGTGTCATTAGGGAGTTGCTGTTGATCTGGTGCCAACAGGTCAAAAAGAGGGGAAAATTGGTTTGGTAGTCTTTTTAGATTTATTGTTTTGAAGTCTAGGTAGATAAAAGAAGTTTCTCAAAAGAGATCTGTATGCCAAAAACCTCCCTAGACAATAGATCCAAATCATAAGGTTCTTGCATGCAAAGAAGGTGAAAAATCTTGTTGTTCTGTAATTTCAGCTCTTATGCAGCCTCTTCAACTGGATGACCATGACTCTAATGTCCAGCAAGGAAAAATGCATTTTAGAAGGAGACATTGATGCCCTATTGCTTGCAATAGGTAACGAGTATAATGAAGAAATCTTGTCTCCACTAGAGGAGCTTGTATGGTAGAGTATTATTTGAATGCCTTCAAAGTCCAAGGAGGGCTGCCCGATCAGATATTTGAAGAACAACAAGGAGCTGCCTCTAATCATGCATGTACCAGAATATGAGGAAGGGTTTCAAGATCTCTCCAATCAGCCCATGAATAGCAAGGAGCTGTCTCTAATCATGCATGCATCAGAATGTAAGGAAGGGTTGCAAGATCTCTCCAATCAGCCCATGCATGTGCTAGAGTCAGAAATTATGGAGGAGGCTGTTATTTCAGAGGAAGGTGAAGCATCAAAGTTAAAATTTTTAGTCATCTTCTTCTCATGGTTTTCCTTTTCTTTTAGAAAGTTAAATGCATGGATCCATAATTTGAGAAAAGGAAGTTATTTTCCCCAACCAGTTAATGGTTTTGTGTAACCTATCTCTACATCACTAAGTAGAGTAGGTTAGGGTAGGTTTCTTTTCTGCAAATAAGTGCTTTGCACATGCTTTTTCTATTCAATTTGCTACTTCCAAGAACTCTTGCAGATATTTTGGCATTTGAAGGAGTTAAAGACCTCTTTGCATGCATCATGCAAGACATGGGCTAAAAGATGGAGAACCAATTAGTGCATGATGGTCACATGGAAGACTAAGATGGACAGCAAGGTATCATCTATGGAGATGAACAGCAAGTGTCAGCTCCAGAGATCAGCACAGTATCACCTCCAGAGATCAGTAGAGTATTAGTTCCAGAGATCAGCAGAGTATCAGTTCTAGAGATCAGCAGAGTATCAGCTCCAAAGATTAGTAGCACAATAACTCCAGAAATCCAAACAACAACTCTGGAGCTATCAGAATAGCAACTCTAGAGCTCTCAAAACTGCATCTACAGAGCACTCAGAATAGCAGCTCCAGAATTCAATAGAACATCAGCTTTGGATATTGATAGCAAGGTATCAACTCTAGAGATCAACACAACAGTAGCCCCAGAGATGGAAAACATGGTATCAGATTTGCAGATGCACAACAGGGTATGAGTTCTAGAGATTATCAAAATGGTAAATCTAGAGATCATTAGAACAGCTGCTCCAGAGAACACCAAAACATCAACTATAAGGCATCTCCGAAGCAAATGCAATAAAAGCAAAGAGGTTACCTGAAAAAGATGATTATGAAGTGCAGGAGGACCTGCAACCTCTTAAGTGTGGGGGAGATGATGAGACCATAAAGTGTCTCATCTTTAGTCAAACAAAAGCATATATTTTCTCTTCATTAAATTAGTTTTTGAAGTGCACTTGAGTATGGGTTTGAAGATTTGTAGCTAAATATCAAATAAGCTTGTCTAAATGCAACGATCAATGCCATGCATGAGTCTATCTTGATATTACATGTTCACTTTGAGATTAGCATTTATTTTATCAATAAAGTGAAGAGAAAGTCTATTTTATGTTAAGTTGCAGAGTTTCAGATTTACAGAGCTCCGGAGATGGACAGAGCGCCCGAGATGGATAGAGCACCGGAGATGCACAGAGCTCTGAAGATGCATAGAGCACCAAAGATGCACAGAGCTCCAGAGATGCACAGAGCATCAGAGATGGACAGAGCTTCAGAGATGCACAGAGTGCCAGAGATGGACAGAGCACCGGAGATGGATAGAGCTCCAGAGATGCACAGAACGCTGGAGATGGACAGAGCGCTAGAGATGGATAGAGCTCCAGAGATGCACAGAGTGTCGGAGATGCACAGAGCACCAAAGATGGATAGAGCTCTGGAGATGCACAGAGCTCCGGAGATGGACAGAGCGCCGGAGATGCACAGAGCGCTGGAGATGGACAGAGCGCCGGAGATGGACAGATTGCCAGAGATGGACAGAGCTCTAGAGATGCACAGAGCGCTGGAGATGGACAGAGCTCTGGAGATGCATAGAGCTCTAGAGATGCACAGAGCACCAAAGATGGATAGAGCGCTGGAGATGCATAGAGCGCTGGAGATGCAAAAGTAAAAAATGTAGTTTCAGTAAAACTGTAATATCTCACTCATTTCTTAACAAAAATTAGAATTTCAAAATGATCTAGAAAACTTAAAGAGAGAGGAACAAATCTATGAGGCATTTTGAAGAGATTCATTAAAATGAATAAACAGTTAATGATATAAGTTGACTGTTACAGAACGCGAAGACGCAGAACAGAAAAGTCAAGAAAACTAGTTTCAGTAAAACTATGATATCTCTCTCATTTCTTAACAAAATTTAGAAATTCAAAATGATCTGGAAAGCCAAAAGTTAGGGGAACAAAACCCGGAAATAATTTGAGGAGATCTCATAAATTAAATCATCAGTTTATGACGGAAGTTGACTGTTCCACAAGCTCTGAAGATGTTCCAGAAATACTTTATGAAATTGCTGCGAATTCTTCCAATCTACCAATACACACTCCGAGATTTTCTAAAGGATAGATTGACTATAATTACTTCTAAATTAATGGATCTAATTATGAGTAATTATTCCATGCAAAGAATACACACTTAGTGTCATTGCATGTCTTTCTAAAAGACTGCATGTTTTGCCTTGTAATCAGCAATTGTATAATCAGTTAACTAAATGAATAAGTTTAGTTAACTAGATAAATAAGTTTAGTTAACTGCATGAATAAGTTCTCTACTCTAGAGAGACTCTCAATTAGAATTTAATAATCATAGTTATATATAAAGAACTATGGCGTAGAATAGAAGAGGAGAAGAAAGTTGTAAAAGAATTATTTTGAAGGAAAGAAGAACTCTGTTTTTTACAGCAGCATGTATTTTGGATCTTGAAGGTTATTGAATAAAGAAAGTTGTTCTACCCATTTGCTGATTGCTGGAATTGATTAGTCTCTCTGGAGGAAGGAGCAAGGGCCCACTCCAACCAAAGGGCAGAGACTATATTTCTTAGTTTCATTAGTTGCTTTGCTGTTATGCATAATTCCTTTAGTTGTTCCAGTTTTGCCTTCTATAGAATAATTTATTTTTCTGCTGTGCAATTCCTTTATTCCAGAATTAGATCAACTGCTCAAGTTATTGCTTTCCTTAGAGTAAATTGTCTTTTTCAGCAGAGTTAAACCCCAGTTTGTTTCATGCAATTGTCAAATCCCTTCTGTAGAAAAGATTGCCATGCAAGTTATTCCTTCTCCCTTTTGCATACAGCCATGGACACTGCCTTGGATTGATATTTATTAAAATTAAATGATGAGGACTGCAACGACCCTCGTCATTTTTGGCGCCATTGCCAGGGATAGGTGTCATTAGGGAGTTGCTGTTGATCTGGTGACAACAGGTGAAAAAGAGGGGAAAATTGGTTTGGTAGTCTTTTTAGATTTATTGTTTTGAAGTCTAGGTAGATAAAAGAAGTTCCTCAAAAGAGATCTGTATGCCAAAAACCTCCCCAGACAATAGATCCAAATCATAAGGTTCTTGCATGCAAAGAAGGTGAAAAATCTTGTTGTTCTGTAATTTCAGCTCTTATGCAGCCTCTTCAACTGGATGACCATGACTCCAATGTCCAGCAAGGAAAAATGCATTTTAGAAGGAGACATTGATGCCCTATTGCTTGCAATAGGTAACGAGTATAATGAAGAAATCTTGTCTCCACTGGAGGAGCTTGTATGGTAGAGTATTATTTGGATGCCTTCAAAGTCCAAGGAGGGCTGCCTGATCAGTTATTTGAAGAACAACAAGGAGCTGCCTCTAATCATGCATGTACCAGAATATGAGGAAGGGTTTCAAGATCTCTCCAATCAGCCCATCAATAGCAAGGAGTTATCTCTAATCATGCATGCATCAGAATGTAAGGAAGGGTTGCAAGATCTCTCCAATCAGCCCATGCATGTGCTAGAGTCAGAAATTATGGAGGAGGCTGTTATTTCAGAGGAAGGTGAAGCATCAAAGTTAAAATTTTTAGTCATCTTCTTCTCATGGTTTTCCTTTTCTTTTAGAAAGTTAAATGCATGGATCCATAATTTGAGAAAAGGAAGCTATTTTCCCCAACCAGTTAATGGTTTTGTGTAACCTATCTCTACATCACTAAGTAGAGTAGGTTAGGGTAGGTTTCTTTTCTGCAAATAAGTGCTTTGCACATGCTTTTTCTATACAATTTGCTACTTCCAAGAACTCTTACAGATATTTTGGCATTTGAAGGAGTTAAAGACCTCTTTGCATGCATCATGCAAAACATGGGCTAAAATATGGAGAACCAATTAGTGCATGATGGTCACATGGAAGACTAAGATGGACAGCAAGGTATCATCTATGGAGATGAATAGCAAGTATCAGCTCCAGAGATCAGCAGAGTATCAGCTCTAGAGATCAGTAGAGTATCAGTTCCAGAGATCAGCAGAGTATTAGTTCTAGAGATCAGCAGAGTATCAGCTCCAAAGATTAGTAGCACAATAACTCCAGAAATCCAAACAACAACTTTGGAGCTATCAGAATAGCAACTCTAGAGCTCTCAAAACTGCATCTACAGAGCACTCAGAACAGCAGCTCCAGAGTTCAATAGAACATCAGCTTTGGATATGGACAGCAAGGTAACAACTCTAGAGATCAACACAACAGTAGCCCCAGAGATGGAAAACATGGTATCAGATTTGCAGATGCACAACAGGGTATGAGTTCTAGAGATTATCAGAATGGTAAATCTAGAGATCATTAGAACAGCTGCTCCAGAGAACACCAAAATAGCAACTATAAGGCATCTCTGGAGCAAATGCAATAAAAGCAAAGAGGTTACCTGAAAAAGATGATTATGAAGTGCAGGAGGACCTGCAACCTCTTAAGTGTGGGGGAGATGATGAGACCATAAAGTGTCTCATCTTTAGTCAAATAAAAGCATATATTTTCTCTTCATTAAATTAGTTTTTGAAGTGCACTTGAGTATGGGTTTGAAGATTTGTAGCTAAATATCAAATAAGCTTGTCTAAATGCAACGATCAATGCCATGCATGAGTTTATCTTGATATTACATGTTCACTTTAAGATCAGCATTTATTTTATCAATAAAGTGAAGAGAAAGTCTATTTTATGTTAAGTTGCAGAGTTTTAGATTTACAGAGCTCCGGAGATGGACAGAGCGCCGGAGATGGACAGAGCACCGGAGATGCACAGAGCTCCGAAGATGCATAGAGCACCGAAGATGCACAGAGCTCCAGAGATGCACAGAGCATCGGAGATGGACAGAGCTTCAGAGATGCACAGAGCGCCAGAGATGGACAGAGCACCGGAGATGGATAGAGCTCTGGAGATGCACAGAGTGCCAGAGATGGACAGAGCGCCAGAGATGGACAGAGCTCCAGAGATGCACAGAGCGCCAGAGATACATAGAGCACCGAAGATGGACAGAGCTCCGGAGATGGACAAAGCGCCGGAGATGGACAGAGTGCCAGAGATGGACAGAGCCCCAGAGATGCACAGAGCACCAGAGATGGACAGAGTGCCAAAGATGGACAGAGCTCTAGAGATGCACAGAGTGCCAGAGATGGATAGAGCGTTGGAGATGCACAGAGCGCCGGAGATGCAAAAGTAAAAAATGTAGTTTCAGTAAAACTGTAGTATCTCACTCATTTCTTAACAAAAATTAGAATTTCAAAATGATCTAGAAAACTTAAAGAGAGAGGAACAAATCCATGAGGCATTTTGAAGAGATTCATTAAAATGAATAAATGGTTAATGATATAAGTTGACTATTACAGAACGCGAAGACGTAGAACAGAAAAGTCAAGAAAACTAGTTTCAGTAAAACTACAATATCTTTCTCATTTCTTAACAAAATTTAGAAATTCCAAATGATCTAGAAAGCCGAAAGTTAGGGGAACAAAACCCAGAAATCATTTGAGGAGATCTTATAAATTAAATGAGCAGTTTATGACAGAAGTTGACTGTTACACAAGCTCCGAAGATGTTCCAGAAATACTTTATGAAATTGCTGCAAATTTTTCCAATCTACCAACAGACACTCTGAGATTTTCTGAAGGATAGACTGACTATAATTACTCCTAAATTAATGGATCTAATTATGAGTAAGTATTCCTAGCAAAGAATACACACTTAGTGTCATTGCATGTTTTTCTAAAAGACTGCATGTTTTGCCTTGTAATCAGCAATTGTATAATCAGTTAACTAAATGAATAAGTTTAGTTAACTAGATAAATAAGTTTAGTTAGCTGCATGAATAAGTTCTCTACTCTAGAGAGACTCTCAATTAGAATTTAATAATCATAGTTATATATAAAGAACTATGGCATAGAATAGAAGAGGAGAAGAAAGTTGTAAAAGAATTATTTTGAAGGAAAGAAGAACTCTATTTTTTACAGCAGCATGTATTTTGGATCTTGAAGGTTATTGAATAAGGAAAGTTGTTCTACCCATTTGCTGATTGCTGGAATTGATTAGTCTCTCCGGAGGAAGGAACAAGGGCCCACTCCAACCAAAGGGTAGAGACTATATTTCTTAGTTTCATTAGTTGCTTTGCTGTTATGCATAATTCCTTTAGCTGTTCCAGTTTTGCCTTCTATAGAATAATTTATTTTTCTGCTGTGCAATTCCTTTATTCTAGAATTAGATCAACTGCTCAAGTTATTGCTTTCCTTAGAGTAAATTGTCTTTTCCAGCAGAGTTAAACCCTAGTTTGTTTCATGCAATTGTCAAATCCCTTCTGTAGAAAAGACTGCCATGCAAGTTATTCCTTCTCCCTTTTGCATACAGCCATGGACACCGCCTTGGATTGATATTTATTAAAATTAAATGATGAGGACTGCAACGACCCTCATCATCAGGTGCACCTACTTTGTCTTTGGAGCTCACATCACCCCTATATGTTAAATCTATAACTATAGGGCTAGTCACCTGATCGACCAACTTGTCAAGCCCAATCTGTTGGGCTGCCCTCTCTGGGCTACTTTCTTTTACTTCCTTTGTTTGCTTTACCTCCTCCAATACCACCATCTGTGCTAATGGGGTCCCATGTGGATTCATGAAGGTACTGGAGGTGAGAGTCTCCATCCTTTGAGAGGCTA
Source organism: Cunninghamia lanceolata (assembly GCA_027924645.1). NCBI lineage: Eukaryota > Viridiplantae > Streptophyta > Pinopsida > Cupressales > Cupressaceae > Cunninghamia > Cunninghamia lanceolata. The sequence goes on from BSBN01000445.1 coordinate 1,740,042, forward strand.
CATTCTACACTACCTCATCATTTGATAAGTCCACGGTGTCCTCTAAAGAGAAAGGACCACCCTGACCTACTTTGGAAGTCTCTTTTGCTTGTTCCTCTACCATCTCATTCTTGAACTTTATTATGGTGGGAAGCGGTACATCATGTTGCATCTCCTTAAATGCTTCACCACCGGCTCCTCTCAATACAATGGGGTCAGCACTGATATCACCCCACATGGATGTTCTTTGCTTCTTGGGTGGTGACATCAGTGACATCACCCTCCTCTTCCTACTGACCATCATTGAGTCATCACCTGCAGGTTCCTTGTTTACCTACAACTCCTCAAATGGGATTTCTTCTTCCACTTCCTATTGTGAGGCTTCACCCTCCCCCTGCACTTTTGTAGTTTCCACAACTGACCTCAAGATCCTCTTTGTCTTAGGCTTGTCAATTAGAGGTTGTGCAGATGATGTGGATGCATGACCTAATGTTGATGCACCTGCAGCTGGTATGGTAATTCTTTCAATTATCAACCCCTTAGGTTCATCTTCAGTTTTCTTTCCTCTAGGGGGACCTTTCCTCTATTTCTATGTGGGTAACCTCTCCCCATTGGATTTTCTTTTCTCATTGAGGAAGTCATCATACTCCTCATCAACTAGTCTTGCCTTTTCTTCTGGTCATCAACTGTAAGGGCCACACCCTTTTTCTTCAATCTATTTATTTTCTCATCTACCCGAGCTTGGGTTAATAGCAGCACCCCACCTGTAAACTGATCCAGGGAAATATCCTCCAGTTGTGTTAGATCAGGGGTTGATATGGTGTCATTGTACACCTTCTTGTCTTCATATTCATTTGACATAGTTTTTCCATCATCCTTTCTTAGTTGTGCTGGCACTGGGATGCAGTCAAATGTCCTTATCTGGTTCGAGGTGAATCTTTGATATTTTATTCTCCTCACCTAAGCTTCATCCTCAGAATCATTCCAGAAATCCTCTAGATGCTTTTGATGAATAGGTTTTCCCACTATTTTCTACATCCTGCCATAGGGGTCATAAGATCTAGCCAAGGGAAATGGCTGCAGACACATTAGTTTCAAACCTCCCATGACATGCTTTATGCTCTCTGAATCAGAGCACATATACCAGCCCATAGACACTGGAAATAATATCAATTGTATCTTCTTTTGTTCCTTGTACGCTACAACTATGGTAGAAACTTGCCTGAGAAACTCCATCAAGACAACCCCATCAATACGATATCTGGGTTGCATAAGGGGTTGTCCCTCAAATCCCTCTATCCTTATATATGAAAAGGTGGTGAACTAGATGAACTAGGCTCCATGTCTATAAACAACTTCCTGAGCCTCTATGCTCAGTCTCTTGGTTCTATCTTCCTCCATGGTTCTAACTAGATGCATAGAGAATGCATCATTCACTAATTTGTAATCTAGGAGGTAATTCTTCCTCTGTAGCTAAGGATAGTGATCCCATATGTGGGCATCATCTACATCACCACCAGCTTTACCCACTATAGTCAGGGCATCAAAGGTTTCCTTGTAAGCACATGAGTACACAACATATGATGTCATATGAAACATGCATGCCTGACCCCCTAGGTTCCTCATGCTTTCATCTAGTGCATCACTGATGACCTTGGGCCATAATGGCTTATTCTCTGTGTATAGGACCTTCTAGATGATTCCAAACATCCAATTCTCAAAATTTCCTGCATGAAGCTTACCTATCATCCCGCTTAGTAGGGCAATCATGTACTAGTACTCATCATCAAAATCAAATTTGTATGTGTATGGGCAATTTAGCTAAGGTAGTGTAGGCGTTATTCTTAGACCTCCATTGATACATCCTCTTCCTTGCAATCTTCTTATTGTTGTTGTATTATGTGTCCAACTTACGTAGATCCACACTAACCACCTTCTTTCCAACTGGTAAATTGAAAGTAGAGGTGATGCCTTTAATTGAAAAGTTGGCATATACTCTTCCATGCTTCTCAACCCACCTGGTCTTAGGGTTATAGTTCCTAGCACATTCCACTACCAGCTCTGGGGTTTCCATGGCATATGAAAATCTAGTTGCATGCCATATTCCTGTAACATATATTGCATCTAGAAGGGTATTGTCTTTATCATGATCTATTCTGGTTAACCATACCACCAGGTCTGTATCTCCTTGGTGAGTGTTACCAATGATGCCATACTTAAACTGTACCCCCTCAGGCTGAACAAACATTGGCTTAAGAAACTCTGAATCAAACCTGTTCCTTCTAAGATCCGCTATGGACTCCTACAATAAACATGATTTGTCTTACCATACAACATCCATATGCATTCATACAAACACTATGTATTTCTACAGTATCATGCATACTGTATCTATCATCTTATACTTCATCATGATACGCATATTTACAGAGTCAAACCAAAAGAAAGCATATATACTCTACCTGAACATGCAGAAAATGACAACATGAGGATTTTCAATTACTTACCTGACAATGCTTTCCTCCTGGGTTAGATGGTTGATTACGGAAAAGGGTCGTAAATGCTAAAGATCACCCGTTCCATTACACTAAAAGCTCTTGTCTGTTAACAGGTAGCTGTATGAGGGTTTGACTTCTCTGCTTTGTAATTTCTTGTTTTTCACAAGGTAAATGAAATAACCTTGGAAAATTACGTTTAAAAGTATCCGTAGGGTAAATTAGGGTAAAACTTGGCATGGCTTAATCCATCGATCTTCTATAGAGAATCCATGGATGATGCCAAGTGTTTGATTTGTATTCGCAACTGGCAGGAATCCATCTACCACATTTAAGTGCATTTAATATCAGGAAGTAGGGGAAGGGGGTGATCTTTGAAAGATCAGGTGATATTCAAAATATGACCCCCTCTGGATAAAATAACCCCCTGCCTTTGAGTGGCGAAACTAATGCAAAAGAATTAGGTGATGTGGCCAATGTTGACCACGTGTATATCAGGTCATGAATTTAAGATCAGGGGATGTTGAAAATATGACCCCCACAAATAAAATGACCCCCCTTTGGGAAAAGATCAGGATGATGTCACCGTGTCAGTGACCTTGTTTAAGTGTTGTGTTGTAATGACATCACCGTCATGTTACTGAATATGGTGGGCATCAACTATATAACTCTGCGAGGTAAAATGGAATGATGATGTCATCATCAAGGTGATTTCCTTCATTTGTTGGGTTTAGATGATGTCATCATCATATTGGCATAGGGTGATATTTTGTGAAGAGGGTGATATTCATATGATGACAGGTATTAAAAATATGACCCCGTGCAAAATATGTGAAGTCATTTGACGGGTAGATAACAGCTATCACGTAAAATTGACATTCACACTTCGCAGATCAAGTGATTATCAGGTGATAATGCAATATCGGGGTGATCTTATATAATATGACTGATGTTTGAAATATGACCCCCACCCTCGGAATATCAGGTTTGACCGAAACTTTGACTTAACATAACGTCCTTCCCTTAGAGAATTTTGGTGTGATCTAAAAGGCAAACCTACTTGGAATTTCATACACTTTCCAACCATGAGGTTAATAATATGAAATACTGATTCTGGCAACTGACCTCATCATGGTGGTAAATCCACCCCCTACAGGGTGTTCATGCATGACTCATTTTACCAGACTGCCTAAAGTAGAAAAACAACAAGCCAAAGCAGCAAGAAAAAAGTTGGGTCCCTGTTTTGTCAAGGCAAAATGGGGCGTGTTGTGTAACCACACAACAACCAGGCATAGTCTTCAAACTAGTGAATAGAACTTTTTCTGCATAGTGATCTTGACCACCAAAATATGGATTTAGCATCTTCAAACACTTCTCTAGATCATATCCAAAGCTCATACTTCAGTCTTCAATACAGAGAAAATGTAGACCAAAATACTTAGATAGTGTTCCTCAATCAAGCAATATCAGAAAATATAGTTGACACAAATGACAACACATACATGCTGACATCAATGACAACACCAGTTAGCACATACTTGTAATAATCTCCTCCTTTGTCATTGATGGCAACATATGATGTGAAAAACATGTTCTATCATCAATACACAATTCTGCATCAGAACTCCCCCTTTCTTTTTACACTTTTGCAATCTTTCTCCCCTTGAATTTTTCACATGATTTCTCTCCCCCTTTGACATCAATGGCAAAGAGAATCACATCTCTTCCACTGCACATACTTACACAATATTGCTTTGATTAGCCTGAAATCATTTTTACTCACCCTAAATGCAATCAAACATCTCAAACCACTACCTGCTCCCCCTAAGAGGTAGACTCTAGTCATCAGTCCAAAAAGAGAAATGTACTTTGAAGCACATTGGACTGATGCATCTTCTTATGCATCTAGTTCAAGGAAGGAGGGGAAATAACCCCTAATTTCTCTTGGAGATACTCAATTGTGTCTTTTGGAAGAGCCTTAGTGAATATGTCAGCAACTTGATCTTTTGTAGACACATACTCATGTTTTACCTCATTCTCTACAACTTTTTCCCTCAAAAAGTGATATTTGATTGAAATGTGCTTTGTCTTTGAATGCATCCCTGGATTCTTTAAAATATTTATGGAACTTGTGTTATCACAAATAATAGGAATTGGCCCATCATACTCAACTTTGATATCCTTCAAGGTCTGCTTCATCCATAACACCTGAGTACAACATGATGCTGCAACAATATATTCTACTTTTGAAGTAGACAAGGAGACTGATTCTTGTTTCTTGCTATGTCAGGGCACTACCCTATCTCCAAGGAAGAATGCACCCCCACTTCTCTTTTCCTATCATCAATACATCTAGCCTAGTCTGTATTTGTATAGGAACTTAAAGAAAAATCATTATTCTTAGGATACCACAATCCATGATCAGGAGTACCCTTCAAATACCTGAATATCCTCTTTATTGCCATCACATGTGATTCTCTAGGATCTAATTGAAATCTTTCCACAAGATAGACTACATACATGATATCTAGCATGGTAGTAGTCAGGTAAAGTAGTCCTCTAATCATTGATCTATACTTTCTTTGATCAGCCTTAGGAGATTCATCATTCTTTCTTAGTTTACAACCACTAACCATAGGAGTCCATACCAGTTTAGAGTTCTCCATTCCAAACTTCTTCAATAATTCCTTGACATACTTAGATTGAGAAATAAAAATGACTTTGTCTATCTAATTGGTTTACAATCCAAGAAAGAGGTTCATCTCACCACACATAAACATCTCAAATTCTTTTTGCATTTCATTTGCAAAATTCTTGCACATTTCTTCATTTCCACCAAATATGATATCATCTACATAGACTTCAATAATCAAGATTTGATCTTTGCTTACCTTGATAGACAAATTACTATCTACAGACCCTTTGCTGAAACCCTGCTGCACCAAATACTTATCTACTCTTGCATACCAATCTCTGGGAGCTTACTTCAATCCATACAATGCCTTCTTCAATTTTCATACCATGTCTGGTTTGTCTGATAACTTGAACCCATTTGGTTGCTCTATGTAGACTTCTTCTTCTAGTTCACCATTCAAGAAGGCATATTTCACATCCATCTGCTATACTTTGAAATTTTTGTGTGCTGCAAATGCCAAAAATAGTTTGATAGCTTCCATTCTTGCCACCGGAGAATAGGTCTTTTCATAATCAATTCCTTCAACTTGGAAGTAGCCTTTACATACAAGTCTTGCCTTATTTCTCACCACTTCTCCAACTTCATTAAGCTTGTTCTGGAAAACCCACTTTGTTCCAATTACATTCTTGTTTTCAGGTTTGGGGACAAGTTCCCAAGTCTTGTTCTTCTCAATTTGTAGCAATTCTTCTTCCATTGCCTTGACCCAATGCTCATCATTTCATGATTCATTTACTGTTTTAGGTTCCACCTTTGAAAGTAGGCAGAGATTTACTTGTTCTTTTGCAATCCCGCTTCTTGTCATCACACCTTTCCTTTTGTCACCAATAATTTGATCTTTAGAATAATCTCTTTGCACATACCTTGGAGTTTTAGGAATTCTTACCGAATCTTCAACTTGAGCTTTTTCTTCTTCCATAGTAGTTTGTTCTTTAGTCTAAACTTCCTTATCTTTTCCCTTTTCAACCTTTTCTGTATCAGCAGGTTCATCTGACTCATATTCATCTGGTTGGATGTCATCATCTACCTTCACATTTTCACTTTCAATGATCTTTCTCAGTCTTTTGTTATAGCACTAGTAAGCCTTTCTCTTAGTGGAGTATCCAAGGAATATGCCTTCATCACATCTAGCATAAAACTTCCCTAATTCTTCATCTCTTTTGATGTAGCATTTGCTTCCAAAAACCTTGAAGTATTTGATAGTAGGAGTTCTACCATACCATAGCTCATAAGGTGTCTTTGTTTCATTTGCTTTGACTTGCACTCTATTCTGAATGTAGACAATAGTGTGTATTGCTTCTTTCTAGTATACTTTGGTAGGTCTTCTTCCTTGATCATTTCTCTAGTAGCTTCTTGAACAATTATATTCTTCCTTTCAACTACTTCATTTTGTTGAGGAGTCTGAGGAGCAAACAAATGTCTCTTTATTCCATGTTCTTCACAAAAGACATTGAACTCGCTTGAAGTAAACTCATCTCCTTTGTCAAATCTTAAACATTTGATTCTTAAATCCAACTCATTTTCAACCATAGCTCTAAATGCTTTGAACTTATCTAGTGCTTCTTCTTTTTCTCTAAGGAAAGTAACCCAAGTCATTCTTGAAAAATTATCAATAAGAAGCATGAAATACCTTTCACCTTGAAGACTTCTTGTTCTTGTAGGACCACACAGGTCTGTATGCACCAGCTCCAACAAATTGGTAGAGGATTATTTTTTTCTTCTGAAGGTAGTCTTTGTCATCTTCCCAAACTAACATTCTTTGCATATAGCATTGACAGGCTTCACAATCTTGGGTCTTTCTCTTACGACTTGAACAATGCTTATTCTTACTAGATTATTGAAGTTAATGTGACATATTATCCTATGCCTTAGCCAACAAATAACAATTTTCAGCACCTTTCAAATAATAAACATTACCATGAGTCTTCTTAACAACAAGAATTAAGGTTCTAGAGCTATTCTTTATTTTACACCCATTGTCCTTGAACACAAGATTATACCCTTTGTCACACATTTCTCCAACACATAGAATATTATGATTTAGGCCCTCGACATAAAGAACATCATCTGTATTATTCTTACCATCAAAAGTGATAGATCCTTTTCCACAAATCTTACCAATTGCATCATCACCAAACCTAACCAGTCCTACATCATATTTTTCAAACTTAACAAACTTACTCTTGTCTCTTGTCATGTGATTTGAACATTCATTGTCTATGATCCATTCATCTTCCTTTTCAGTATGAAATGTAAATAATTCTCCTAGACTTCTTTCCTTCACACAACTAGCAAGATTAGTAGAAATAGGTTCTTCTCTAAGTGCAATAAACAGGCATTCACTACTATTACCATCATCAGTTACACCATCATCATCTCTAACATAGTAACTCTTTCTTATCATCTTTCCTTTATTTTCATTGATTCTCAAGCCTCTATCAGGACATCTTGAAGAATAGTGACAAATCTTACCACAATTGAAGCATTTAAAAGGTAACTTACCTTTGAACTTTCCTCTACTGCCCCTTTTTATTCTACTTGCAAATTTAGTTTCAAGCTCTACAAATTATTTGTCATATGATTCCACAACATATTTCTTTGATCTAGCAGTCTTAGTTTTCATAGGGCCATGAGTAGTACCAAACTCTCTTATCTCAAAAACAGTCAGTTTACCAAGCAATTTATCTTTTGAAAGCTTTCCCATCTCAAGTATTTCTTCAATGGCAGATACCTTGTGACTATAAGATTTGGGAAGAGTTCTAAGTATCTTATTTGTAACATCCTCATACTTTAATTCTCCACCAAGACCTCTGATGCTGCTGACAAATTCATGAATCTTTTGTAAGTAACTTGTTATGTTCTCATCTTTATCCATTCACATGGTTTCATATGTGGTCTTCAAGTTCTACAATTTGGCCTTCTTGATAGATGCATCACCTTCATAGATTTGCTTTAACTTTTCCTAGATCTCATAAGTAGTTTCTAGACTCACAACTTTTACCATTTTAGTGTTAGGCAAGGAATTTAATAGAGCATTTTTAGCTTTATGATTAGCCTCAAAATCTTTAATCTCTTCTTCAGACTCTGGACCATCTTTAGGTATTGTGTATTTATCTTTAACCATTATCCAAAAATCATAACCAATAGAAATGAGATAACTTCAGCTTCGTAACTTCCAGTAAGCATAGTCAGATCCATCAAATTGAGGAATGCCTTTCTTGTGTACCATCCCAAATCTACCTTAAGTTGTCAGGATTTCTTCCAAGGAACTTGCTCTAATACCAATTGTTGAAAGGCACAAGACAATAAAGAGGGGGTGAATCAGTTGTATCAAAAATTTAACTTCTTGAAACCAAAATCACTTTCAAATTTACTTAATCAAACTCCTTATTTTGTTATGAACATTAAACATGAATAGAAGAATTAAAACATGAACACATCAACACCATACACACATGAACACCATATTTTTATGTGGAAAACCCTAAATAGGGAAAAACCATGGTGAGTGTTAGCTCACAATATAATGTAGTAACAATACCAAATACCAAAGGTGGCTCACTGCCAAAGGGCTCACTACCTAGGCTCACTGCCAAAGGGTGGCTGACTGCCGAGGGTTGGTTCACTACCTGTTGAAATTAGGGTAGACAACTGAGAGGGGGGGTGAATCAGTTGTCACAAAACTTTATCTTTTGCTGCATTTAATCTTCTTTCCCACTTATTAACAGATTAATGATATAACCATGAAAGCATGAATCAACAACACATGAACAGAAACATAATCAACACACATAACACCAAGATTTTTATGTGGAAACCTAGTTAAGGGAAAAACCACGGTGGGGGTTAACCCACAAGATTTATTCTTTGTTAAAAGAATAGAAAAATGGGAAGGCACTTGCCTTCAGGCACACTGCCTAGAGCTCACTACTCCAAGAGACTCACTGTTTACAAAAATATTCACATGGTTAACACTAAAAGCTTGAACTTAGAAACAACATCTTCTCCATGCCAAGGTTCGGTTCCATTGAAGGTCACACCACCTCTACTCTGCACCCAAACATTTCTTCACTACCTCCACATCTTCACACACATCAACACATTTACACAACTTTGTTACACTTTTTTATACATGACATTGACTTTGGAATGAACATCAAAGTCAGCCTTACAATCATCTATCTGGAACATTCTCCAAGATAGGCATTACAAGCAATTATAATTACAAGACTTGAATTAATACAAAATGCTACATGCATACCACTACACTATCAGCCATACATAGCTGGGACTCAAATCTTCCTTAAACAACATGCCACGCTCCATAGAACTTCTCTTAGATCATTCACAACATGCATGAAGCATCTGGTCGGCCAAGACTGGAAAGAACAACAACACCCAAGGAAAAATTTTCAACTATGAGCTCAATCCTCAATGTGGACCACCAACACAATAGGCACACGATCCAGAGACCTCCACAAGCACAATGAAATCAACAAGAACAACCACACCACCTCAAATCACTAGAATCACTTGCATCTTCATATGGAAACTTAAGAACACTAACTGTCATGACTGTCACACTAGAAAGATTACTTCTAGACCTCAAAACCATGAACCACTTGAGTTGAGGATACACACCAACATCCCAAACATACCTCTAGAACCACAGATCATAATATTCCAATGCAGAGCAATCTGGACTAGATTCCTATCACTCTGTTACCTCTGAACAACTGCAAAACCCGGTTCTACTTCCATAACTTCACCAATCCTCCATGCGAACCTCTCAAATCTTAACTGGAGCAACTTCAAACAATCCTCTACACAACCCTTAAGTCCACAGACTTTGATCTTTGTCTCACTGGGAATGCAGAGCAATCTACTTTACTAAATTACACTATCTTAACTGTCTCTGACAAAGAGATATGTTGACATCAATGACAACACATCATAGGCACATATTTGCAACAATCTCCCCCTTTGTCATTGATGGCAACATATGATGTAAAAAACTGATTCAAACATCAAGACAAGGACTTATCCCTCTTTCTCTTATTACACCTACACTCACTTTCTTCATTGCTCCCCATTTCATAAGCAACTACTTACTTTCAAGTTTTTTACATGACTTCTCTCCCCCTTTGACATCAATGGAAAAGGGAACATATTTGTAATCATCTCTCCCCATTTTTGTTTCTTAGATAAAACCAAATTGAACTCCAGAATTAACATATTGACTACTCCCCCTGACTAGCATCCCCTTAACACCAATCTGGATCACAAGATATGACTGTGAGTTCCACTAGACTGATGCACACTAGTGCACCTTAGTTCTGAACAAGAGGGGTAATAACTCCTAGCTTCACTCTGATATACTCAAAAGTGTCCTTAGGTAGAGGCTTAGTGAAGATATCTACAATCTGATCCTTTGAAGAAACAAACTCCAATCTGACTTCATTCTCATTTACATTCTCTCAAAAAGTGAAACTTGATGGATATGTGCTTTGTCTTTGAATGCAACACCAAATTTTTTGAGATGTTTATTTCACTTGAATTATCATAGAAGATTGTAACAAGCTCTTCAAACACAATTCTGATATCCTTTAACATTTGCTTCATCCACAAAAGTTGAGTATAATTACTTGCTACTGCTATATACTCTATCTTTGGAGTAGACAGAGATATTGCCTTGTGCTTTTTTCTCAACCAAGAAACCAATCTCTTTCCCAAGAAAAATACACCACCACTAGTACTCTTCATGTCAGCCACATCTCCTATCCAATCATCATCTGTATATGCATGAAGAGTGAAATCATCATCCTTAAGATACCATAAGCCATAATTAGATGTCCCCTTTAGATATCTAAAAATTATTTTGACTGCTACAACATGAGATTATCTAGGATCAACTTGAAATCTAGCAACAAGGCCAACTACATTCATAATATTAGGTCTAGTTTGAGTCAGATAAAGCAGTCGTCCAATAATTGATCTATACCTTTTCTAATCTACCTTAGGGGAATCATCTTCTTTACTCAACTTGCATCCAGTTATCATAAGAGTACTCACTGGTTTTGACTCCTCCATTTCAAACTTTTTCAACAACTCTTTCACATACTTAGACTGAGATATGAAGATGCCCTTATCTGACTGAATAATTTGCAGACCCAAGAAGAAATTCATTACACCAAACATGGACATCTCAAATTCACTTTGCATCTGATCAGCAAATTTTTTACACATACTCTCATTTTCACCAAAGATGACATCATGAAAAAATACCTCAACAGTTAAGATGTGTTCATGATCAATTTTGAAATAAATATTACTGCCAGCGGTGCCTTTGCTAAAACCTAACTTTAGTAGATACTTATCTAATCTTCCATACCAGGCTCTTGGGGCTTGTTTAAGTCCATACAATGCTTTTGTCAATCTATAGACCATAGCTCCTTGATTAGACAACTAGAATCCTTCTGGTTGCTCAATGTAGACTTCTTCTTCCAACTCTCCATTCAGGAATGTTGACTTGACATCCATCTGGTAAACTTTGAAATCTTTGTAAGTAGCAAAGGCAATAAATAATCTGACTACTTCAATTCTTTCCACTGGAGCAAAAGTTTCTTCAAAATCAATTCTCTCTACCTGAGAATATCCTTTGCATACCAATCTTGCTTTGTTTCTCACAACTTCACCATTTTCATTCAATTTATTCTGGAAGACCCATTTAGTTCCAATTACATTTTTGTTTTTAGGTCTAGGAACAAGAGCCCAAGTATGATTCTTTTCTATTTGCATTCATTCTTCTTCCATTCCTTTTACCCAACTTTCATCATTACAAGCTTCATTCACTGATTTTGGTTCAATCTTTGAAATCAAACAATACTCTTCTTGTTCTTTAACAATTTTTCTTCTAGTTTGAACACCTTTATTTCTATCTCCTATAATTTGATCTTTAGAATGATTCAACCTTACATACCTGGGAGTTTTGGGATTTTCTTGAACTTCTAATTCTTGAACTTGTTTCTCAACATTTGCACTAGCTTCTTGAGTCATTGGATTCTCCAGAGCAATCTAAATATGAGTTTGAGTTTGAACTTCCTTTCCTTTATTTGTACTTTCATTTTGATCATCTAATTCATATCCACAAGACTTGGAAGGTCTCTCCTTGCTTTCATCAACCTTGACATTAGCACTTTCAACAATCCTTTTCAATCTCTTGTTAAAGCACTGGTATGTCTTGCTTTGGTTAGAATAACCTAGAAATATTCCTTCATCACATCTTGCATCAAACTTTCCTAGATCTTCATCTCTTTTGATATAGCATTTACTACCAAAAACTCTAAAGTATTTCACAGTAGGAACATTACCAAACCACAATTCATAAGGTGTTTTACCAGTATTACCTTTGATCTGCACCCGGTTAAGAGTGTAGACAACATTATTCACAACCTCTCTCTAATAGACATGTGGAACATTTGCCTCCATCATCATGGTTCTAGCAGTCTCTTGAATAGTCAGGTTCTCCCTTTCCACAACTCCATTCTACTGAGGAGTCCTAGGAGTAGATAACTATCTTCTTATTCCATGCTCTTCACAAAATGCATTAAACTCACCAGAGGTAAACTCTCCACCTCTATTAGATCTCAAACACTTTATCTTCACGCCAATATCATTCTCCACCTTAGCCTTGAACACCTTGAATCTATCAAGAGCCTATGATTTCTCTCTCAAGAAATTGACCCACATCATCTGAGAGTAATCATCAATCAGCAACATAAAGTATTTGTCTCCTTGCAAACTCCTAACTCTAGCAGGACCACACAAATTAGTGTGCACAAGTTCCAACAATCCACTTGAAAATTGTTCTTTACTTTTGAATGTAGCTCTATTTTATTTTCCCAACTGACATTCCTTACACATGTTATTAGCAGGTTTGACAAGCTTTGGAAGATCTCTCACAGCCTGAGTAGTACTTATCTTGACAATGTTATCAAAGTTTATGTTGGTGCCTGCATGAGCAGTCAGTTTTCAAGCATATAAACATGCAGGCACCTTCCCAAAAAATCCAAAAAGTTCTAAGTCTTTGGGCCTCCTCAGCATTTTTCAGCTGCAGCATCATATTTTCTTCGAGGAGGAGGTCATCATCATCATGTTTCCAGTTATCGCCGTGTTGCTTGCGAGGGTCATCATATTTTCTGCCTACATGATCTTTCGCGGGGTGATATTTTAACATCGGGTGATCTTGGTTAAGATCATCCTGATGATGTTGCTGTAAAGTCCTAAGTATGATCCGATCTTCATCGAGGTCATCATATTTGAACATCGGGTGATCTTAGTCAAGATCATCCTGATGTTGTTTTATCACTTCATGTTTGTTGTGTTATCACCCTGATGATGCTGACGTCATTCTTATGTCAGGGTGATATCTATTTCTCTGCCTATCTGCATCATGATATTTCTGAAGGAGGGGGTGATATTTTCATGTTTAAATATCACCCGGATGTATGTTTGTTCCAGCATCATGATGATGCTGATATCAGGGAGATATCCACCTGTCGGCTTCATGCATTATCTAGTGGGGGGTGATCATTTCAAATATCTGTCATATTCATATATCACCCTGATCTTATAGTGGAGCTACAGTGCAGCATGATATTTGTGCATTAGGATGATATTTCCAAATATCTGGTTATCTTCCGAATATCATCCTGATGCCGACATGTGGTGGTGACGTCATCAGGGTCTGGGGGGTCATATTTCTAACATTACTCATCTTATGAAGATCCCCCAATGTTGCGAATATGACGATGACGTCATCCGGATATGAGGAGGTGCGTAGTAGGCAGATATGCTGATGATGTCAGCAGGATATGACGGTGACGTCATCAGGATTTTTCATCGGCCAGACATTTGGTATTGGTTAAGCAGGAGGATCTTCCTCTGATGGATCAGGTTGTGCCGATGAAGGCGATTATCATGCAGGTGATATTGCGATGATGATGTTGACGTCAAGGTGATATTTCAAGCAACAGGATATCATGCTACTGGAGGATGATGATGATGAAGGCTTATACTAGTGTCGTTAGGAGCAAAAGCACCGACATCATATATGCTCATGACCTGGTATATAAAGTGTTAAAGAGGTCACCACGGGGTGCATGTGGGATATTTGATATCCTGCATATTTTGAAATATCATGACGATGTATCTTGGCGGGAAACGGTTGCGACGCACAATATTCTGCATTTCCCAAGGCCGCGAGTTGGTGCGCCATTAATGGCGATTGTTGCAGAGGTATGGGCGATGGTGTGGACGAATCCAGTACCCGACTGAAGATGTGGATCCCTAGGCGGCGGTGCAAGGCTCAAGATTTCTTCTTGTCTCCTTTCCCACTTGCTGCATTGAATGTTTGAGCGCCAATCTGATGATACTGTGTATCTGGCAGGATTATTTTTGATCAACTATGCAATTAATGTTGGGAACCTTCCTTGCTGTATATAGCAGGTTGTGTTGCTCATTTGAAGGTTGTTGAAAGTTGAAGATTTTTGGCTCTATAATTCAAAACAAGCTGATCTGGTTGCTCTGTACAGCTAAACCTGTGAGTCTATGTATCTCCTGTTGTACGATTTGGCATGAATCCACTGATTTCATGGTTAATCTTATATGAATAATGCTGTGTTTGCATGTGTTATGCTGATTCTGTCTCCAGTTTTGCATGTATCTTTCTTACTGCAATAGGGATGCCATAAGTATAGACAGCTTAACACTCTTTATTGGGAGATATCTGTAAGGCAGATATCATGTGTATCCCCCTGAAATCCAGTTTTAGCTATTCATGCTGATCATTCACAGGTGTATGTCTACCGACTCCAAGCCCTGGATAGGCACCAATCTAGCTCTGTGTTGAGGTTATACACCATGTCCAGCTTTGCATCCAAAATCCATTTCAAACCATCTCTTCCTTCCATCTGTTAGTTGTAGGAGTAGGATTAGGAACCCCCTGCATGCTCTCATACCCAACCAGACATCATGTCCAAGAATGTTGCCAACCTTGTGATCTATCATACAGATCTTGGTCCATACATGAGAGTATTCTGCCTGTTGTTGTCAAGTTAAATCTTTCTATCTCTGAGCTAGTCAAGGTTACATCTTGAGTTATAGGGATACCCCCCTTGGTGCGGCAGAACCAGAAGTGAAGGGGAGGCAACTCACGCAACCTCCTGTATTTAGTTGGCTGAATCTGCCTGTGCATTAGAAGTGGCAAACCCTAATGCTGATTCAAAAAAAAAACCCAACAAATTGGTGACTCCACTGGGGAGAAAATTGATGAAAAAGTGTTATATCTTGTGACCCATCCGAGTCACCAACAAATTGGCAACCCTGCTGGGGATGTTGATGTAAAGTGATATCCTGCAGTCTCTGGTGAAGTTTTGCTCTGCTGGTGGAATGAACCTGGAAAAGTAGCTTTCAGCTGCTGTAAATTTTGTCCTCTCTGGAGAGGTGGCGACTCTGCAAAAAAGATCTAAATGCACATGAAAGATGGATGTATGTGATGTGACAAAAATGTGCTATTCATATTTCAGCATCTGTATGAGAAAAGGTATCTTGTTCCTTCCCCTTTATATTTACTATTTTACTGCATAGGTTAGATGCCAGGGGAGGTTACAGGTCTTAGGCAGACAAAGGATGTCTAAGAGTAAGTTTTTTATGAATCCAAGTATGAATTATCCCATACTCAGTGGTGAAATGTTGGAGAAAAGAATAGAAGAGATAAGAAATAGGTTGATATTCTTAGAGGCTGAGTAGGCCCAGTTAAAAAGTAGTAACCCTGTTGTGTCTGCTAGTCAGAAGGCTAAACCTCTTCTCAGCCCTTTTGATCTTTTGTATGACCAACTGGATTTGTCATGGGTTGATTATAAAGTAGAAACTATGCCTGCTAGGATATACTGTCAGATGCCTAGATTTAGTGGTCATAGTGTATGTGATGGGAATGCACATATCCAAAATTTTCACAGTTTTATGGGAAAACATTCATTCAGAGATGAGGATATGTGGATGAGGTTTTTTGTTAGGTCCTTTGATGCAAAAGCAAAAGACTGGTATTTGAGCTTTTCAAAAGGATCCTTTGCCTGTTGGGATGAGCTTACTGACTGTTTCAAGGAAGAATTCGCAAGAGAACCTGCTGATTTTGTTGCAGAATTGATGAACATCAGAAAACAAGATGAAGAGCCGTGTGTTGATTTCAGTCATAGGTTTGCAAGAGCCCTTTCACATGTCCCAGAAGTCTTCAGACCTGATATTTCAGCCTGTGTTGGCATACTCTTTGAATCTTTTGAGGAGGGATTTAGTGCAATACTGAGGGATTTCAAGGTGACAAGTATGCAGATGGCATACAGGTTCATAGAAAAGGTAGAAAAAATCAGAAATGTGCACCTGCTGAAACCCCTGTCCCCAGGCCTTGGTGTGAATAATAGTTGTGAAGCTGCAAATGACCAGATAATTAAGGCATCATGTGAAGATGAAAAGATGAATGTTGAGGATGACAGTGAAAGGACTAATGAGGATTCCCATTGCAATGATGAGGCATCTGACCATGAAAACAACAATGAGGTTGTGGACAGCAATGAGCAATTTTTGGAATGGACCTGTGGAGATAATTGTGAGTATTGTGCTCAAGATAGAGAAGAAATAAGCATACAGGCTGATACTCCTCCACAGAGTGAATCCATTGGTGATGAAGATGCATGCTCTGCTGCCCATGAACAAATGGCATACTATGATGAAACTGATGCACCTGGGTCACCCATCTATGACACATATGGTGATGAAGATCTAGACATTGTTTTTGGCTTGGATTCTATTTCTCATCCTGATGAAAGAGGAAACAGCATACATCAGGTAAGTGATTGTAAAAATGTGCCTGATTTGAAAGAGGTGCCGGAGCCTGATCTTTTCCAGCCTGGTGCTGCTGATTGTTGTGTACATGATGTGCACAATTGTGAATTTGAAAGCTTTTCTTTTGATATGCCAGCATATACAATGAGCTCTGATCTTCCTAGCTGTGTGGTAGACTTTGAGTGTTTTCAGTTTTCAGTCCAGCTAGGAGATCATTTTACAATGCATACTGCTGATGCAGATGATGATAAGTGTTACATACCATTTGAGTATGCATTGCCTGATACATTCTGCATCCACTTGTTGCCAGATGTTGAAGGTTATCTGCACAGGATTGACAGTGACAAGCCAAATCAGAGGGTTGAATGTGCAGATGACCAGGTTTGTTTGGGGTCAGATCTTGGCAGTATCTCCAAGCTTGACCCAGTGTATGCAGATGAAAACAAAGTGTTTGACAAAGGGAGATACAGGTTTTTCCTTTTCTTGGTGGCCTTAGGCCATCAAGTGTGTTTGGTGATGCAGGTTAGCGCAGTATTTGACTCTGTGCCCAATGGATAAGGGACTGGTCTGCATCCCAGAGATCTAGGGTTCTCGCTGCAGTCTTGCACCTGCACATCCCCAGACAGAGCCACTATTGGTGCCTGCATGAGCAGTCAGTTTTCAAGCACATAAACATGCAGGCACCTTCCCAAAAAATCCAAAAAGTTCTAAGTCTTTGGGCCT
This sequence comes from Cunninghamia lanceolata, assembly GCA_027924645.1. Lineage (NCBI taxonomy): Eukaryota > Viridiplantae > Streptophyta > Pinopsida > Cupressales > Cupressaceae > Cunninghamia > Cunninghamia lanceolata. Next base: position 1,757,829 of record BSBN01000445.1, read on the forward strand.
CCTCAGCATTTTTCAGCTGCAGCATCATATTTTCTTCAAGGAGGAGGTCATCATCATCATGTTTCCAGTTATCGCCGTGTTGCTTGCAAGGGTCATCATATTTTCTGCCTGCATGATCTTTCGCGGGGTGATATTTTAACATCGGGTGATCTTGGTTAAGATCATCCTGATGATGTTGCTATAAAGTCCTAAGTATGATCCGATCTTCATCGGGGTCATCATATTTGAACATCGGGTGATCTTAGTCAAGATCATCCTGATGTTGTTTTATCACTTCATGTTTGTTGTGTTATCACCCTGATGATGCTGACGTCATTCTTATGTCAGGGTGATATCTATTTCTCTGCCTATCTGCATCATGATATTTCTGAAGGAGGGGGTGATATTTTCATGTTTGAATATCACCCGGATGTATGTTTGTTCCAGCATCATGATGATGCTGATATCAGGGAGATATCCGCCTGTCGGCTTCATGCATTATCCAGTGGGGGGTGATCATTTCAAATATCTGTCATATTCATATATGACCCCGATCTTATAGTGGAGCTACAGTGCAGCATGATATTTGTGCATCAGGATGATATTTCCAAATATCCGGTTATCTTCCGAATATCATCCTGATGCCGACATGTGGTGGTGACGTCATCAGGGTCCGAGGGGTCATATTTCTAACATTACTCATCTTATGAAGATCCCCCAATGTTGCGAATATGATGATGACGTCATCCGGATATGAGGAGGTGCGCAGTAGGCAGATATGCTGATGACGTTAGCAGGATATGACGGTGACGTCATCAAGATTTTTCATCGGCCAGACATTTGGTATTGGTTAAGCAGGAGGATCTTCCTCCGATGGATCAGGTTGTGCCGATGAAGGCGATTATCATGCAGGTGATATTGCGATGATGATGCTGACGTCAAGGTGATATTTCAAGCAACAGGATATCATGCTGCTAGAGGATGATGATGATGAAGGCTTATACTAGTGTCGTCAGGAGCAAAAGCACCGACATCATATATGCTCATGACCTGGTATATAAACTGTTAAAGAGGTCACCGTGGGGTGCATGTGGGGTATTTGATATCCTGCATATTTTGAAATATCATGACGATGTATCTTGGCGGGAAACGGTTGCGACGCACAGTATTCTGCATTTCCCAAGGCCGCGAGTTGGTGCGCCATTAATGGCGATTGTTGCAGAGGTATGGGCGATGGTGTGGACAGATCCAGTACCCGACTGAAGATGTGGATCCCTAGGTGGCAGCGCAAGGCTCGAGATTTCTTCCTATCTCCTTTCCCACCTGCTGCATTGAATGTTTGAGCGCCAATCTGATGATACTGTGTATCTGGCAGGATTATTTTTGATCAACTATGCAATTAATGTTGGGAACCTTCCTTGCTGTATATAGCAGGTTGTGTTGCTCATTTGAAGGTTGTTGAAAGTTGAAGATTTTTGGCTCTGTAATTCAAAACAAGCTGATCTGGTTGCTCTGTACAGCTAAACCTATGAGTCTATGTATCTACTGTTGTACAATTTGGCATGAATCCACTGATTTCATGGTTAATCTTATATGAATAATGCTGTGTTTGCATGTGTTATGCTAATTCTGTCTCTAGTTTTGCATGTATCTTTCTTACTGCAATAGGGATGCCATAAGTATAGACAGCTTAACACTCTTTATTGGGAGATATCTGTAAGGCAGATATCATGTGTATCCCCCTGAAATCCAGTTTTAGCTATTCATGCTGATCATTCACAGGTGTATGTCTACCGACTCCAAGCCCTGGATAGGCACCAATCTAGCTCTGTGTTGAGGTTATACACCATGTCCAGCTTTGCATCCAAAATCCATTTCAAACCATCTCTTCCTTCCATCTGTTAGTTGTAGGAGTAGGATTAGGAACCCCCTGCATGCTCTCATACCCAACCAGACATCATGTCCAAGAATGTTGCCAACCTTGTGATCTATCATACAGATCTTGGTCCATACATGAGAGTATTCTGCCTGTTGTTGTCAAGTTAAATCTTTCTATCTCTGAGCTAGTCAAGGTTACATCTTGAGTTATAGGGATACCCCCCTTGGTGCGGCAGAACCAGAAGTGAAGGGGAGGCAGCTCAAGCAACCTCCTGTATTTAGTTGGCTGAATCTGCCTGTGCATTAGAAGTGGCAAACCCTAATGCTAATTCAAAAAAAAAAACCCAACAGTTTACATGACACATTCTCCTATGCCATAACCAACTCTGACCAATCTGAGCAATTAAACAACTATTACCAGTACCACTTAAATGAAAGATATTACCTCTAGTCTGTGTACCAGATGAAATCTTAGTTCTGGAGTTTCCCAAAATTCTGCATTTTCCATCCTTGAATCAGAGATCATACCCTTTGTTAACCAACTGTCCAACGCTGAGAAGATTATGCTTTAATCCTTCTACATACAAAACATCATCAGTGTCATTCTTACCATCAAGAGAGATGGATCGTCTACCACGGATTCTACTAGCTGAATTGTCTCCAAACTTCACAATTCCACCTTCATATCTTTCCAAACTTCCAAACTTACTTTTATCACCAGTCATATGACGAGAACATCCACTGTCAATCACACATTCATCCTTTTCTTCAACCTGAGTAGCCAAGGTACTTTCCACATTCACACAGCTAGTAGATTCAATAGGCACTGGTTCTTCTTTTTTGATAGCAATGAACACCCATTCATTTCCATAGGTACTTCCCATATCAGATTCATCATCTGTGACTCATTCATTAGCACCTTCTTAGACATAGTAGCATTTCTTCTTAACCTTGGGTTTGTTAGGGTTTGGCTTTGAAACCCTCTCTGAACATTTTGAAGTAAAATGACCAATCTTATTGCAAGCAAAACATTTGAAAGGCATCTTTCCTTCATACTTACCAGATCCTCTTGGTAATCTTTTGGCAATAAGGGCATCAAGTTCTTCAAGCTCAGATTCATCTTCTTCAAACTCCTTCCTTGCCTTCTCATATCTAGTTAGTTTTCTTGAAGAGCTTTCACTTGGATCAAATCTTTGCTTTCTAAAAACATTGGCTTTAAATGCAGATTCTGATTTAGGAAGAGAATCACCAAACTCACAAATGCTGAAAGCTTGCCAACCAACTGATCCCTTGTAACATCTATCATAGTCTTGATCTCCTCAATAGTAGTAACTTTGTGCTTGTATGAAGCAGGTAAGAATCTGAGCACCTTACCAACAATCTTTGATTCTTCCAGTTTTCCACTAGCACACAAGTTCATTCACCTTCTGCATGTAGGAAGTGATGTTTTCATCTTCACTCATCCTTAAACATTCGTGTCTACCCTTCAGGCTCTGTAGCTTAGCACATTTGACATATGCATCACCTTCATACAGAGTTTCCAAATTCTTCCAGATTTCATGAATAGTTTGCAATTCCAAGACATTTATCATTTATGTATCAATCAGAGCACTCAACAATGCTTCCATAGCCTGAATGTTGTATTCAGCTTCTTTGATTTGATTTGGAGTTGTAGGACCATTCTATGGAGGACTATACTTATTCTTAGTTATCAACCAATAAGGATCACCCATGCATTGTAAATGACACTCCATGCAATTCTTCCAAAGAGAGTAATTTGTTGCATCAAATCTCAGACTGTCCTTGTATGTTGACATCCTGGATCTCCTCAAGTGGTCAAGCTTCTTTTATAGGAACCAGCTCTAATACCAATTGTTGAAATTAAGGAAGACAACTAAGAGGGGGGGTGAATCAATTGTCACAAAACTTTATCTTTTGCTACATTTAATCTTCTTTACCACTTATTAACAGATTAATGATATAACCATGAAAGCATGAATCAACAACACATGAGTAGAAACATAATCAACACACATAACACTAGGATTTTTATGTTGAAACTCAGTTAAGGGAAAAACCACAATGGGGGTTAACCCACAAGATTTATTCTCTATTAAAAGAATAGAAAAATGGGAAGGCACTTGCCTTCAGGCACACTGCCTAGAGCTCACTACTCCAAGAGACTCACTGTCTACAAAAATATTCACATGGTTAACACTGAAAGGTTGAACTGAGAAACAACATCTTCTCCATGCCAAGGTTTAGTTCCATTGAAGCTCACAACACCTCTGCTCTACCCCCAAACACTTCTTCATTACCTCCACATCTTCACACACATCGACACATTTACATGACTTTATTACACGTATTTATACATGACACTGACTTTGGAATGAACATCAAAGTTGGCCTTACAATCATCTATCTAGAACGTTATCGAAGATAGGCATTACAATTAATTATAATTACATGACTTGACTTAATACAAAATGCTACATACAAACCACTACACTCTTGGCCAAACATAGCTGGGACTCAAATCTTTCTCGAAAAACATGCCACACTCCATAGAACTTCTCTTAGATCATCCGTAACACGCATGAAGCATCCGGTCATCCAAGACTGGAAAGAACAACAATAACCAAGGAGAAATCTTCTACTATGAGCTCAATCCTCAATGCAGACCACCAAAACAATAGGCACATGATCTAGAGACCTTCACAAGCATAATGGAATCAACAAGAACAACCGCACCACCTTAAATCACCAGAATCACTTGTATCTTCATATGGGAACTTAAGAACACTAACAATCATGACTGTCACACTAGAAAGATTGCTTGCAGACCTCCAAACCACAAACCACTTGAGTTGACAATACACACCAACATTCCAAACATACCTCTAGAACCAGAGACCATAATATTCCAATGCGAAGCAATGTAAACCAAATTCCTATCACTCTGTTACCTCTGAACAACTACAAAACTTAGTTCTACTTAGATGGCCATAACTTCACCAATCCTCCATGCGGACCTCTCAAATCTTAACTAGAGAAAATTCAAACAATCCTCTACACAACCCTTAAGTTCATAGACTCTGATCTTCATCTCATTGGGAATACGGAGCAATATACTTTACTAAACTACATTGTCTTCACTGTCTCTAACAAAGAGATATGTTGACATCAATGACAACACATCATAGGCACATATTTACAACACTGCCAAGGTTGGCTCACTGCCAGGGTTGAATGGATATATTAGCATCTACACCATGCCTGAGTTCAGTTCAATTGAAGCATAATACAACTCCTCTGCTCTACTCTACTGTTACACCTCACACTTTATCTTCACATCTTCATAACTTGGCTGCTTAATCATGAATTCATTTCATACATTTATACCTATCATCAACCTTGAAATGCACATCAAGGTCAGCATTACATTCTACAACCATTGGAACTCTCTTCAAGGTTGGCATATATACATAAATCAAATTAGGAATACACCTAAAAAAACTTACAGAGTAAATGAAATAAGGATGAATACATAATGACTTAGATTAGACCCAAATACACCTTCACATGCTTGGACATGCTTCTACAATCCACAATTCACCTCTGCAATAGGTGTGACTAACCAGGTCAGCCAGAACTTGTACACATATCAAGAACACTTAGAAAAAAGCTTGCAAGATCTTCATTGTAGATTGCAAATCAATCACATGCCTTCAACACATTATGGAGTCATCCATGAACAACATAGAGTCACTTGGGATCCATCAAATCCAACCGCAATAGATCTCACTTGAAGACAACAAATGTCACTTGAAGATACATCTCAAACTGCTTCTCAACAAACACTGTCAAACTCTGCTAATCACTAACTTGCCTTCCAGAGCACCAAATGGAAAATCCTTTGGAAAGAAGATGACTGAGGGCCTTATAAGCTTAAGTCCTAAACTGCAAAGCCAAAATCCAATTTGCGGAGAAATGCAGAGAAAAACACTTTCTCCCTGTCACTCTTCAAACCTTACCAAGCACAGTTTTCAAACTAGTGAATAGAAGTTTTTCTGCACAACAATCTGGACCACCAAAATCTAGATTTAGGATCTTTAAACACTTCTCTAGATCATATCCAAAGCTCATACTCTAGTCCTCAATAAAGAGAAAATGCGGACCAAAATACTTAGACAGTGTTCTTCAATCAAGCAATATCAGAAGATATAGTTGACACAAACGACAACATAGACATGTTGACATCAATGACAACACCAGTTAGAAGATACTTGCAACAAGAAGCACTAAATAAGGATGTAAGAGCTATCACAAGAAGGTTTTGGTTTCTAGAATTTGATGAAGATTTCTACTACAGGAAGCTACTAGGGAGACTGCTTGGGAAAATGCTTCGCATTCCTCCGCATTTGAAGATATGGTCATGTGGTTTAGAATCTAATTTTAATATGTTGTGAAGGTGTTATATCCAAGAGATAAAGAATGTATATCTTCATCAATAAAAGTTATGAGTGATAAAGTTTTGGTATGTGCTTTGGCAGAGTAAAATGGTGATGAAGACTTGGCGGAATACTCTGTATTCCTCTGAATGTGAAGATTTGTCAATGCAATTTTGTGAACATGTTCAAGGAGGTTCAATGCATACTTTTGTAAAGTATCTAGTGATTTAGTGTGCCACAAGAAATGTTTAATCCTCTATGTGTACCACCAAGCTGAAATGACCAATTTGCTACAAGCTTCATGTGTTCTTACTTAAGGGAGACCTTTTTCAAATGATCATGACATGTAGATATTATTATTTGAAGGATGATACCGTGAAGAATGTTTAGGACTGGATTAAGCATGTGTTGGGGTCTAAAAGGTGAGTTTCTTCTCCTAGAGTAGCATGTAGTGCATGTTCAGGCTTGTCCTCTACATGTTTCATGATGTGTGATCTTTGGCTGACTTGTAAATTGTAATATTCTTGTTGTATTGGCTGACTTGTAATGTAATCAATGTAATATCATGTATATATTATGAACCTAGTTGATCTAGGTGAGGTATGATTGTGAAATAAGAATATGAGTGTGTAAAGAGTAGAATATGAACATGTTATGCATTATGATGTGTGACTGAAGGAGAAAGAGCAAAAGCAATATGGGTTGTCCTAATTCAACTTGAAGAAAATTTGTGATAGGAAGGAAGTGAAGAGTGTGCCTAATTGATCAAATCATCAGAAGAGGAATTGCAATCATCAAAGGTGTGAGCTTCAATGTTAGTTGTTAGGCAGTAGAAGGACTGTCATACTATAATCATTTCTAAGTTCATTCTCAAATTAGGGTGTAGTTGCTTCCTTGGGTTGTAGCCCTAAAACAAAGTCTTCAGGGAGTAGTAGGTTCCTTTGGAGTAACCCTAAAACAAAGTCAGCAGGGATTAGTAGCTTCCTTGGGTTGTTGCCCTAAAACAAAGTTGTAATTTTTATAGCAGTGAGCTTCATATATTGTGAGTTAATCCTCACCATGGTTTTTCCTCTTTTTGGGAGTTTCCATGTACATCTGGTGTTATGTGTTGATGTGCATTGTGTTCATATTTCATGTTTATGTTAATGCTGTAATATTTAAGTTTTAAACTACTCAGGAAGAATTGAAGGTTGTTTGGATACTGATTTCCCCCTCAGTATCCTAGTGTGTTCAACACTTGGCACATGAAAGAGACCTCCCCTAATGTTTACACACCCACCCTTACATGTTAGGGTGGTTTGTTGGGCCCCACAATGAGCAAAACAAAAAATATGGCTCTTGGCAAGGTTGTGTTGAATGCCACAGAAGCATTTTACAAGAATGCATTTAATTTCGGTATGGTTGAATGGATTGGAGTTCACAAAAATTGAGAGAGGTTATTTTGGGTGGACCCCACATTCACTTGTAGGTATGAAAAAACATTCCCAAATGCCACAAATTTCAAGAACCGCTTCATCAAAGTTTGGTGGTTTTTTTCTCCCAGGGACCTAAAGTGACTTTGTCGGTAGCCTATAGCCTGAAACATCTGGGGATCTTGGTACATGAAAAGAGACCTCTCATAGTGTTTACCCACCCACCCCAATGTGTTGAAGTAGTCCGTTGGGCCCCATGAGGTGTGGAATAAAAAATTTCACTCCTAGCACCTTTCCATTGCATGAAACTAAAGCATTTTGGAACAATGTGTTCCTTGTGACCACAGGCAAATGAAATTGATTTTTAAAAAATGAGGTAGGTATTTGTAGGTGGACTTGACATCTACCTATACATGAAAATGATATGTTTCTAGGTGTCACGGTTTGATAGAACAACCGGTCCAACATTTGACACCTATTTTTGTCTTAGGGCTCTTAACGGACTGTCTTTGTCCAAAGTAGCAAAGAACGACCAAGAGGCTTCTCTACCATAAAGAAACCTCCTCTAGCATTTACCCGCCCACCTGGATATGTTGGCACTGTCCATTTGGCCCCAGGAGATGCCAAATGCAAAAATTCAGTCCTAGCACCTTTCTAGTAGATGAAACTAGACTAAAAGATACGTTGTAATCTCCATTTTAGGTGTTTCCTCTACTCTCCTTAGATTGATATGGTGTTCTCACTTGATCCAATGTGTTGTAGGGTATTAATCAAAGGTTCAAAAATTTCTTGAAGATGATGAACCCATTCCAATCCATGTTAGAACAAGAAAAATGTAAAAGATATGATCATGTTAGTACAAGAAAAATGTAATAATGGGATAGATAACATCATCTAAAATAACAAAATATAATCTTGTAAGCACATGTATCTAGTGTTTAAGTAGGAAAAACATAATGGAAAAACACACTATTGGTAATTTATTTCAAAATCAGCAGTGGGTTTGCCAGTTCCAATGCATAGGCAGATTTAGCCAACGAATACAGGAGGTTGCGTGAGCTGCCTCCCCTTCACTTCTGGTTCTGCCACACCAAGGGGGGTACCCCATTAGCTAAAGATGTAACACTTGACTCACCCAATGACAGGAAGATTTAGCTTTGTGATAACAAGCAGAATACTCTCATGTGTGGACCAAGATGTGCATGGTACATCACAAGGTTGGCAACATTCTTGGACATGTTTGTCTAGTTGTGGATGAGAGTATGCACGGGTCCTAATCCTACTCCTACAACTAACAAGTTGGAATAATGGAATGGTTTGAATTTGATGGTTTGGGTGCAAGACAGGGGTTTTGGATCATAACTACTTCACAAGGGCAAACTGGTACCTATCTCAGAGCAAGGAGTCAACTAGACGTATACATAAGAATGGCTTGCAACTGGCATTCAAGTTTCAAGGGGTTAGACTGATGCTTTCCTTACAAACATCACCCAAGGATGGGTACTTAACTGCTCATGCTTACAAACATCCCAGCTGACATACATTCTTCTCCATACCTTAACCTAAAACAATTTAATCCACTCCTTGAATGGAAGTTAGAGATTAGGCATGCAATACATAAATCTATATTCATGAATTTGAGAAACCCTTAGCAACCAAATTTACAAGAAGAAATGCATACAACAATTGGAGACAGATAGCAAAACACATGCAAGAAGCATTTTTCATATAACATTAACACTAAAACTGAACATATATGCAAGATACAACTCAGATGCAACACTACAACTCCACAGAGATACAATAGCCAGGCAAATGCTCTGTATTTCATTATTTTTTCCCTAAAATTGCCCAAGTCTTCAACCTTTACAAATGAGTCACACAACCTGCTATATACAGTAGGAAGGTACTCAGCATTAACCACTAGGCGATTCAAAATTTGCTAGATATAACGCATCTTGAGAAAATGGCACTCAAACATTGAATGCAATAGGTGAAGGAGGAGACAGAGAGTGATCTCAAGCCTTGCGCCGCCACCTGGGGATTCACATCTTCAATCGAGTACTTGATCCATCCATGCCTTCACCCATACCCTGTAACATCTGCCATTAATGGCGTACCAACCCGTGGCCATCAGGAAGTGCAGTATACTATGCACTTCACAAATTTTCCCACCAAGAAATATGACCCTAACTTTTCAAATCATGTGGGAGTCATTTATCCCACATGCACCCTGCGGTGACCTCCTCAACACTTTATAAACTGGGCTGCGAACATATATGATGTCAGCAATTTTTCTCCTGACGGCACCAACCCTAAACCTCATCATCATGACCCGCACCAATGGCGAGCCAACACTCCTTACCTGATATTGAACATCACCCTGATACTACTTGCCACCTTGATGATCCTCATGTTCAATATCCTGTCAGCCAGACCCTTGATATCAGCAACCCACCTGCATGTTCGCCCGATATGAAATATCACCCTGATATTTCACATCACCCTGATGTGAAATATCACCCCGCGGGAAAGTATCATCCTGACTGCATCACCTGATAACCAATATCACCCCACCAATCCCAAGGACATCATAAAAAAAGTCCTCCTACATGAAATCCAGTCAGCTCCTGATGATGTCACCATCATATTCATACCATGCACCTCCTCATATCTAGATGACGTCACCATCATATTGACAAAGTAGGGTGATATTCAAAAAATCGTCTGATATTTGGAATATCACCCCACTCGCAAAATGTCCAGTTGCACTATAGCTTCATTGTAATATCGGGGTGATCCTTGAATATGACTGATATTTGGGATATCACCTCCTCCTTTGGAATATGATGATATCCTTAGACAAGTAGACATCACCCTCATGCAAAATTTGACGTCAGCAGCATTGGGTGATGAAAGAATGTTGGGGTGATATTGACAAAGATCACCTGACATTTGAAACATGATGATGACCCCCTCCTTCAGAAAATCAAGTTATATTTGAAATATGATGAGGAGGCACACAAACCTAGAATTTTGATAGGCATAACTTCCTCACTTGGCCAAATTTCAGGGTGATATAAAAGGCAATCTTGCTTAGAATTTTACACTCTTCCATTTGGCAGGCCTCTTAAGGCAAGATTCAGACCTCATGCTTCATAAAATTTTAGGTTTTGAATGAGAAAACCTGTAAATGTTCAAGATCAAAACCCTAGACATAAATGAGTACTAACAGAGGCTCCGATTGGGGACGCATGCCTCTTGCAGGCATTGCAAGAACCTCAGAATCTCTAGTTTCGTAGATTGGGCCTTATCCATTGGGTAATAGAGTCAAACATTGCACCAACCTACACACAAATTATATTTTCAAACATTATTTTGGCAGCCCTAGGTAGCCAAAAAAGAAGAACCACAACTTTATCCTGTCAAATGCCTGATTCCAAATTGAATAATCCCAACCATGGCTGAAAAAATTAAAACAATCTACCCACATGCTGATCTTATGAATTACATGCTTCACCATTTTTGAAAACTTGCCCCTGTCAGTGTAGCCTCTGTCACTCTACATCTTACAATCAGAGATATAACCATACACATTATAATATTCTTCAGCATTAGGTAACATATGTATGTTATGATCCTCAAGCAGTATATCCTCATATTGCATTTGGCAATATTCATTATCTACCTAGCTGTTGCATATAACCAAACACATATCCAACTGATCCAAAAACTGAAAACACTCAGAATATATGAGACCATCAGTACCACTTATATCACCTATTGACATTGAAAACACATCTTGATCCACACACATACTGCTGCATATGTCTGAACCAACTGATGATGAACATTCATTATCCACACTTTGCAAATCCACATCATCATCATCATCAAATAGAGGGTTAATCCTGCACCAATGAGGGTCATGACTCACAACACCAAATGCATCTAGAGGCTCATCATAAAGGGGATTCATACTCGTTACAAAGGTCTCTGTTTCTTCTTCATGACAATCCATTTCTTTTTCATCATTATCAGACCTAGAGTCATAAGAAGAACAAACCTGATCCATGAACTGGTCATGAATATCATCACTATCATCTTCAACATCTTATTGCCCCACATACAAAACTTTTGCTACTTCAATGCACTCTAAAGTTGAGCTATCTACATCATTTTCCAGCCATCTAATGCTTCCTAATGAAATTGATATTGATTCTTGATCCATATGATTACAACTTTGCACAACTAGATCATTTAAACATGAATGCTCTTTGTTTAGCACTGGCATGCAAATATCACTTGAAAAATCATTATTATCAACTTCTTTTGCTGGGAAAATCAAGATATCCTTCTCTATAACAGAAACATCATCAACTTAGAACGATGCAAAAACTGGGACCGCAAGGGTGTGAGTACTTTGACATTCATCTCCAACATTTAAATTATATCTTTCATCAACATTGGGAACTGCAGGACAACAAATTTTTTTAGAGAAATAACCCTTTTGAATTCCATATCTCCAATTATTTTCAATGTCTATTGCAAACTGTTGTACCTAATGCAATGCGGTGGGCTCCTTATCTCTCAATCTATAGCTCATTTTCTTACCAAATGCTCCCAAATAGACAACTAGGCACAATGTATCATTAGATCTCATCATTCTGGTATTCTATTCAATGCCCTCATAAATCTGAGGTTAAAAGCTAGGATCAACCCATCTTCTTCAATATGGATATACATAAAATCACTAATAACTACATATTCAGAAATTCTTTCATCATATTGTTCTAGAAATGCAGATTTGAATTCTTTCCAAGAGCTGACAGAGTAAGTTGGAAGGTAGGAGAACCAGTCCCTTGCATCTTCATCTAGAAATTGAACAAATAATCTCATAACTACATCTTCATGGTTAATCTCAAAATCATCTATAACATTTATAAACTGTTGCAAGTGCCTCTCAGCTGATTCATCATGTATACTGTTGAATCTGGGCAAATACGTTCTGATTTTAGGTGGAAAAGCATTTGGATAACCATCAATGCCACTAAAATTTATGGGCTTATATCTGTCAGTGTTGAAACTCCTTCTACTACTATGTTGGGATTGGTTACTATACATTGTTGCATTTGACACCTCACAAGGGTGCATGGGCTGACAATACATCTTTTTGTGTGCAACCCTCTTCTCAACTCAGATTTTCAATCAATAACCTTAGGCTTTTAAAATATAAACTATTGTTTCAAATTTCCTAAGGTCCTCTAAATGAGTCTTTTAAACAATATTGCATACTCCTTTTGAAATGCAAACTAGGTCCTCACAAAAGTATGCAATCTAATCACCAATATTTCCCTTTTGACTAGTGCTATTTCACCAAATAGGGAACCTTTCAAAACTTATGAAAATACTTGGATATGTTGCAGCAACTGCAAATTCAACACCTCTGGTGTCCTCTTATCAGGTTCTTATATACAGAGTCGCCACCTCCTTGGTAGAGGAATAAGCTTCAAATAGGCTGAAGCTGAAAATTGATTTCTTTCTAGGTTCTCCCACAGCAGAGCCACACACATAACTTTTTAGATTTTGTTGTAACAAACACCTCTAGGTCTACTTCTTCAATCCTTTAGACTCAAACTTTCACGGATATGACATTGATCTCCCCAGCTGAGTCGCCATCTGTTGGTAATTTATTTCAGAATCAGTAGTGGGTTTGCCAGTTCTAATGCATAGGTAGATTCGGCCAACGAATACAGGAGGTTGCATGAGTTGCCTCCCCTTCACTTCTGGTTCTACCGTGCCAAGGGGGGTACCCCATTAGCTAAAGATGTAACACTTGACTCACCCAATGACAGGAAGATTTAGCTTTGTGATAACAGGTAGAATACTCTCATGTTAGGACTCGTGCATACTCTCATCCACAACCAGACAAGCATGTCCAAGAATGTTGCCAACCTTGTGATGTACCATGCACATCTTGGTCCACACATGAGAGTATTCTACATGTTATCACAAAGCTAAATCTTCCTGTCATTGGGTGAGTCAAGTGTTACATCTTTAGCTAATGGGGTACCCCCCTTGGTGCGGCAGAACCAGAAGTGAAGGGGAGGCAGCTCACACAACCTCCTGTATTCGTTGGCTGAATCTGCCTATGTATTGGAACTAGCAAACCCACTGCTGATTCAGAAATAAATTACCAACACACACCTTAAAGAATGTGCTACAAAAATCCATGATATGGTTATCAAACTAGTGTTTATGACATTTTTGGAAAAAATGGAAGGGTTTTTTGTTGTTTTGACTGTTGCAGCTATGGTAGAAGTTTCAAAATGGATTAAATTTCATATTTTCATACTTATATTGTGTTTTTATGGTCTTTCATGCATATTTGATTAATGTTTGTGTGTAAGGATGTTACCTATGGCTGCCAGTTTTCTTGTCTTTAGTGTTACATCATGGGCTTGCCTTTTTATAATGAATCCATGAATCTATCCTATGGAGTTAGTCATTAGATCATCAAGAAAAGCATTATGAGGATACTATGAGGGTGTCATGAGTGGAGGGTAACCTTGTTAAGCATCCAAAACCCTAATTATCACTCAAAAGCATGCAAAATTGTGGCAATCCTAAGATTGTAGCAACAACAAGAAGATGTCTTATTCATAAGCAAAGACCCTAGTTTTCATCAACGATCTTCTCCCTATGTCTATCTCCCTATGTGTTAAAGTACATTGGTCACTAATGTAGGTGCATAGAATGTGGGTAAGAATTCCATCTTTTTTCTTCAAATTACAAAAGGAATAGGAATAAATAACAATATTGCAAATTACAAGTTCCATGAATAATTTGTATAAAAGTAACCATTATTATTTTTATGTCCAAAATGAACACCACTGCTAATAAAAGAACCACTCACCTAACTTAATGCATGTTTTGGGGTGATGTATCATATGTATACTTGTTGTTAAGCACATATACAACTTGTAGTGGTTTATTGTCACATGTTGTAAGCCATGATGTGAAGATGAAAACATAGTTTATCCATTTGCATGAGAAAGTAAGGGATATAACATGTATTGATGACATGAGCAATAGTACTACATATTCTTAAGTGTTGTAAATATGCATCTTGTTATTTCATCATTTTGTGCTTCTTTGTAGCATGAATCACTTGTTGTAAGCATGTACAATTATAGCATGTTATGTACATCAAAAATGAAGGAATGTTGTAACTCCAACAAAAAGTTAACATAAACATGGGGGAAATGGGGGAAATGTTGTCTCATACAATGTAATGATTGTAAGATGTGCACAAAATGAATTTTTTGATAAGGCTTCAAAGAAACTTTCAAGCAAATACAATTGGCGGGTGTAAATCCAAAATGGGATCTTCAAAATAGGGTAGGGACAATCATCAAAGCATAAAGGATATAGGAATTTTGTCAGATGTATTTGTAGTTGCCCCTATAGCCATGTATGAAAAGTGTGGAAGCATAGACAAGGCATGTGAATAGTTTGCATGATACCTTAGAGAGATTCCATCTCATGGAATGCAATGATTGCAATATATACATAAAATGGATTTTTTGATAAGGCTTTAGAAAATTTCTAGAAAATGCAATTGGAATGTGTAAAACGAAATTCTATAACCTTTGTAAGCATCCTCCATTCCTATGCTAAATTAGGACCTTTTGAATAGGGTATGGATAGCCATCAAATAATAAAGGATATAGGAATTTGGTTAGATGTTTTATTTGCAACTACCCTTGTAAAAATGTATGCAACTTGTGTGGAAGCATAGACAATGCATATGAACTATTTGATATGATGCCTCAAATAAATGTTGTCTCATGGAATGCAATGATTGCAAGATATGTAAAACATGGGTTTTTTTATAAGGCTTCAAAGAAACTTTCATGCAAATACAATTGGTGGATGTAAATATAAATTCCACAACCTTATCTAGCATCCTCCTTGCCTATGCCAAAATGGGATCTTTAGAACAGGGTATGGACAACCATCAAAGCATAAAGGATATAGGAATTTTGTCATATGTAATTGTAGCTGCCCTTTTAGACATGTATGTGAAGTGTGGAAGCATAGACAAGGCATGTGAACAGTTTGGCATGACACCTTAAAGAGATGCCATCTCATGGAATACAATGATTACAAGATATGCACAAAATGATTGTCTTGAAAAGGCCTTAGAAAATTTCGAGCAAATGCAATTGGCACGTGTAAAACCAAATTCCATAACCTTTGCAAGCATCCTCCCTGGTGCAGTGCACCTAGAATAGTTTTATGTCAAATTTTGAAATTTTTGTTTGTTAGAGACAAAATGAAGTTTTAAAATTATGTATTGAAGCCTTCTAAAGGCATGGTCATGAAGTGGAGGCCTAGAATAGGCATCTCATTTAGTGGGTCTACAATTTACTAAGACTATATTAGTCTATTATTAGATAGTCGGCCTCATTGGGGAAAAAAAGGTCAGTTTTAGGCTATTTTTATCCTTTTCCCACAATTTGGGAGCTTTGTAATAGAGGAATTCATGGTAAACATATAGGGGGGACCTCTCACATGTCAAGGCATTGTAATTTGATGAAGTTTGAAAGAAGAAAGTAAAGAGAATACTATTGGTTGCCCTATTTTTTTTCTTCTGAGTTTTCTATCTTATTACTATTTTCTGGTGTTCCTTTATCCTGTACTTGCCCGTACAGTACAAACAAGGGAATAGTTGATCAAAATGGTGTAGGGGAGGTTCTTACCTTTCATTTGATACAAGTAGGAGGGAATATCATTGTGGTTTAGTCATTTTGTAGTTGTTTTTTTGGTGAAGTTGGTCTCAAACCCTTGTTTTGACGGTTTTAGTGAGGTTTTGGTTTTCCTAACTCATCATACTGTGTTAGAACCCCAAAATGGGTGGGATGAGTTTAGGTTGGTATGTTTTCTAATGGGTTTTTTGTGCAAGAGCAGGGGACAAGTGTGAAGTGAAGATTGGAGTCATTGAGCCTATTTGTATCATGAATTTGGCTAACTAGCTTTGATGGAGTGAAGATTTGATCATGAAATGTCTTGAAATGATCTTGGACCCCAAAAACATTTAAAATCAGTCTATTTGCATCATATTGGACCCTCTAGAATAGGAATTAGAAGTTTGGCATTGAGTTTGTGTGTACTCCCTTTGTAAAATTGACCTAATTAGGTCTTATTGGAAATTGGTACAATCAAGATTTGGGGTTTGTGTTCCAAAGGACCCCATAGTACATGTTTAATATGTTGGAGAACAAGATAATGGGTACTCAAAAAGCCCATAACATTCTGTTTTGGATGTTTACATCTCAAGATATTGTCTGATAGTCCCTTTTTGAGGGCTACAAGGGAGTTGGAGTAGTTATGAAGGAAGTGGTACAAGGAGGTACCTCCTGAGCATCTTGATGGTTTTGTGAGCTTAGGACAGTCAACCATAAATGGTCTAGGGTGCCTAGAAATTTTGGCAAAGAGCCCAGGTATATGAACCCAAAGATGGTGCTGTTGTCTAGTCTTGGAACCATGGAGAATGAGTGGACAGTCAAGTCTAGTGAGAAGCCAATGGAGTAGCTAGGTCCACAAGGACCTAAGAGTCTTGTTTGCCCTACCATCCCCTACATCCTCTTTCCCCCTGAGTAGTTTGATTTGACCCTTAGTGGTGTTTGTGGTGTTTGCTCTGCATCAAAGTGGTATCAGAGCATAGTTAGTAGATTGGTTGTGATTGTGAAGTGTTAAGTTGAAGAGTCAATTTGTCAAGATGCCTCCAAGAGTGAGAAAAATGGCTCAAGAGATGAATGAGTTGAAGGAGAAACATGCTAGAGAGTTGAGGGAGCTGAAGGAAAGAATGGCTACCCTAGAACAAAATCAGAGAAGAGGAGTGGCTCTAGGTGATGAGAATGAGTCTAAGGAAGAAGAAGTTGAGTATGAAGATGTGGAAGAAGAGTTAGACCCTAAGGATTAGAGGATGGAAAAGTTGCTGAGGGGAGTAAAAGAAGACAAGCACAAGATAAAGATAGATGTGCCAAAGTATGGGGGAAGCCTGAATGATGAAGAGTTGCTAGATTGGATTGTAGCATTGGACAATCACTTTGAGTGTGAAGAAGTTCCTGAGGAGTAGAAAGTGACAATTGCAAAGACCAAGCTAACAAGTCATGCTTTGTTATGGTGGGATTATCAGCAAATAGAGAGGAGAAAGAAAGGAAAGACAAAGATTGTTTCATGGGACAAGATGGTAGCTAAGATCAAAGGTAAGTTCTTGCCTAAAGATTATGAAGCTCAAATGTTTAAGAAGCTTCAAAGTTTAAGGCAAAAGGAAATGGATGTTAAGTCATATACTAAAGATTTTTATACGCTGAGTATAAGGTCTGGTCAAAATGAAAATGAAGTGCAAAAAGTTTCTAGGTATATTGGTGGTTTGAGGTTTAACATGCAGGATAAATTAGTGTTGGAATATCTAAGGAATGTTGAAGAATGTTATCAGATGGCAGTAAGAGTGGAAGAGAAGTTGAAGACAAGACAAGACAAGACAGCTAGAGGTAGAGGCAACACATCTAGAGGTAGAGGATCCTTTCAAAACACAAAGCAAGTCAATGAGAGTCAAGAAGAGATGAGCAAGGCACAAGGACAAGGTGTAGATTTCAAACAAGGACAAAGTGCAGATTTTGCAGCAATACACATACACACAAAAAGTAGACAGAAGAGAGAGAGAGAGAGAGAGAGAGAGAGAGAGAGAGAGAGAGAGAGAGGATATACGTGGGGAAAACCCTTACGAGTGAAAAAACCCCACACTCCAAAACATAGCTCAAATGTATTATAATAAACAATAATAGATTACAATGCAGTTTCAGAGCCAATGCTCTTTTAGGAGTCTTCGAATGTTGAATCTGGAGATATTCCAATAGCATAATAGTACTTGTACAAAAAATTGCTTATCTCTCATCCAAGCACCTGTTTTTATAAAGTTTACAAGGCAAATATGGAACCTTCTAGAGATGGGTGTCCATCTTGGACTCATGCCCCAAAACCCACGCCTAAGGACACTTGTCAAACATCCCATCCCAATGTGGATGCCTTGTCTCAAAATAGGCTATGACAGATGCTCTTACGTACCTTACAACTATCATAGAATCCATCATAACTGATAGCACTTACAGCTGTAAGAGAATCTGTCATACACTGACTAAAAATATCTTAATCCTCTTACAACTTGTCATAACCTCTCTTGACCACCCAGATATGCCTTTCTCTCATGCAAAGATACTCACCAACACTTGTCATTAAATAAAAGTCATTTGAGGTTTCAGGGGCGTTGCCCTCGAGCCCCCACGGGGGCGCTACCCCTCGACCCCGCCTTGTACCGCGATAGGGAGTGCACTAGGGGTGCTACCCCTGGACCCCGCAAGGGGCTCCACCTCTTGACCCCATCTTGGGGGCGCTACCCCCAAGCCCCCATTAATTATTCAAAGGGGAAACCACAGCTGCCAAAGTCACCAAAATTTAGCCTGCTGCATGTACACAAGGTGTCAACTATGCCAACTCAACATGGGATAAATAAATACAACATTAGGAATTTGCAAAGGTTGAGACACCTTAATTCCTAACATTCTCCCACTTGTTGAACACCTTGCAAGGACCAAAGTCAATGACAAGATTTAACTGCTAGGGGCCAAGAGGCCCATAGGCTTCGAACACCATCTGAACTTGTCTATGCTCACTAGTTTCGTCAATGCATCTACAACATTCTTCAAAGTATCTACCTTCTCCAAATTTACCTTTCCATCCTCAACCATGTCTCACATGAAGTGAAACTAAACATCAATGTGCTTTGTTCTAGCATGGAAAGTTGGATTCTTCACAAGGAAAATTACACTTTGACTGTCACAACTAATCGTGATCTGACCTGTATCAACATCAATATCTGAACACAATCTCTTAAGCCAAATGGCTTCCTTACAAGCATGAGTTGCTACCATATACTCAGCTTCTATCATGGACAAAGCAATAATAGGTTGTCGCTTACTCATCCAACTAATAGCACCACCAAACAGTGTAAACACATAAGCACTGGTGGATCTCCTAATGTCAATGTCACCTGCCCAATCTGAATCCACAAATCCATGAATATCAAAAGAATGCGGAGGTCCTAAAACATTACCATGATAGCAAATGGAATACTTAGAAGTACCCCTCAATTATCTGAACACTCACTTAACTGCATCCCAATGAACTCGTCCATGATTAGCCATAAATCGACTAAGGACTCCCACTACTTGGGCAATGTCTGGTCTTGTGTAGACCATAGTATAGATCAAACTACCAACAGCAATAGCATAAGGTACTCTGCTCATGTCCTCCACCTCACTAGGATATTTTGGGCAATCCTCAATAGATAACTTTGTCCCCAAAGAAACAGGAACACACAATGGTCTACAATCTGCCATGCTGAACTTGTCCAACACAGTCTTCACATATTTACTCTGGCTTAACCAAAGTTTTCTATTGGTTCTATCTCTTTTGATTTCCATTCCTAGAATGTACCTAGCTACCCCTAAATCTTTCATTTCAAACTGAGCTAACAACTAAGATTTAAAATTAGAAATCATATTCTTACCCTTCCCAATGAGCAACATATCAACATACAGTGCAACAATGAGAATACGATCATCATCAAACTTATAATACACACAGTGATCTGATTTCGATCTCACAAATCCAATTGACGACACAAAGGCATCAAAATTCAAGTACCATCTCCTAGGGGATTGCTTCAAACCACACAGACTTTTTAAGTTTACAAACCAAATTTTCTTTACCTTTCACCATGTAATGCTCTAGCTGTGACATGTAGATTTCTTCCTCCAAGTCACCATGAAGGAAAGTTGTCTTCACATCCATCTATTCTACCTCCAAGTCATAAGCTACTACGAGAGACAACAGGAATCAAATGGATGTCAGCTTTGCAATGGGAGAGAAGATCTCACCATAATCTATACCCTCCACTTGTGAATACCCCTTCGCAAACAATCTGTCCTTATACTTCTCAACACTGCCATTTGCACCAAATTTCTTCTTGAACACCCATTTTCATCCAACGGGTTTCCGTCCAGGAGGCAAAGGCACCAAGTACCAAGTTTGATTCTTTTCCAAAGAAGCCATTTCATCCTTCATGGCCTTCTTCCAGGAACCTACATCTTTCATGTCCATAGCCTCTGATACAGTTCTAGGTTCACCATTGTTGGTAACCAAAGCATAAGCACAAGTAGAATCAAACAATGTAAAACTAAACCTTTCAGGTTGCTTTCTTATCTGTGTAGACCTCCTCAAAAGTTGAGGTTAAGGTTTAGCTTTTTCATCTGAGCTTTTAGAGCTACTAGAGTTCTCATAATCAGGTCCAACATTGTCTTTCTGTTTAGTCTTCTCAGGGGTAGCAGGAAAATGAACAACATCCTCTTTCTTTACTATTTCTTTGGGCTACAAAATAGTGGAAAAAGGTGTAAGCTCTCTAAAGATGACACTTCTTCTATACAACACTTTGTCAGCCACAGGGTCCCAAAGCTTGTATCCTTTCACACTGACACCATAGCCAATGAAGATACACTTAACAACCTTGTTCTCCAATTTTGACCACTTCTCCCTAGGCACATGTGCATATGCCTCACAACCCAAAACATGAAGATGCCTTATTGAAGGCTTTCTACTAGAGCACACCTCCATGGGTGTCTTTCCAACAAGAGTTGATGTAGGAGATCTGTTTACTAGATAGCAAGCAATGGCAATAGCTTTTGCCCAAAACTTTTGTTCTAGGCTAGCTCCACTAAGCATACTCCTATCCTTCTCCATCAGTGTCCTATTCATCCTCTCTACAACTCCATTTTGCTGCAAGGTGTATGGAGTTGTCTTATGTCTTTCAATCCCAAGTTCCTTGCAATACTTATCGAATTATGTAGAACAAAACTCACCATCGTTGTCAGTTGTCAAACATTTAATCTTTTTACCAGTCTAATTTTCAGCAAAGGCCTTAAACTCCTTAAACTTGCTATAGACTTCAGATTTGCTTTTGAGAAAATAAATCCATGTCCTCCTACTGTAATAATCTATAAAAGATACAAATTATACAAATTTTGATAAAGAAGGAACATTAAAAGGACTAAACACATCAGAATGAATAAGGTCCAACACACTAGAAGACTTATGAGAACTTGAGTAAAACTAAACACGGTTTTGTTTTCCATAAATGCAATGTTCACAAAAGTCAAACTCAAGATTACAATCATCTAACCCCTCAATGAGGTTCTTATTTTTTAGGGTATGCATACCCTTCTCACCAATGTGGCCAAATCTCTTATACCATAACATTGTCTTTTTAGTAGGAAGTTTAACTTCCAATGCACGATTACAACCATCAAGACTAGAAACAATAGAATTCTTCACTGCTCATTCAGATGGTGGGGATGAAGTGACTGCTGCCCTCTTCCTTGAGTCAGAATAACTATTGTATTGTGAAATGCATGCCTCCAGCTAAAATAGAGTACCTCTCCTAGTACCCTTAGTAGTACCATAGTTCCTCTAGTCATCTTGCATCCTTCTTTCGAAAAACAACTTGCACACCTGCATCATTCAAACTACTTACAGAAAGTAGGTCCCGTGCTAAGCCTGGGATGTGCATAATCCCAGAGATCCCCTTCACTCGACCATCAGGGAATCAGATAGAGACTCTTCCACCACCAACAATCTTCAGATGAGAGTTGTCACCCAGATACACCTTTCCACCATCGAACTCCTCATACTTAGTGAACCAGTCTTGATGTGAGGTCCTGTGGAATGATACACCAGAGTCGATTAGCCACACATCGTTAGATGCATGACTTGCTAGGGCTGCAATGAAAGCATCACCGTCATCTTGTGACTTATCAGAATTTGAATCAAAAGCTTTCTTCTTCTTCTTCTCCTCTTTGTATTCCTTTCAGAAATGCCCGATTTTGCCACAGTTCCAACAAAGAGCCTTGGACTTTCCAGGAGATTTGGATCTCCCACATGATTTAGATCTACCCTTTTCATCTTTCTTGTCCTTCTTCTTCCCTTTCTCCTTGGGTCTTCCATGAACTGTAAGGGCCTCTTTGGCTACCTCAGACGACTTTCTCTGCATCTCTTTAGACAACAACGAAGAAACCACTTCTTCCATTTTGAATGTGGATGTGGTGCTTCCAATAGCCATGACAAGATGATCCCATGAGTCCAGCAAAGAACAAAGCAAGGTCATACATCAATCCTCCTCCTCCATCTTTACACCAATAGATGTCAATTGTGCAACTAGCATGTTAAAAGTATTCATATGTTCAGTAATGGATCCTCTATCCTCCATTCGAAGAGAATACAACTTCTTTCTCAAGAAAAGTTTATTAACTAGGGATTTGGCTTGATACACATCCCCCAACTTCTTCCAAAGTAGTTTTACAGTAGTCTCCTCATGGACATTTAACAGAACAGAATCAACAAGACTAAGTCTTATGAGACCCTTAACCTTCTAATCCTTGAGATCCCACTCATCTTGTGACATTGCAACTGGTTTAGTTCCATTAACACTTTCCCAAAGGTCTCAGTCAACAAGCATGTCTTCCATCTTGAGCTTCCACAGCTCGAAATTACTACCATTAAACTTCTCCACTTCAAACCTTCCTGATGTTTTTGCCATCTCCTTGCTGCAATAGAAATTAGAATACTTTGCACAGACTCCCACTCAACTTAAGATCAGCTCAAAAAACCCCTACCCAATAGCTAAGACCAAAACTGGCCAGGCTCTGATACCAACTGAAAGGAAGCTAGGTGTACAGAAATTGCTTCCTACACTAATCTAATGAGGAGAGATGTATGCAAATTCAATTTTAATTCTTACAACTATAGCAACATAGAAAATCTAACAGAGATATTGCAGCAATACACATACACACAGAAAGTAGATAGAAGAGAGAGACAAGATATACATGGGGAAAACCCTTACGAGTGAAAAAACCCCACACTCCAAAACACAGCTCAAATGTATTACAATAAACAATAATAGATTACAATACAGTTTCAGAGCCAATGCTCTTTTAGGAGTCTTCGAATGTCGAATCTAGAGATATTCCAGTAGCATAATAGTACCTGTACAAAAAATTGCTTATCTCTTATCCAAGCACTTGTTTTTATAGAGTTTACAAGGCAAATATGGAACCTTCTAGAGATGGGTGTCCATCTTGGACTCATGCCCCAAAACCCATGCCTAAGGACACTTGTCGAACATCCCATCCCAATGTGGGTGCCTTGTCCCAAAATACGCTATGACAGATGCTCTTACGCACCTTACAACTATCGTCGAATCCATCATAACTGACAGCACTTACAACTGTAAGAGAATCTATCATACACTAACTAAAAATATCTTATTCCTCTTACAACTTGTCATAACCTCTCTTGACTGCCCAAATATGCCTTTCTCTCATGCAAAGATACTCATCAACACTTGTCATTAAATAAAAGTCATTTGAGGTTTCAGGGGCATTGCCCCCGAGCCCCCATGGGGGCGCTGCCCCTCGACCCTGCCCTGTTCCGCGATAGGGAGTGTGCCAGGGGTGCTACCCCCAAACCCCTGTTAATTATTCAAGGGGGAAACCATGGCTGCCAAAGTCACCAAAATTTAGCCTACTACATGTACACAAGGTGCCGACTATGCCAACTCAACATGGGATAAATAAATACAACATTAGGAATTTGCAAAGGTTGAGACACCTTAATTCCAAACACAAGTAATGTTGGCAAACATGTTAAGGATAGTAAAGGATCAAAGAAAGATGAACCTGATGAAGACAAACATGAAGGTCAGAAACAAGCAATGGAGGACAAATTACAAGATTGTTTCCAAGGGACTTGGAAAAATTACAAGTTGGGGTGTATGGTGCAGTGCACCTAGAATAGTTTTATGTCAAATTTTGAAATTTTTGTTTGTTAGAGACAAAATAAAGTTTTAAAATTATGTATTGAAGCCTTCTAAAGGCATGGTCATGAAGTGGAGGCCTAGAATAGGCATCTCATTTAGTGGGTCTACAATTTACTAAGACTATATTAGTCTATTATTAGATAGTCGGCCTCATTGGGGAAAAAAAGGTCTGTTTTAGGCTATTTTTATCCTTTTCCCACAATTTGGGAGCTTTGTAATAGAGGAATTCATGGTAAACATATAGGGGGGACATCTCACATGTCAAGACATTATAATTTGATGAAGTTTGAAAGAAGAAAGTAAAGAGAATACTATTGGCTGCCCTATTTTTTTCTAAGTTTTCTATCTTATTACTATTTTTGTGTTGTTCCTTTATCCTGTACTTGCCTGTATAGTACAGTCAAGGGCATAGTTGATAAAAATGGTGTAGGAGAGGTTCTTACCTTTCATTTGATCCAATTAGGAGGGAATATCATTGTGGTTTATTCATTTTGTACTTGTTTTTTTGGTGAAGTTGGTCTCAAACCCTTATTTTGAGGGTTTTAGTGAGGTTTTTGTTTTCCTAACCCATCCTGTTGTGTTAGAATCCAAAAATGGGTGGGATGATTTTAGGTTGTTATGTTTTCTAATGGGTTTTGTGTGCAGGAGCAGGGGACAAGTGTGAAGTGAAGATTGGAGTCATTGAGCCAATTTGTATCATGAATTTGGCTAACTAGCTTTGGTGGAGTAAAGATTTGATCATGAAATGTCTTCAAATGATCTTGGACCCCAAAAACCTTTGAAATCAATTCATTTTCATCCTATTAGACCCTCTGGAATAGGAATTAGAAGTTTGGCATTGAGTTTGTGTGTACTCCCTTTGTAAAACTGACCTAATTAGGCCTTATTGGAAATTGGTACAATCAAGATTTGGGGTTTGTGTTCCAAAGGACCCCATAGTGCATGTTTAATATGTTGGAGAATAAGATAATGGGTACTCAAAAATCCCATAATAGTCTGGTTTGGAGGTTTGCATCTCAAGATATTGTCTGACAGTCCCTTTTTGAGGGCTACAAGGGAGTTGGAGTAGTTATGAAGGAAGTGGTACAAGGAGGTACCTCCTGAGCATCTTGATGGTTTTGTGAGCTTGGGATAGTCAACCATAGATGGTCTAGGATCCCTAGAAAGTTTGGCAAAGAGCCTAGGTATATGAACCCAAAGATGGTGTTGTTGTCTAGTCTTAGAACCATGGAGAATGAGTGGACAGTCAAGTCTAGTAAGAAGACCAATGGAGTAGCTAGGTCCACAAGGACCTAAGAGTCTTGTTTTCCTTACCATCCCCTGCATCCTCTTTCCCCTCTGAGTAGTTTGATTTGACCCTTAGTGGTGTTTTCTCTGCATCACTCCCTACCTGTGCCAAATTAGGATCTTTGGAATAAGGTATGGATAGCCATCAAAGAATAAAGGAAATAGGAATTTTATCGAATGTTGTATTTACAACTGCTCTTGTAGACATGTATGCAACTTGTGTGGAAGCATACACAATGCACATGAACTTTTTGACATGATGCCTCAAAGGAATGCTATCTCATGGAATCCAATGATTGCAAGATATGCAAAAATAGATTTTTTGATAAGGCTTTTGATGTAGGAGCATCCAGAAGTATTCAAATTAGTTGGGATAGTTAACAGTGAATTATAGAATATCGAGAGAGAAACCTTGGAGATTACCACATTTTACTGTATTTGCATATTAGAGGCTGCAGAGTTGGACTTAGCATCTAGGCATAATCATCTACAACCTATCAAAAATTTAGATCATTTGGGTTTGATTTCGAAAAGATATCACTATCAAAAGATTACCTATTTTCACCTATTTTCACCTATTTTCACATAACAGAGCCAACAGTGTTCAGTGAAGTCTAATTGTCTTATGGAGAAATTTTGGGACTTGTGGAGCTAAAAGGAACATCATTCAAAGAAAGTTGGGGACCTGGCTGACCTTCATGGAGATCCGCATGAATTTCTATTCACCAACGGAGCAATACCTTATGTTTAGGTCTGACCTATCCATGTCCATACATTTCATAACTAGCCATTGCAATTAGACCAACCTGATAATGATTTGAAGGCTTTTGGAGGATATAAATGAAGGATAATGATTTGTTACAAAGAAGGACTGATGAAATGATTAAGTATACAAAGATATGAAGCAAGATCATAAATGTTTTGATCTGAAGAAGAATCAAAAGTGAACCAGGGAGCAAAGGAGAGAGCAAAAGAAGTTACAGAGTAGAGAATTATGAAGTAGAAGAAGGAAATCATGGAAGAGTGTTATTAAATGAACATTTTGTAATCTTAGGCTATGGCCTAGCATCTGTAAAGCCTGAGTAGCATTTGTAATGTATTTTGAGATCATAATATAAGAGGAATGAACTTTGAAGGCTGGGTTTTTCCCTTTTAAGGTTTTCCCATGATATAACTTGTGTCATATGTTTATGAATGTCTCTTTCTTTCTGTTGCTAGCTATATACTTTTGTTGCATATTTGATTGATCATGTTAGTTATTTAAGGTTGTAAGGTTGGACAGTCCCTCATCAAACCCTCCTACTGTGACTGCATCAAGTGGTATCAGAGCTAGTTTTCAATCTGCTAGGTTGGTTGTGAATCTGTTGGGAAGGAAGGTGTTGAAAGAAGTGTGAAACCCTAGAAGTAACAGGTGTCACCACTGAAGAAGATTAAGGCAAGAAAGATTTGGGTAATCTTTTCAAATTAAGTTGTGTATCTAATTTGTTTTAATGGGGAAGGTTAGAAAAAGGATGCAAAAAGAAAATGAAAACTTAATATGCCAAAAGAATATTCTGGAAGAAGAATTGTGCAGAATCAAAAGGTGTAATTCAGAATTGATGGAAAGGATAAAGAACTAGGAGAAGACAAATATGATGCTCTTGAAGAAGAATTGGAAAATGTGAAAAGGAGGAATGAAGAATTAGAAGTAGAGGTAAAGTTGTTTGAGTATGTTGAAAGAGTTTTGAAAAATTGGAAGAAGCATTTATGTTGTTTGGGAAGGTGGAAAAGAGAATTAGAGATCTGGAGGAAAATTTGGAATAGCTGAAAAAGGAAAATAGTTTGCAGAAGAGTGAAATATCAAGATTGAAGGAGCAGTTTAATAAGTTAGAGCAATCACTTGTAGCATGCAGAGAAGAGAATGAAAGTCTGAGATCTAATCCTAAACTTTGTGATGTTTCTTGTGATACTAATGATTTGTGTGATGCCGCAAAAGCTTCTTTAGAAGATGAAATTAGAGATGACAATGTAACAGGACTGGTAGTTGTTGGTGATTGTATTGGTTTCAAAATCATGCAAAGAATGGGATATGAAGGACAATGATTGGGAAAGCATCAGAAAGGAATTACAAATCCTATTGAACCAATAATAAGAGCAAGAAGTGAAGGCTGTTGATATGATATATGTAAGGATGTTGTTGTAAATTCAAACAAATCAAATCAAGGAAGAGGAGGTATGTATTGTTCACCTTGTAATAGACATGGACATGAAAAGGAATTGTGTTGGGATCTATACCCTTGTAAGTTTTATGGATTAAGGAATCATTTTGAAAAGATGTGTTGGAATAAAATGAGAAGAAGAAATCCTATGACAGATTGTATGCAGATGGATTATGGATGGATTGATGGAGAAAAATGGAAACATGTTACTGGTATGTTCAGAAGGTTGTATAGATGAAAGTATTCATATGTTGGAAAGAAAAGAGGATATGGATTAGGATGCAGAGAGAGCAGACCTTATATAGAGTAGGACAAGAATAGTAATTCAAACCACAGAGGGAGAGATGACAGGAGTCATAATTCTTATCATAGTGAAGGATACCAAAAAAATGAAAGAGTAACAAGATAGAAGACCATTTAGAAGAACCTATTTTTAAGTTTGGAGAAGAAAAGAATCAAGCAGTGAATGCCAACAAGAACTTGTTACTGAAAAGGCTATTGATGAGGAAACAATAACTGATGCAGAGGAAGTTTATGTAGAAGAAGAAGACCCTATTGACTCACTAAGTTTGATAGAGAAACGAGAAGAAGGTGAAGCATTGATCTTAAGGAGATTTGTGTTATAGAACTGAGAAAGCAATGCCAGAGAAAGTTTGTGTGGACAAGTGTGAAGTATAGTAGAGAAAGGAAATTCATGTTGTACAGAAAGAAGAAATGACAAGATATTCTACTAGAGGAGAAAGTTTGTGTACCAAAGTAAAGGAAACATGGATAAAGAAGTAGAGACAAGTATAGGAGAAGTGTATACAGAGTAGAAACTGTAATATTTTGATGTGTGTGAGAGAAACTGTATTTGAAAATAGAGATCAGAAAGTGTTGTAGAGAAATTTAGGAATGCATTGATTGTTTCAAAGGAAGTCACATGATTGTTCTGGAGGATGCATGTATGTATTGATTGACTCTTAATTGATTGAAATAGACATTGATCTTGAGCCAACTTGCAAAGAAGACTTGCTTAGACTGCTAATCATTAAGGTGGTGCAAGGCTTTCAAGTAGACTACCGAACCTAGACCATGACAAGATGAAGAACTTGAGGCAGCTTGTGGAGAAGACTTTCTTAGACTGTCGATCATTGAGGTAGTGTAAGGCTTGCAAGTAGAACACCAAACTTAAAAGAACTCAAGGTAGTCTTGCAGGGTGGACTTGAACAAACCGCTGACCTTGAGGTAGTTACAAGTACCTATGAACAGACTACCAAACTTATTAAAAAAGGAAACATTAATTTTGACATAATACAGACCAAAGTGAAGAGGCTCACTTTTCAATTAACCTCGAGAGTGTGATGCAGGAGCATCCAGAAGCATTCAAATCAGTTGGGACAGTTAATAGTGAATTACAGAATACCGAGAGAGTGACCTTGGAGATTACCTCATTTTACTGCATTTGCGTATCAGAGGCTACAAAGCTAGACTTAGAATCTAGACATAATCATCCACAACATATCCAAAATTTAGATCATTTGGGTTTGATTTTGGAAAGATATAGCTATTAGAACATTTACCTATTTTCACAATAGCAGAGCCGATAGTGTTCAATGAAGTCTAATTAGCTTGCAGAACAATTTCGTGACTTTTGGCACTAAAAGGAACATCATTCAAGGAAGTTGGGGACCTAGACGACCTTTGTGGAGATCTACATGAAGTTCTATTCACCAACAGAGTAATACCTTATGTTTAGGTCTAACCTATCCATGTCCACACGTTTCATAACTAGTTGTTGCAATTAGACTGACTTGATAATGATTTGAAGGCTTGTGGAGGATTAAATGAAGGATAATGATTTGTTACAAAGAAGCAGTGATAAAAGGATTAAGCATATGAAGATATGAAGAAAGATCATAAGTGTTTTGATCTAAAGAAGAATCCGAAGTGAAGCAGGGAGCAGAGTAGAGAGAACAAGTTTCAAAGTAGAGAATTATGAAGTAGAAGAAGGAAATCATGGAAGAGTGTTGCTATATGAACATTTTGTAACCTTGGTCTGCAATATAGCATCTGTAAAGCCCAAGTGGCATTTGTAAGGTGTTTTGAGATCATAATATAAGAGGAATGAGCTTTGAAGGCTAGGTTTTTCCCTTTCAAGGTTTTCCCAGGATATATCTTGTTTCATATGTTTATGAATGTCTCTTTCTTTCTATTGTATTTATGAATGTCTCTTTCTTTAGATGCCTCCTTATATAAAGCAAAAACTCCACAAAAGCCTCAAGATTATCATGCCATAGATCATTGATACACAAAATCCAAGATAGATAAAAAATCCAAAAGGATAAAAACACCCACACCCCAAAAAGAAAAAACAAGAATGGTGTGGGTACCCAAGAAAAATTAAATGAATCCAAATGGAGCATTCAAATCTCAAAAATCCCAACAACCCCATAGCCTATCAAACACTCCTAAAAATCCTCATTCCATTTGGGTTCCTAAGTCCCCAAATAATAAAAAATAATAAAATACCCATTACTCCACACACCCCACCAAAATTGAAAGCTTCAAAATACAAAATGGTGTGTGCAAACATTGGTCTTGGTTCCCCTTGACACCATGGCATTCCCACATACCCCCATCTCCCCATCCTATGTCTTCTATCTTGTATATATCCCGCATCACGTCCATATGGTCCACGCTTTCACATAATCCTTTCATCCATCATCTATTCATCCATTCATAATTGACATCATAATCCACTATCCCCATCCATCTATAATCCACATCATAATCCACTATTTTGTATCAATTCCATCTTATCTAATCAATTTAATAATATCCATGCACCTAACAACACTTGACATTGTCCATGTGAGACATACATCCAAAATGGGACATTATCACATCCTCTTGGAAATAGATGCTTGAGTCCCCATCTTCCTCCCAATCTCTCTCTCCCCCCATCCACCCATCCCATCCAAATAGTCAAAAAATAAAGAAAATAAAAAAATAAAAGAATTAAAAAAAGTAAAGAGAAATCATTCATCAACTACTAAAAACCACCTCGGTGGCACCTTGGATAAGTACCATGATGAAAACCAATTTATGGGTGTCATGTGTAGATTTATTATCTATGTACTTTACACTTGGGGGAAAACTGTCTTGTCATTTCTTACCTATCCTACCATCCTTATATCTGCACACCTATCCTATTGAATAAAACCATCCTCCCCTCCTCCTCATGATCTTGATAAGGATAGGGGGCAAGATGATGAAAACTTATTTGGACATTTCTTGATATATTCAATATTTTCCCAACCAATCCTATCACCCTTATCATTTCAAGAATTGTCACACAAAGTCATGAGCATACTCCCTAGAGTGGCGCATGATATTCCTATGCAACATAATACTTGGAGATCACATCCTAAACCCCTCCATCCACCATGTATCCTTCGTCCATCCCATCTATTATGCCCAATCCTCTTAGCCATCTATATAATCCTCTTTTCATCCTTGCCTCTAGACCTAGATTTCCCTTGTCATTGCTATCTAGCAATAAGGGTATCCAAATGTAATCTAATGCAACCATCCTGTAAAAAATAAAAAACCATAACATCCAAAAATCTAAGAAATAAATCCAAATTCAAACCATTCTTAATCCATGCCAATATAGCCAAACAATCTAGCCAATTACCCAAAAGTATCCAATGGTTTTGTTCCCATCCTTGCTGCAAAACCCATCATCATCATCAATCCAATCAACCCTCTTTCTTAATCTAACGTAAGCCTATCTTAAATATAGATGTGAGACCTATCTAGTATTGCACTTGAGACCATGATATGACACTATTTATAGTTGTGTATTTTGTTGTGTGATAGGACATGGTTGATATTACTATTTTTGGATTATGTATCTATATGTTTGGATATTCATTTTTCATATATACTTATGGATGTTTAGACATCATTTTGGAATGCAGATGAAATTATATGCTTTAATTTAATAAAATATTTTGATTATGAAGTATTAATAATCATGTATTTAAATTTTTACAAAATTAGTATTTTAGATTAATTTAATAATTAATTGATGTTAGATGTTTAATATTTTATTAATTCATTGCTTCGGCTATATTTTCAGAGATGTACTGATGTTCGAAATGAGTTTTGTAGGTGGGCGGTCTAGATCCCTTTAGACTGTAGACAATTCCAAATGCTCAATTTTATTCATTTACTTTTATATTTTGTTGCATGGAAATTGAGTGGTCTTATGTCAGGGGTATTTGGATTAATTATCTTGGTACTTTAATTTTATGATTATTTTAATTAGTATGTGGGGGAAATATGCTTTATTTATTATTTGATTTTATTAAGTTATTTATTTTAAAAATTCATTTTATTATTTACCTTTTTGGATTTATATTTTTGGGGAAATTGAAAGGTTGAGGGAAAAATATATTTTATGATGAAATTAGAATTATTTTTGGGGGGATTGTGTTGTGTGTGCATGTGTGCTAAAGCTTGGATCTTGTTCTTGAATTCTTGGTGCTGGTAGAAGATTAGAGTGTGGAAATTGGCTAGAAAAAGAATAGCAATGGAAAGAGAAGTGGATATTGGTTGGAAAATTCTCTGTTGAAAAAGTACTGCCTAGAATTATATTCAATTTCTTGGGTTGATCCTAACTTGGACAGCCAAGGTAGGGTTTGGGTTTTCTTCAAATTATTGTTTGATTTTTGTAAATGTTGATATGGTTGTGATTTCTATATTTTTGTAAAACAGTGAAGTTGCAAGAAAATTTATGTAGAATGTTTTTTTGTGGTAATGTAGCATGCATGTGTGTTTTGGGAGTTGAGGTGTGTAAAGGGAGTTGATCTTGCTTGAGAGCTAAGAGCCTCCCTTGTGTGGGGTAGAGAAGAGCATGGATCCTCTCTTGGGGGTGTGGTGGCTATTATGTGAAAGGGAGGATGTGAGGGTTGATATGATGAAGGGTTGTAAAAATGAAGGTGTGTTGTGTGTTGAAGGAAAAGAGGTATTAATTTTATCTTTGGTGTGATGGGGAGTTGTGTTAAATGGTTTTGATGGTGGAAGAGTTGATGGGTTTTGGAGATTTCTATTGTAAAAGAAATTTTGAAAAGAAAAGTAATATTGTTGATTTACCCCAAAGAGAAGGGAATCCCTCTTTTCCCCCTTTACAAGAATCTGTAATTGGGTTCTTTGTGTGTGAGTCCATTTGTAATCATTTTAGTTTTATTTTTCCTTGATTTACTTGGGCATTGAAATTGGTCTCACTTGGGGGTGGACTTGGTTTGTAACTCCTATGTCTAGGAGAAGAGTGGGACTAGGCTGCTTAGTTTTGTATATGTAGGTTTGCTATAGATTGTAATGTGGACAAAAGATTTCAGTTGAAGGGAAATTATATTTTAATGTATTGATGAAATTCATATCAATTGTCAATGTTGATCAAAATAATATTTTTTCTATGTTAATGATCTATCTTAGATTTGTTGAAGGAAAGAAATAATTGGATCAGTTGTAACTATGTATTTTATACTGAAATTTTTGTTAGTATAATGTTGATTATTTGATTTAATTATTGCCCTACATAATATAGGGGACTACAAATTGATGTATTATTCAATGCAATTGAATTGATATTAGTTAAAATCGCTGGAAATTGTACTCAACAAGGATACCATTTGTTATCCATTATATATTTATATCGAATGGTAGTTTTGGTTTTATTAAATAGATTTTGTTTAAATTTTAATAGCATTCATTTAGGTAGCCGTGGCATTCATGACTACCATAGTATTAACTTTAGGAACCATGGGGAGCCATGGCTCCCCAAAAACTTTCTTGGATGGCTATGGCTGGGCCTTGGTGCCCGCCACAAGCCACAACCCACGCCTTACAAATGTTGTTCTTTGTTTTATTCGGCGCCTCTTCACAACAAGTTTAACAGTTGATAAAACTCTTTGTTTCGATTTGTATATGTATGTGTATATAAATACACACACACATATCTATGAATACTATATTATTGATATTATTATTATTATTATTATTATTATATATATACATATATATTTATATTATATACATATATATAAATATATATATATATATATATATATATATATATATACATTTGTGAATATTATATATATATATATATATATATATGTATGTATCTATTTAGATATATACATATATATAAATATATATATAAATTTGTAAATATTATATATATATAACTGTTATAAACTTCTTTTTAGATTATGTTGTATAGCTTGGATATTTATAAATGTATAATTTTATATTATATAATTCGATAAAATTTGAATAGAGTTATGTGTGTGTGTGTGTGTGTGTTTTTATAGATATAAAATATAAATGCATATATATATATATATATATATAACTGTTATAAACTTCTTTTTAGATTATGTTGTATAGCTTGGATATTTATAAATGTATAATTTTATATTATATAATTTGATAAAATTTGAATATATATATATATAACTGTTATAAACTTATTTTCAAATTATGCTGTATAGCTTGGATATTTATAAATGTATAATTTTATATTGTATAATTCGATAAAGTTTGAATAGAGTTATAAATTAATGAATTTGATTTCTTTGTTTATATATGTTTAAAGAAACTAAAGATTTATCTTGTAGATTTTTTAGTAAAGATACATCCACTTTCTATGTGTTTAGGTTTCATTTCTAAATTGACTCTTCATTAAAACAATACACTATATTCATTTATGATAATTTAGTTTGAAAGAATGTTATTTTAAATAGTTAAATGCAATGGTGTTATTTCATCTTGTTGTTAGAAAATGTTAAGAAATTTAAATGTTAGATAAGTTAGTAAAATAAACTGTGTTTTATTTCATTAAATTTGATAGTTCAGTTTTACTTATTTTATGATAATGGCTTCAGTAGGTTGATTTAACTAATTTGTACAATTTTCCTTGTTTCAGTTACAAACAAATAATTTCCTCTCTCTGGTTCTCAACTACTCGTGGAATAGACAATTTGTGCTCTAGGTAAACTTTTCAACAATTGGTATAAACAAAGTATTTTAGAAAATGGAAATCTTGCTCAATTTGGTATTTTTATCTTAACTTATTAGTGTTATTTAGGGGTGGACATGACATAGGTATCAAAGCACTAGGTTGCAACACTTTTGGAACTCTAGGGAAAAATGTAGTAATTGTGTAACCTTGTTTCTTGAATGTAGAATACCTCCTCAATGAGGTGCAATCTTTCCACACTGTCTGAATTAGGTCATTCTGAGGGTCATGTTGATCATGGCCCCCAAATATTTTAGACCCTACAAAAATTGGTGAATGTAATACAAGATAGACTTACTCCACCCAATAATCATGAACAACACCATTCAGATGAGCACCACTCTATTCCTCAAGAGCGTAGTAGAAGCCCTAACAGAGGAGGAGCAAAGAATTTAGAGCAAGAAATGGGTGAATTAGGACATTATGTACCCCTTCCTCGTTTAACTTGAGTAGATAAGGATGCTTTTGTTGATGTAAATAAGTAGATATGAGAATTTATTCATCTTCAACCTCAACATTTTTCTAGTTCTAGTCATGGTTTAGAGGTAGATTCATGGTTGATAAGTCTTGAAAAATGTTTTTCACTCAAAACCTATGGGAGTAACCTCATGGCGAGACTAGTGATACACTTTCTTAAGGATAATGTTGTTACTTGGTGGCAACTGTAGGAGAGAAAGGGGCACTTGACTCTGGATATTATTACTTGGGAAACTTTCTTGGATATCTTTCAAAAAAGATACATCTCTAAACATTTCTGGCAATGGAAAATTGATGAGTTTCATGATCTCCAACAGAGAGGACTAACAGTAGCCTAGTATGAGAATAAATTTTTGGAGTTATTATAGTATGTTGATTATATTCAGGAAGAGAAATTGATGGTAAACCACTTCATTAGAGGTCTTAACCATAGTATTGTAGGACCTATGAGTTTGTCTAAGCCTTCAAATTTGAGGCAGGTAGTAGAAAAAGACCTTATTACTGAAGAAATCTAGGCTAAGCATCATGATAATAGAGATCATCATCAGAATCAACCTCAAAAAACTTGTAATTACTCCCATCCTTCTGTACCTCCTAAGGGTCAATTCAGAGCTAATTCTTTTCCTATTAAGTCAACAACATAGCAATAGCAGCAAGGTTAGAAAGCTAAGTCATTTTAGGGAGGATTAGTTAAGTCTTGGCAGGCTCCATCACAAAGGAGAGATCATAAACCTCATACACAGTTTGTAGGGCCAACTTGTACTTAGTAAAGTTTCTGAGGTAGTCAGGATAGCTCTAGTAGACCAACCTTTTAGTCTCCATCACCACCTAAGGGTCCCTATTATACATGCGGAGGTATGGGACATATTGCTCAAGAATGTTTCCAAAACAATGTAGTAGCAAGAGGGTAGTAGGCAGCAGTTTCTGAGCCTACAGTTGGAGATGTGGGTAAAACTCATTGGGTCTTTGTGGTAGTAGATAATTGGTAGGTAGATCATTAGGCTTCAGTCACTAAGGCTATGGGTAAGATTGGTTATATTGTTGTCTCCATACTCTTTTATTCTAGGGCTACAGATTCTTTTATATCCCCATATGTAGTGGAGAAGTGTGGCCTGGTGGCTGCTAAGTGTTGGTTTACATATTTTTCCACCTTAATCTATATTCTCACACTGGTACAAGTGAAAAATGTACCAACAGTTCAACCAATTGTAATTATGTTTTACAACAATTCTCTACTTGTTTAACAAGGTGCAACTACCTTCTTATGATATGCAAAGAATGGAAACTTGATATGCTTTTAACCAGAAATCATAAAGGTAGTATATCTCAACACCAACTAAATTAAAAAGAAGTACAAAGACTTCAATGGTAGTAACCTCAATCAAAATAATAAAGAATCACACCAATTGTTATACAATCTCTACTACAAACCATTCATCGAAAGATAAATATCCATAGCAATGAGAAGGAATTAAAACATTCAATTACTTCAACATGGAATCAATAATCAACAATCAACAATATATTCAACATAGGAAGAATAAGCATTCAGATGACCATAACACAGTCTACGATCATCAAACTCCCACTGTATTGATTTCAATTCATATATCAAAGTAACTGAACAGAAACTTCACACCAAAATTTATCTCTAACTAAAATAATGTTTGGTAAAGATCCACAATATCACCAGACTAATAAAAATTATAGCCTTGTCACCATAATTGTTTCAAAAATAATAACAGCTTCTTGGGGACAACCAATTTAAAGAAGTCTTAAATAAACATACCTTAAAGAAATAACTCTCCAAAGCCAATAGTTTTTTTGCATCAAATGAAAATACTAAAGCATATAAAAAATTAGTTAATTAATGATCGCCACATCACCATCAAGGTGAGTCTCCTTTTGTGTTGCTTCCTTCTCCCTACTTTGTCCATCTTCAAAAACTGTGTCCACCTATTCCACTTGGTTTTTCTATGTTCACAACTTTGCTTTGTACATTCTATACCTACCAATGATTGGTGATAATGCTACACCACTTGGGATGCTAGTCATACTAACCTAGAGTTTCTTTTTGCTTATCATCTGATTGACATTTGTTATTCTTTTATGAACTGCATCCATTTCAGTCTTGAAAGTTTAGACATAAGTTGTTAA
Source organism: Cunninghamia lanceolata (assembly GCA_027924645.1). Lineage (NCBI taxonomy): Eukaryota > Viridiplantae > Streptophyta > Pinopsida > Cupressales > Cupressaceae > Cunninghamia > Cunninghamia lanceolata. The sequence continues at coordinate 1,795,742 of BSBN01000445.1, forward strand.
TTTCCCAAGCTTCCCAAGTGACTCACCAGTGGTTACATCAACAACTACTATTTATTCATTGATTATCTTCTTAAAATTTAGTTTTTATCTCTAGTAGCTTGTCTTCGTCATCACCAAAATCCTTTGTGTCCAGAACTACAAAATTGCTCTTGAGATCCCTTTGATCTATGAAATAATGAGCTAGGGTGACTCTCATTTCTTCCTCAACCACTCCCATTACAAACATTTTCCATTCAAGCATGTCAGACCACACAACAAATTCCATCTCTTTGGGATCATTTAAAATCTTCTCAACCACAAGAATGTTAATGTCCATATCAGCCATCTCTTGCACTTCTTTGGAAACCATAAAAAGGCTACTATTATCTTTCCTTACAATTTGCAACTCAGTGACCAATTCTTCTCTCTTACTAGAAATAGAATTATATAGTTTTGTTGACTCTTCGATATAAATCAAACCATCCAGAGTTACCTTCTCAATCCATTGCTCAATAGCATTGCTCAAAGCTTGGGACCATTTAATTTGTTGCAATAGATTAGGATCTGGGCCATCCATGTTTATACTTGACAACTCCTCTATATGTTGGGTGGTAATTTCAAAATAGACTAAATAAACAAAGTCAAGGAGTTTACTTGCACCTGTATTTTGGCATTTTCTTGTTGTTCTTTCTTAATTATCTTTGACAAATTACTAACAAAGAGATTGGTATGGTAAATATCTTCTTCCGTAGTTGAAGGTCCGATATCAATTCAAATCAAATTGATGTCAGATTTAGTCACTTCATCTTCATTCTTATTGACCTTAGGATTCATAATTTCTAAAATGTGGTGCCTTGTAGAAGGGTCTGCTACCATCTGTGACATCCTTTTAGCCCTCTTTACCTTGGGTGTATCTTGCAATAGTTTAGCCACAGTATCTATATTGGTATCAACCATAGGAGTATATGTTTTCTTTTTCTCCACCACCTTCCTTAGCCATGCAGGGGATGAGGAAGAAGAAACATTAGTATTCACAAAAAGCATTCAACATCACACCATCCAAGTGTACAGAAGGGGAATTATGTTCCAAAGGATCATTTAAGCTGGGGGAAACTAGATTACCAAACAATGACTGAAGCACATTATCCTCACCAAGTTGATTGAAAATTAGAGAATCACCATCAGTTACAAGGGGGTTAGGAAGGAGCACATGGTCTACTTGCAATCGCAAAGCAGCCATTGTATTGTCAGCTATCACAAGTTGGTAATCCTGTTCACATGCCCTATTTAATCTCCTAATGTCCTCTAGTTGCTCGCCATCTCCCCTGATTGTGAGCCAACTCTATGAAGAGTTGGGTCTAAACTTGATGAGCTCCTAGGAGTGTGAGGAGCTTGGGATCTATTTTGTTCATGAACAACTGATTCCTTTATAGATGAAAAACTAACTTGTTCCTTAAAACTTCCATCCAGCCATCTTTTAGTTCTTCTTAACACGTGAAAAGAGTGAAGTGAAGCATTATATATGTGGCTTTCTTATCTAACCATTGCACTAGAGGCAGATGTTGCAAAGAGGCACTATGATAACCTTCATCCAATATGTCTGAATTATCATCCACCATCTCCAAGACTTGTAATGGAAAGTTGAAAGCACGGACTTGGTCGATGGTCCACCGCATTCAGCTTCTCCTTTGCACTTCTCTCTCATCCAAAAAATCCTCCCAAAAATCTTTAAGTTGAGGCTTATGCGAATACAAACCACCTCCATGCATGTTTCTCTTTAAAAAAATCTTGCTATCAAAAGTTGTCTGTGCAGGTAACCTGTGGAAATTATACTCTCCCATCAGCTTCTCTACATTCTTTGCACTGTCATTACTTTTACAAGAAAAGAAATAAATGGACATAGGGAATGAATATCCCTTCTTCTTCATGGCATGATACTTGATATTCACAACTACCATTTGGTGACAAAACACAATGAAATTTGACAGATACCTTGGCAATTTTAACAAGGCATTCTCATAACCCCAATTCTCAGATATAAAAAATGGTCAAACTGAATATAAAAGCATCCAAAATTCATTACTAGGGCAGACACTTTAGGAGAGAACCTCCTCTCTAAGGAACCTTCGATTCTCTCACAATCAACATGGAGAAAGCATCGTTCACCCTATGGAAATCTTTCATCCCAATACTCCTCTACAATTGTGAGAAAAGTCGATACACAGGTACATATCTGGTGTGAGAACTCATTTAGCTCTTAAACTAGGCTAGACAACCTCTCTATTAGCCAACACATACACTAACAGGGAAAACATATGAAAATTTACTTTCTACGAAAAATTCACCAGCTGCATGTTTTCACTTATCAGTTTAGCTCAATCTATGTATTGATCACTACAAATCAATAAAATGAAATGACACGTCCAATATTCAAAAGAATTATATTTTGCACTTCCAACAACACGATGCAACAAGGTGATCATATCAGAGATCTCCTCCTTAAAGTGACCTCTTTTTAGATTGGTAGGGAGCCTAAACTTCCATTTCTTTTTGACTTCCTGCTAACTTTTGGCAATGTGGCTTTGACACGAATCTTTCTTATCCCAGTAAAATCCCCAACCAATGGTAATAGAAACATCAATGAATTTCTCATAATCAACCAACTTTAAAGCATGAGAAATAGCTTCCAAATTAATTTTAGTTATCATGGAGCCATCTGAGGCTCGTATCTCTTGTGAATTAGGGAAATAATTATTAGCACATGCAACAACTAGGTTAGGACAAGGCAAAGTAGGTGGGAAATCTCCAGCTCGGTCTAACCCACTACTTACAATTTTCTCTACAAGAGAAGACTTGGCTTCTAGCTACATTCTCTTCCAAAAATCTTCTAGGTCTATGTGACAAGGTCTGTATCTTTCACTCTCAACAAACCATTCTCCACAACAAGAACAACCAAAGCCCCTTGGAACTTATACTTCATCTTGTCCAGTTTGAGAAACTAAAAAGGAAATAACTCTGAAACATTCAAGGACGCAAAAGAGGTCCACAGTATATTTGAAGGAAAATAATTATCTAGATTCATGAAAGAAATATTGCTCTTCCCAACCAGCAAATAACAATTACACTGTCACAACAAGAGAGAGACGAAGGAGAAAAGCCAATTGAGCTAACTTGTATACAAGGATTCCTATGAATTCTCCATGAGTGGCTAGACTGGAAGCTCTACTCAATATATCTCCTTCATAGTATTATGAGACTTTTCTTTATGGGGTGACCAATTTATCTAATTCTCATCTCAAATCTCATTAATTCCCTCATAAATTTCATTTATTACTGGTGGCATATCATACTTTGAAATTCATAAATAGTCCCCCTTTGTTTCCCTCCAAAAAGAGTTCCCACACCTTTTTTAGCATTCCAAATTTATTATGGGATGACAGGTGTAACCTCTTCGTACTTATCGCTAGCTCAGAAGGAGGCATCACGGGAGTGATGAGCGCATTCAATCAGGAAGTTAGAGATTTTCTTAATTGATGAACCCACTAAGTGCGAGTTTAGAAGTTTAAAGAACTTCCGACCCTCTGACTACAAAGTATTTCTCTTCTAGACAAAAGACACAAGACTGATAGATAAGTCCTAAAGGCATTCACTTTCACGAAGAGTTAGGAAATCAGGAGGTTCATGAACTCTTGAACTCATCGACTGAGGTTCAAAAATACAAAGGATTACCAACCGGGCATAAAAATAACTAAGAAGGCATGACTTCAGAACAAAGTATGAATAGTGATGAATAAGGAATGGGAATGACTTAACATATGAATGCTTTAGCAAATTCCAAAAATAAGGTAACAACAAGCTCTACTAGGGAACAAGGACTAAACATGATGTGGAGAATCCAGAAAAACTTGGCACAAGGTCTTATTCTAGGGGGCAACAAAGTCACACCAAAAATGACACACAACACACAAGGAAAGCAAGGAAAGAAACTATGATACATAGAGGGGTTCTAAAACATCACTAGTTGTACAATTTGAGATCTTGCCCATTGTAGGCAAGAGGCATTGACATTCTATTAGGGTATTCTAGCAAGAAGCCATTCTCACCAATAACTTGTTTGATCATGAAAGGTCCCTTCCAAAGAGAATCAAATTTTCTTATGAGCTCCTTTCAGTTCTCTTCTTCTATCCCATAATAACACAACATCTCCCACTACAAAATTTCTCTACTTGGCTTTTCTATCAAATATCTTCTTTACTACCTACTAATGTCTAGTAATTCTG